>JAMPIV010010618.1:0-600000 GCA_024509875.1 Oreohelix idahoensis
AGTGTATTTTCTGTAGCAACCTGTTATACATGATGGGGCTGCCAGACCCATTCGCTTCCTATTTGTTGCATCTTAACTAATTCTAATAGCTACCACAAAGTGCCCTCTTCTAGCTGTTGAAAACGCACGAAAGTTGAGAAAACTGAGGAAAATTCATCAAGTTTAAGTCGTCACTGTCCCTTTGCTATTAAGCGAATTGTAATAAAATTTATATCACGATACTCATTATCCTCTTCTCTTTTGAAATGTATTAATTCCCGAATAATAAAAGTTATTGAAGTATTTTTTTACTAATAAAAACTAACAGCAACGTTACGCGTAGTAGGCCCGGGCATGCGGCGAACTCTTGGCTTTTTTGCCTCACCCCGCTTCATTCAAACGGGTTTCGCTAACTCCTGATGTCGATCGAAATCGGCATGCCACTTATGTTGGTTCGTGTTCAACTTCATCACATCTTCTGATTTGAAGATGACTATACATAAGTATATCACTTATTAACAATGTTTTGAACTTTAAATGTAAACTTTACAATAGTTTTAATATTATTTAGCAATTTAACACGATCACATAGTTGTTGTAACAGCGTGGAACGAATGTGTTATCACCACTTCAGACATTCACGCATCAATCTAATTATTTCACGAGCTTGAAAAGCTAAGAAAGTTACCAATCTGAATAAAAAATGCATGTTTTGATTAATGTATAATTGAATGAAGGTTTATTTTGCAACATAATAGGGTAAATTATGATCATAAACGCGAAGGATATCGCAAGGCCAAAGCCAATTGAGTCAAGGCTAGGGGACCGGAAAATGCCATAATTAAAAAAGCTGATGCTGTACTGAAATGTCCGGACTCGCAGCCAATAGTTGATAGTCTTAAAATTCCCCGAAAAGAAGATATATATATATATTTATTTTTATTTAAGGAAGAAAAATATCCCGTTCAACCTCTGATGGGTTATAATTAGGATACATATTGTTTTCAATTCCAAATAATATGAAAAACTGCCGATATGAGAAAGTGGCATCACACCATTGTAAATTAGGACAATCACAATTGTGCTTATATTTAAAAAAAAAAAAAAAAATCAAGAAGAAACTCTGAACAAGAACAAGCCAGTAATAGTAATAGTACATGTAATTCTCTATACATGTAAAAACAAAAATAACTTCTGGAATTTTAATTTTCCAGATGACTCCTAGTAGGAGTCATCTGGAAAAATAAAATTCCAGAAGTTATATGGATGGGAATGCAACATGGCTCGAGGTAGACTGCTTGTAGTTTTTTTTTTTTTTTCATAAAGCTACAGACCACAAAGTAACACACTAAAAACAGATAAAAAGTGAAATGGAGAAGAGGAAGGAGCAGATAAAATAAAAGTAGAGAATGCAAGAGTGACGACGAAGAACCCAAAACATAGACTAAAATGGAAAATACGGAGTAAAGAGTCAGAGAGGGCAGTCAATGAAAAAATTAAACAGCGAATAACTGACAAGAATAGGAGGAAAAAAGAGAAAGATATTAAAAATGCAGAGAAGAAGATAGAGTTATATAACCCAATCATAAGCCAAGGGGGTCTGTGCACCACAAAGGAGGGTGTGGATAAAATTTGTAAAGGACGATATGCCCTTAGAAATCTTAAGGCTCAGTTAAGATACTTACTTAGTTGTTCTCCTTCTACCGTGAGGTGTAGAGGTAAGATACAGATAATTGATATTGAATGATAAGGACATTAATATTGAATGATAAGGACATTAAACTATCAGGAAATATCAAAGAATTGTATTTTGGACTTCTGAAGCATTTAGGTTTTGAGGTGTCATTGCCCTCTCACAGCCTCTGGACACATTTTAAAAAATTTTACAAGAACAAATAGATGTTTAAATCCTCTGAAAAAAATTGAGATATATTTATGTAGTATGCAGATTAATATGTACAAATTTAAAGCTTATACTTTTTGAAATATGATGTTGTGAATATTGACTTTCATTCAACAAACTATATTTTTCGGTAATGTGTTTTGCAGATTTGCAATTTTTGGTCTCAAATATATTGATAATTATTCATGATGTAGCTCTGTAGTTTTCTTTGTGTGATCAGTATATTCCAGACTATATGCTGTTTGTCAGAGAAAGTTGTAAGATTATATTTAAGAAGACGGCAGTGTTCTGAAGTTGGTGTGATGTAACTTTTTCAATGTTGCGAAGTCCCCACATTTTTAAAAATGCTATAACTTTTTTATTTGTTGTCCTATTTTAAAAAATAAAGTACCAAATTTCCTGATTTACCAAGGGCTTTAAAACTACATTGTTTTCTCTGGTGTTTCTGTGCAAACAAAAATCACTTTGTGGTACCTAATTCTAACCCAGGGTATTTGCTGGTGATGTTTTAAAAACAGGCAGTAGACAAATATATTAATTCAGCATATATACAGTAGAACTCCATTTATCCGAACCCCAATTATCCGAACATCCAATTATCCGAACACTTTTTCCAGAAAAAAAAAAATCAGATGCCACAGTCACGTTAGACTAAAATTCTGAATCTTTTGATGCGGCAAACTTCAAATGTGTGCGAACAATTTGTAGAGAATGGGATGGCTAATGGTCGGTCGCTTACGTACAGGAAGTCAGTTAGATCATAAAGTCAGTTAATATCTGGTTTAAAAATACAGTGTACGTGTGCGTTCTAGGTAGAACACTGGCTAAACAGACAGTTCAACTTAAAATAATTGTGTCTGCTACTACAGCAGAATAATTTTGGCGTACAAGTATTTCTCTGTGCGATATGGCATCTTCCAGTAGGCCTAAAGCATATAAAAGGAACCGCAATGTTTTGTCAATTGAAACGAAAACAGAATTTATCAAGAGACTAGGACAAGGTGAAACTGTGTCTTCACTTGCGAGGATTTTCAATGTTGGGAAAGCTACCGTCTCTGACATTAAAAGTAACAAGGATAAAATTATGAGTTTTGCATCGAAATTTGATAGTGAAAATGGGTCGAAGAAACGTAAAACCATGAGAAATGCGAAAGATGTGAAATTGGAAGAGGCTGTATATATGGTTTGTGCAAAGAAGAAGCAAAGGGGAACCTATCTCTGGTTCTCTGTTGTGTGAAAAGGCACTTCAGTTCAACAATCAACTTGACGGTCCTCCTGACTTTAAGGCTAGCCAGGAATGGTTAAGAAACTTTAAATCTCGTCATGGCATACGAGAATTGGAGATTCAAGGGGAATCTTTATCTAGCGATGCAACTGCCGCTAAAAAATTTTATAGAAACATTCTTGGCTTTTTTGGAAGAAGAAGGTTATTCACTCGAGGATGTGTATAATGCCGATGAGACTGGCTTATACTGGAAATCATTGCCTCAAAAATCACTTGCATCTCAGCGCGAAGCAGCTGCCCCTGGGTTTAAAAAAGTGCAAAGAGAGAGTAACAATTTTGGTAGCCGCGAATGCCAGTGGAAGTCATCGTTTACCGGTGCTAATGATCGGCAAAGCCAAAAAAACCACGTTGTTTAAAGAATGTGACATGTCTCCCATTGTGTTACAAAGCACAGAAGAGTGCTTGGATGAATAGTGAAATATTTCTTGATTGGTATACAAATCAGTTCATCCCAAATGTGAAGAGGTTGGGAGAACAAGAAAAGAAAACTGGAAAAGTAATTCTTCTACTGGACAATGCACCATCTCATCCAGAGACGGATACATTGAATGCAGTTGATGCAAATTTTAAAGTAATTTTTCTGCCTCCCAATGTAACAGCACTGATTCAACCAATGAATCAGGGTGTTATAGCAAAGCTTAAAAAGATGTACAAGAAGGAAGTCCTGCGTCGTTTATTGTTGGCTGAAGATGAAGAAAGTGTGGTGGCGTTTTCCAAAAAGCTTAATCTCAAAGACTGCTGCTATATGTTAGCTGATGCTTGGACCACCCTGTCACAAGATAATCTCAACAAGGCTTGGAGTAGATTGCTTGGGAAAAAAGGAGGAAATGAAACTACTGCAGTGGACACAAATGATGATTGTATAAATGAAGTTGTGGAACTGTTTCAAGCAATGCCCGGATTTTCGGACTGTGACAAAGATGATGCACACATGTGGCTAGAAGATGATAATGATTCTGGTTTTCAGTTTTTGAATGACGAAGAAATTTTGTCTTTTGTGCAAGAAGAAAACCAAATACATGTAGTGACCGATGATGAAGACACCTCAGAAGTACATGATGTACTTGTAGATTATGAAGAAAAACCAAAACGTCGACCAAGTCCTGAAGAGGCCTTTATAGCACTAGAAACTGCGATGGCTTGGTACGAGCAAGAAGATGACAGCTGTCCTACACAGCTTCTGCTGTTGAAGAGAATTCGGGACTTAGCAGCCAAAAGGAGACTATCCAGTTTGGTGCAAAAGAGGATTCCTCATTATTTTAAATAGTGGGCTACATCTGTGCAAGTACATATATACGTAAGTTGCGCCTGGTTTTGAATCGTTTGTAATGTTATTTTGAAAACATTTCTCTTTCTTAACAAAAATAATTAATACAAGAAGTACATGCACTGCAGTGTAATAAAAGATTTTGGTGATACAGTGATCTAATACAGTGTGGGTATTATTATTACAGTACAAGTAAATATGTTTTATAGTGTATTTTCCTTGTGATGGTTAATTATTTTTAGAAATATGTGTACATGTACTCGATACATTATGTAATCCAATTATCCGAACATTTGATTATCCGAACGATGCTCGGTCCCATGGGGTTCGGATAAATGGAGTTCTACTGTATGTATTATGCATCAAACTTTCAGAAATTGGCTGAAGAATGTTGTAAAATAATGTTCAGTTCTTATGTGATGTAATAATTGTCTGTGATGTCTTGCGAAGTATAGAAACCATAAAAATCTAAACATAAAAATTAATTAATCAAAAGTGTGCTCTTACATGTAAATATTTCAGCTCTACTTAATTCTTTCGTGGTAAAAGTCCAGGAATCAAAATGTATATTCAGATGAAAATTAATCCAAGATGTTTGCTCACAAACAAGTGACAATTCTATTTTTATGATTTATTTGGTGTGAAGTAACAAATTGCTGAACTGGAATCTCACTTACACACTCCTGTATCATGCAATTTAATTAATTTATTACTTAAAAATATCAAATTTGTTAATTGTCCTTCTTGGAATCGAAAATAGGTTATTACTGCTATAGATATCGCTAAAATTCATTAAGAAATAATCTACTGCAGTTGATCTGTTGATAGTTTATGACTGTTATGTATGTGACTAAGCTTCATGTAAACAAACTGTCTAATGACGTCATTAATTGATAAAAGTATGCAAAAATTAAGCACCAGAATACTTCTTTCACTACTAGTTCAAAACATGTGGTCCACAGGAAGTGTTTACATAATTTGAACTAATTTGAAATAGCTTTGGCCACTTATTTTATAATTTTTAATTCAAATTCAAAACTCGTATCAAGTGGGCGCACCATGGGGCCAAATCTATAGGGTAACCTGGCGCACCATTCGGCTCGTGGGTTAGAATGAGTTAAGACATGCCTGAGGCAGCACTAGTTCTGTTTCTTTGAGACACCAGGGAACTACTCGGGGAACACCAGCAAGAATATTTTCAAAACTACCAATGAAAAACCAGGATTTAATGCTTCACCTTTGAACTGAGGTTCTTGAAAAACATAAATAAAGGAACATAAATGAAGGAAATATAAATTTCCATTTATGGTAATGTATCACTGCTCGTGACATCATAATCAGAACTTTAGAGGCCACTTTATAAAATCAGCAATAATTTATTTTAAGAACCCTACAAATAAAAAATTCCATGAATTTTTTTTTTTTTCTTCAAAATCTGTAACATTTCCAGGGCCTGGAATTTTAATATTTCAAATCTGTCTTAGAATTCCCATAACCTGTGGGAACCCTGTTATAAACAGAAACGGGAATTGAATAGCACAGAGAAAAACTTAAAACTCTAGAAGAACAAAGACAAGCTTACATCATCTTGCTGCTCACTATCTGTTTGTTCATCAGTCTGTTCACTTGTCTGGCTGTTCATGGCTGACTGACGAATCTGGTCCACCAGTTTCGAGTGACGCTTGCACAACTGGCAGAACAGGCTGGCAGAAAACATCATTAAAAACTTTCTTTAACTGAAATAGTATAAACTCAAGACAAGCCAAAAAAAAAAAACCGAACCTTCAAACCACCTTATCTCAGTAATTTGTCTTACTGACAATGCCACTTGTGAGATATTTTGACCTGTTCTGAAATATTAATTTTGTCTGCTATAGACTTACATGTCACCCACTAGTGAGAACTTGTATTATCTTTCTCTTGTATATGTGGTGTGAGGGTGACACTGTCACTGCAGATACGGAGCGAATGATTCTGACCTTTTACGGAATATTAATTTTTTCTGCTATAGACTTACATGTCACAGATACCAAAACTATATTTTAAATGCCAAACATAAACATTAACCAAGAACAGGAATCAACCCATACACAAATTAATGAATAGGAAAAGCAGCTCTTAAATTCTAAGCAGCAAACAAGTAGAAAACACATATTCCAAGATTGTTGACTCCATGAGAGGAACTGGTTGACAGTATGGCCCTTACCAACTGTGTTGATGAGAAAAATGACTTACAACACAGAGATTATCCTATGAAATGTCCTGCCTGAGAAAAATGACTCACAACACAGAGATTATCCCATGAAATGTCCTGCCTGAGAAAAATGACATACAACACACAGAGAGTATCCTATGAAATGTCCTGTCTGAGAAAAATAACTTATAACACAGAGATTATCCCATTAAATGTCCTGCCTGAGAAAAATGACTCACAACACAGAGATTATCCCATGAAATGTCCTGCCTGAGAAAAATGACTCACAACACACAGAGATTATCCCATGAAATGTCCTGCCTGAGAAAAATGACTTACAACACACAGAGATTATCCCATAAAATGTCCTGTCTGAGAAAAACGGCTTACAACACACAAGGTTTTATCCCATGAAACATCCTGCCTAAGAAAAATGACTTACAACACACAGAGATTATCCCATGGAATGTTCTGTTTGAGAAAAATAACTTACAACACACAAAGATACCATGTGAAATGTCCTGCCTCAGAAAAATAACCTACAACACACAGAAATAAAAATCAAACATATTAACAACAAGAATAATTACATTTCCTTCAAAGATATTAAAAATAACAATAAAAGTAATGATACGAACATTTAGTTGGAACGTGAACTGACCAATTAACATGAAGCACCCTACATGCCAAGTGGCAGAGAGGTTGCTGTGCTTGCTTTTCTAGGATCTTGCCCATCCAGGTGTAAACAGGTACATGACTCTGCTCTGAGTTAGGGAAGGCAAAGGTAGGGAGGGGGGAACTGTAACCTTGAAAAAGCTGAGACCTAGTAAAGTGAAGTCTCTAACACTTCACTCCCCTGAGGCAGTACCTGTTATTGGACTACATTTTCTCTGCAGGCAGGGCACAAGGAATAGCAAGGGAAAGTTGGATCAAGGGAGTGGTAGAAATTACAGGAGGAAATACATACCATATAAAACACTCAAGGAAACTACTGGCACTATCCATGACACTTAGTGATATCAGTTGACAGATACAGTTAAGTAAGCAACAGGGGTTCTCAAACAAGGGGGAAAGGAGGCCAACAAACTTTAACTCTTTTCAGACCTGATATTTTGTATCATTTTCTCATACTCTGACATATCTGACTTCTAATGTTCCTTGATACATTTTAATTTTAAGTCTACCCAAGAGTGTTATACATCAAATTGTTTGTAATTGAACAGACTACCATATTTAGATGTAAAATTAATATTTTAAAAATTTATATTGATGTGAGTTTTAAAAAATTGAAGGAAAGTCAACAGGAAAAATACATAAAAATTATAAACATGATATTTCACAAAGAGGATGATAAGTGCAGATGTGATGAAAGGGAAATGATCTTGGGAAATACGTGTTGAGTAGAGTTAATTTTGGGTTAGAGTACTTGCTTACAGATTGGTATGGATTTGTTTAAAGATATCTCCTCTTGGTTTTGTGGAAGACAGTATGTCAGATAGCAGGTGAACTCTGGTCATAATGAACTGTTTCTGTACTGGTTTTAAGTGATGTGTGAATAGCTCTCGCGGCTAGTGTCCGCAGGGATTTTTGAGAGCAGTGTTAAGAGAACAGTAGATTCTCGTGACTGTGTGAACGGGGGTGTGTTCCCGTGGGTTCAGTGTGTGCAGGGTTTTTGACTGAGGTGGTCAGCCCTAAGGTGTTTTTTGGATAATGTATGCCTGCGCAGGGCTATAGAGATTTTGTAGGCCTTGATTATTATATATCTGCCGTAGATGCAGTATTTGTGCACTGATGTGAAGTATAGAGATTTGGTAGGCCTTGATTATTATATATCTGCCGTAGATGCAGTATTTGTGCACTGATGTGAAGTATAGAGATTTGGTAGGCCTTGATTATTATATATCTGCCGTAGATGCAGTATTTGTGCACTGATGTGAAGTATAGAGATTTGGTAGGCCTTGATTATTATATATCTGCCGTAGATGCAGTATTTGTGCACTGATGTGAAGTATAGAGATTTGGTAGGCCTTGATTATTATATATCTGCCGTAGATGCAGTATTTGTGCACTGATGTGAAGTATAGAGATTTGGTAGGCCTTGATTATTATATATCTGCCGTAGATGCAGTATTTGTGCACTGATGTGAAGTATAGAGATTTTGTAGGCCTTGATTATTATATATCTGCCGTAGATGCAGTATTTGTGCACTGATGTGAAGTATAGAGATTTGGTAGGCCTTGATTATTATATATCTGCCGTAGATGCAGTATTTGTGCACTGATGTGAAGTATAGAGATTTTGTAGGCCTTAATTATTATATATCTGCCGTAGATGCAGTATTTGTGCACTGATGTGAAGTATAGAGATTTTGTAGGCCTTGATTATTATATATCTGCCGTAGATGCAGTATGTGTGCACTGATGTGAAGTATAGAGATTTTGTAGGCCTTGATTATTATATATCTGCCGTAGATGCAGTATTTGTGCACTGATGTGAGGAGTAGAGATTTTGTAGGCCAGGATGTGTATGGGCCGTATGTTAACTGCATTATGAAGATTCATGTTTCGATGTAACTGTATTCGTCTAGATCTACGTGATGTTATAATTGTAATAAACCATGGTTAAAATATCATCAGGCGTTACACCATTCCATGACTTGGTGTGTACGCTAATGTGAGTGACTGTCCCAAAACACACTCACCGTCTTCACCATAAAGACATAATCATAATTATAATATACATATAACATTTGGTGGACCAAATCAACGGGTCGTAACACCCACATTACATTCGCGTGACAAGAGAGGAAATTAGGTCAGATTCTGGACCAGTCATTACAAGTGGGAACACTGAACTGTGTTATGTTTGGCTCTGTGTGGGCGTGGCTTAATTTAACTGTACACAGGTATCAGCTGACTGCGCATATCCATCCTCATATCTTGGCGTGTGTAGCAACTAAACTAACTTTATCAGTTGGTTTCGATATCAAATAGCTGTTATCTGATAGCGACATTGATGCCATAATTGTTACAGTGCTTGTTCCAGTCTTTCCATATACAGATTCAACTATAGGTGCAGTATTTTGGAGAGTTCGTCTGCACGTATACCTCAAGTGATTGCGGGGTTGCTGTGATCGGTTCCTGTCGTCTGATGCATTGTTGAGGACATACTGTACAGTGGCAGGGATTTGAAGACAAGAGTGCCTAGTCCTTCTACCTTTCTGCAGTGGAGTGTTTTAACGTTAGAACTTTGTGATATCCAGTGTGTTAGCGAAAGGGTCAGGATTACCTTCAGTTAAGTGCTTTTGTTGTGTGTAAATGTTGCCACTTCTGTCCATGTCAACGAGCCTCAATCTGCACTATCCTATTCTATTGATAACTATTGTTGTTGTTGTCGATAATTATATCGATTAATTATAGAATATGATGATGTACAGGGATTGATGATACAATATTTGAGATCTAAACTTGATTTGGTATAATGAAAGTTTAATTAAGACATATATGGTTGACTAAGTAAACAAGTCACAATGGATTCTGATACAGATCCGGAGGATATGAGACCTGTATTAGAGTATCTGTTTCAGGAAGGGACAGATTGTCAGAGATTAAAAAGCCCAGAGCTTGAGTCACATGTTATGGACAGGTTTTTGGTTTGTGCATCAAGAGCTCTAAGAGAGTTTGCTGAGGAGAATTTTCAGTCTCATCCTCATTTAATGATGGCTAAAGAGTTAGCGCATTTGCTACTTTGGGAATTTCGTGGATTTGTGTGCAACTATGTTAATGTTAAACACGATCACATAAGGAAGGGAATACAAAAGATGATTCAATACGGCATTTCTGATGATCAGGAAAAGGAGTTAAAAGAGAAGAAGCAAATAGGAGATATAAAACAAAGTACACAGGAGAAAAGGGAAAGTTGCTTAAAAAGTACTACTGAAGTGAATAAGCTACAGGAAAAAGTAACTAAACTTACAGGTGATTTATGTAAATCTAATTCTGAGCTTGCTTGTGTTCGAGCAAAATTAGACTCGGCATTAGGCAAAATTAAAGAGATGGAAGCTCAGATGGGAAAAAAAAATGGCGAAGTTAGAAATCTGACTCAAGAAGTTCAAGAGAAGACGGAGATTTGTGGAAAATTAGAAGTTCAGATTAAGAAATATGAGAAGTTGTGTAATGAAACACTTATTGATCTGTTAAGTGACGATGAGATTTGTGGTCGCCAAATTAAAGAAAAGGATACTATATCCCTAGAGAAGGTTGATAGGCTTACGAATAGTCATGTTATTGAGATTGAGAGGGTTGATAAAGAGAGAGTGAAAGAATTAATGATGGAGAAAGACAAATTGATTAAGATTGAAAATTTGCTAGCAGAGGAAAGCTGCAAGGTCTTAAAAGCTGATAGTTTAAACAAGAGATTAAGTGAACAGATTGCACTTAGAGACATTGAGATTGCAGAGGCAACAAGAAGAATAAATGGTCTGCTTGACGTAGTCTTGAATAGCAATATGTGGTCTTCTGTCAATGGTGACAGGGATAGACAGAAAGTTGCTTATCATCAGAGCACTAAAGCAAAAAGCCAGCCTTCTACACTTTTTGCGGATTCTACGGTCAAGAATGGTGGACATAGATCTTTCCGTGGGAGATATAACTTCTCACGCAATACAGATGATTCCAATGATAATGATTGCTGGCGGCAGAATAACAAAGGAAAATCTACAGTAATATCCAGTCCTGTAGATAAGGAAAGAAACAGTGCTAAATCTCAAGTCAGTGTGTTAAAAACCAACAGCGTATTTATTGACAGATCTGATAAATTGGTTACAAGTAACAAACATACTACTGCTTGTTCCATGAAGGAAACAAATGTTGTGAAAAAAAATAAAGAGATTGTCAAACCTTCTAGTCATACCCAGTCAAGGCAGTGTGACTCATTTTTTTAAACACATTGCCACAAGCAAAGAAAAAAATAGTTGTGATAGGAGACATAACCCTAAGGTTATAAAGTACCAAGGGAGTTCATCCTACGGTAACGTTTCTTCTCCTAAAAACAAGAAAAAATGTGACAGATCTCAACATTGTGATTCTAAAAGTTTTGAAAACTATAGCAGAAGTAATTATATGAAAGTTCATCAGTCAAGTAATAATTTTTCTGCTAAAAAGCCAGTTCTATCTGATAGACATTGTTATCTGGGAAGAAGTATTAAGAATAACTATTGTAACTGGGATTTAAATCAGTACAACGGTGTTGATAGAGCAAATAACAATGCTCTCAAAAGAAATTATACAGATCGCAACCAGGTTAACTGTGCTCCACATAAGAGCAAGATTATTAGCAATCAGAGTAATAGGAACGGTAATAGGTTCTTAAATGCTTTTGCTTGTCATGCTGATAGATTTGAGAGATCATCTCGGTCTTGTGAAGGTAGTAAATTTTTTTTCAGCCTACCGCACTGACAACTGTGAATTATAGGTCAAGTTGTCTCTATGTTGTCTGCTATGTGACGAGAGTTGTTGACATCGCAGGAGGGCCACAACCTTACACCACGGAGGTCGGGTAATTGTAAAGTGAATTTTCCGTGTTCACTCATAATCTTACCATGGATTAAAATAGATATTTTCATTTGTATTGTCTCACAGCGAGCGACTTTGCGAGGGGAATCACCATTCTAATTTGACATTACCTGCGAGAGATATAGATCACTATGTACCATTTATCCATTCAAGCGAGCCTAGACAGTACGTTAACCCACCGTGTCATGATGTCACCTTGCGTGTTGATGAGATGTTCGCAAGACCTCGAAGGAATTTTTTTTTGTTTTTTTTAAGGTCCTGTTTATTTTTTGTTCTGTTTACAAACACTGAATGTTATTGTATTCTTTAGTATAGAACTTTATATGTTGTTAATGAAATATTATGTAATCTTTGTAACATTTGATTGCCATGATGTTTTGGTTGTTACATATGTGACTGTATTTTAATTATGCATTAAATAATTTCTATGCTCAAACTTATTTACTGAGACAATGTAATAGTCATTTTCATAGATAGTCCTGAGTGTTTATTCACTACTTAAAATTTTGTTTTGTTTTTTCATCATGGGTCTGATACCATGTTTAGTTAACATATTTATATACAAATTATTTGAATTAATTGTTTAGTAAAAGGTAATTTTAAACATAACTTGTATGTATTATTAATGATTTTTCGTTGAAGTTAAGGACGTATTCTGAAACTTGGTTTCCATTTTTTCTCAATTATGACATTTGATAATTTAAACGATTCGATTTTTTTTGTCAGCTAGAATTAACTTAAATTTCCTATTAAATTAAGTGGGTAGAATTAACAGCGACGGCTGATACTCTTGTTCATTTAAAGAATTTAAATATCTGATTATAATACATAGTTAAGATAAATAATATTACACTTATATATATTTATAACTTCGTTTGTAGTTAACATTTTATTACCCAATGTGACGTTTCTTTGATGTATTTTTTTTTAAAAAAAGAAGAGAAAAAAAAAAACTTACACGTTTTGATGTGTGTCTGTTTAAAGATAAGATTATTTTTATGTTACTCAGCTAATTTAATTGTTAGTTATTAATTATAGCTACATATTACTTAGAAATAAAAATACTATTTTTATTTAACCTAAAGAGAAGAAACATTTTTTGTATTGTAAATTTTTGGAAAATGTGTTTTGAACATTGTGATATTTATTTTTTTCTGCGCCAGCGCTAGATTGTATGTTAGGGTTACTATTATGTAGTGACATTAATTCTTTGAAAATGTTGTGATGTTTGGATGTATTTTTTGGTTGTTAGCGCTTGACTATGCGTCAATGCGGAACTTGTGTTAGCGTTAATATTTTTGTTTGGATGATATTTGATGTAATTTATTTTTAGTTATGTATAAGCTTTTAATTTAGTTAAATTACTTATTATGCTGTGCTTGTCACAAGCTTTCTTTTTTGTGTTAGTATATTAAATATACTTTAGCATTTTTGTATTTTACAATACGTTGTTACACTTGGATAGTTATTGTTAGGTGTTGTTACCAACTTTCTTTACATTTGCATCTTTACTGTCATCTCTCTTTGTTGACTATTCGTCATTTCTTTACATCTTTTCTGTTGTCTTTTCAATATTGTCTGATATTTTGTTTATGCTTCCGTGTTTCATCTTTGATGTAATGCATGTATACTTTTTTTCAGATTCTCGTGACTGTGTGAACGGGGTGTGTTCCCATATGTCAGATAGCAGGTGAAACTCTGGTTCATAATTGAACTTTTCTGTACTGGTTTTAAGTGATGTGTGAATTCGACTCTCTGCGCTAGTGTCCCTGGGATTTTTTGAGAGCAGTGTTTAAGCAGAAACAGTAGATTCTCGTGACTGTGTGAATGTTCCCAAGGTTCAGTGTGTGCAGGGTTTTTTGACTGAGGTGGTCAGCCCTAAGGTGTTTTTTGGATAATGTATGCCTGCGCAGGGCTATAGAGATTTTGTAGGCCTTGATTATTATATATCTGCCGTAGATGCAGTATTTGTGCACTGATGTGAAGTATAGAGATTTGGTAGGCCTTGATTATTATATATCTGCCGTAGATGCAGTATTTGTGCACTGATGTGAAGTATAGAGATTTGGTAGGCCTTGATTATTATATATCTGCCGTAGATGCAGTATTTGTGCACTGATGTGAAGTATAGAGATTTGGTAGGCCTTGATTATTATATATCTGCCGTAGATGCAGTATTTGTGCACTGATGTGAAGTATAGAGATTTGGTAGGCCTTGATTATTATATATCTGCCGTAGATGCAGTATTTGTGCACTGATGTGAAGTATAGAGATTTGGTAGGCCTTGATTATTATATATCTGCCGTAGATGCAGTATTTGTGCACTGATGTGAAGTATAGAGATTTTGTAGGCCTTGATTATTATATATCTGCCGTAGATGCAGTATTTGTGCACTGATGTGAAGTATAGAGATTTGGTAGGCCTTGATTATTATATATCTGCCGTAGATGCAGTATTTGTGCACTGATGTGAAGTATAGAGATTTTGTAGGCCTTAATTATTATATATCTGCCGTAGATGCAGTATTTGTGCACTGATGTGAAGTATAGAGATTTTGTAGGCCTTGATTATTATATATCTGCCGTAGATGCAGTATGTGTGCACTGATGTGAAGTATAGAGATTTTGTAGGCCTTGATTATTATATATCTGCCGTAGATGCAGTATTTGTGCACTGATGTGAGGAGTAGAGATTTTGTAGGCCAGGATGTGTATGGGCCGTATGTTAACTGCATTATGAAGATTCATGTTTCGATGTAACTGTATTCGTCTAGATCTACGTGATGTTATAATTGTAATAAACCATGGTTAAAATATCATCAGGCGTTACACCATTCCATGACTTGGTGTGTACGCTAATGTGAGTGACTGTCCCAAAACACACTCACCGTCTTCACCATAAAGACATAATCATAATTATAATATACATATAACAGAGGACAAAAAAAAAGTATTATCAGAACAATTAACAAGTCATATTTTATTGTACTCTGGCCATTTCTGCATCATATGTTACATTTCCAAAACAATTCAACATTAAACAATAAAATTATGCAAATTTCTGAAATGTTACATAACTTGGATTTTTTTTTTTAATATTAAAAAAAAATCTTCCACTGAATACATTACAGTTATTATAAATAGCTGCCACATCTTAGCTAAATTAATGAAATATGACTTCAATAGACACATTTCTAGTGTAACACTGTATGATCACTAACACATAAGTAAAATCAATTATGAGGGTGACATAATAAAGACTAAACACATCTTTAGATATTTCCTACTAAGGCTTGTGGTATTTTGACAGACAATTCCTACCGGCATGAAAACATAAAAAAGTATCACAAACTTTACATTTAACTTTTGTGTTTCTTTTAATCTTTACAGTCTGATAGCAAAGCTTACAATTTCTTTTTGTCTTTGTAAACCCAGGGTCCAAGGCATGCTGAGAAAAAACTGGTGGCTTTGAAGCGAGTGGTACATCACCATACAAACTTATGTTCCCCAATTCCCTGATTAGTTCTTCTGTAAAATCTAGCTGACTATATCTAGCTGGTCTTTTCAGTTCTTCTACATCTGGGTGATTTTTCTGCCAGTCTTGAAATAAAATGTAAGCATTTACCATTAGCAATATCCAGAAACTGAAAAAAAGAGTTTTCCAATATTTATTGGTCTTTCTCAAAACATTGTACTTGTTAATTAGCTGGCCACTCTTGTCCACACATATTCATGTATATATTGTAATCCCTTACAAGATTTGGCTGTCTAACATTAAGTTCTTGAAAATTCCCATTAACCTTAGTTCTACGCTTAGCGAACCTATGGCCATTTGCATTGTGAATGCTTGAAACCAGTGTTATAGTTTTGTTATCTCTCCACTGCAGTGCTAGTAATTCTTCATCTCTAACCCCACCTCATTGCACCTCTGATACTATTTTTTTAAAAATTCCTTTATTTATGAAAGTGCAGCTGGAAACCCCTTTCTGTTTCTAAAAAAATGTGCCACAAGCTCCAATCCCTAACTTCCATAAGTGAATGGATGTATAAAAATTATCAAAACAAACCCTATATCCTTGTCTCACCAAGATTTCATAAGATTCATAACTACAGTATAAGCTTAACCAAATGGTCCATTTGCAGTGTTCCTACCTAAATAAACATCAAAGTCATAATTATATCCACTAATAGCATCAGCAAGAATCCATAACTTCATCCCCTATTTTGTTGGCTCGTCTCTAATTTACTGTCGAAAATAATAACGCCCTTTATTTCTAACCATTCTTTCATCAACAGAAACATTTTGATCAGGTTGTTATAGCTTTTTGCACATCATTCTAATATATGTTAACAATGTTCTCACCTCTGACAGTTGCAGACATGGAACCCTCTCAGGCAAAAAGGGTGGAGGCTTGGAAGGTGGGCCTTCATCAAGTCTATCATAACCAAAACATCTCCAAGAACAATTTAAAATTAATTTTTACAGATCAACAATAGAATTCAAAGTTACAGTTTAGTGTACACAGGAAAATTGACACACATTACATTTTCCGTACAAAGGAATACTGTCAGTCATAAAGTCATATGATGTAAATAATAATTTTTAAAAGCAGAGACACAGGGCAAATGAGGTCAGAAAAATCAGCTGATTCACAGGTTACGTCTGACCCCCTTTATATTTATTTCCTGGTGCCATGAGTTCTTTGTTAATTGTTTGAATGGTGAAATATTTGTTTCTTTTTTTCAAAAACAAACAGAAAACAGCTATTCTGATTACAATTACCCACTAAAACGACTGTTTTACTGCTTTTCAAAATCAGCTGTTATCATTTCGGTAACGAAGTAACATTACCTTTGCATGTATGGCAGGTGATTTGAGTTGTTCTGAGCTGTATTTTCACCATCCGATTCATCAGAAGTTTCCAAGTCCACTGTATAATCATCAGAACAGGAATCTACATCACTAGATGCATTGTAGTTACTACCAAGCTGCATTTTGTTTACGATTTGTTAAGATGACCTGTTTACAAAATATCCAAAATGGCGGACAGACAAATGCAGTGTTTACATTTTTCCGCGTGTAATTTCAAAGCCAAAATAAGTAAAAGCTGTATATTTTTTAGCACAGATATAACTGTTACCATGTATTCTTAATATAAAACATAGATTTGAAGTCAAAATTAAAAAATAAATGTGCTTTTTTTACTTCAAAAGTCATCGTTCCGTTCGGAACGATTTTTTATATTTCCAGTCCGTGTTAACCTCCAGGAGGACAACTAAATATATGTCATTATCAGCCATTACTTTTCAGCTTCTCTAAGAGCATGGGCCTTCAACAAAGATGTGCTTATGTCCTGTGCCATCCAATCTTGTCATGTCTGCATTATTCCTGTTATTTCTGTCTCCAGCTCTCTTCTCCACATTTTTTTCAGTCTCCTTCTACATCTTTTACCCTGGAGATTCAAGAACAAGGACTGCCTTGTAACGCCTGTTGATGCATTATAAAAATATATGCAGCCTTTTACTAGCTATAACAATTAAATACAATTTAAAAAAAATAATGGGTGAAAACAACAGGAGAAAATTTATATACAGGACTGGTGAAAGAAAATAAGATGGAACATCTTTACATAAAAAAGATGACAAAAAACAAGAAGGAACATCTTTACATAAAAGTGATGACAAAAAACAAAAAGGAACATCTTTACATAACAGTGATCACAAAAAACAAAAAGGAACATCTTTACATAAAAGTGATGACAAAAAACAAAAAGGAACATCTTTACATAAAAGTGATGGCAAAAAATTGAAGGAACATCTGTACATAAAAGTGATGACAAAAAACAAAAAGGAACATCTTTACATAAAAGTGATGGCAAAAAATTGAAGGAACATCTGTACATAAAAGTGATGACAAAAAACAAAAAGGAACATCTTTACATAAAAGTGATGGCAAAAAATTGAAGGAACATCTGTACATAAAAGTGATGACAAAAAACAAAAAGGAACATCTTTACATAAAAGTGATGACAAAAAACAAAAAGGAACATCTTTACATAAAAGTGATGACAAAAAACAAAAAGGAACATCTGTACATAAAAGTGATGACAAAAAACAAAAAGGAACATCTGTACATAAAAGTGATGACAAAAAAACAAAAAGGAACATCTTTACATAAAAGTGATGGCAAAAAATTGAAGGAACATCTGTACATAAAAGTGATGACAAAAAACAAAAAGGAACATCTGTACATAAAAGTGATGACAAAAAAACAAAAAGGAACATCTTTACATAAAAGTGATGACAAAAAACAAAAAGGAACATCTTTCAATAAGTTTGATAAAAGATAACATTAAGGAACATCAGTACACAAGACTATGGAAAGAAAATTTAACTGAAATATACTAGGAAAAAAAATGTATGAAATCTAAGGAAAGTGAAAAAAAGGAAGACATATACAGATGAGATGTTTCTCTTATTTATTATATTTTATCTTTACATAATTTTGTTACACAGACAATTTTCTTTAGTTCTACAGGATTAATTAATTTCTGTTTAGTCCATACATTTTTGCTCCTGTTATCTGTATTTCTACTTTAAAAGAAAATTTTTTTATCATTCCTTCCCTTCCCCCTTTTTTATCCCCCTTTCCAAACATTGTGGTGTTAAAATTAAACAAAAGTGAAAAAAAAATGAAATGTTAAGAATATCACAAACAACTAAAGAGAGTAATAAGGATATCCTCAAAGAAGGCAGTATGTTAATGTTAATCAGAATCAACGTCACTGCACTCTGGGCAAACCCATAGGTGCTCAGTCTCCCTTAGCAAACGTTGAAGGGTATGAATGCTAATTGTTCCTGTTGCGCACTGGTTGTATTCACGGCGGATGCGTCCTCTCATACGTCCATCTCTGCTGGTCTTACGTTTGATGCCAAATTCCAGCAGTCTTAGCCTTGACGATTCATCAATTGCTATGTCATTCTCTAATAGACAAACATGAATTGCCCTCAGTATTTCTTCCTTAACCATGGCCAATGCACCTTTTTTGGGTGCTCTTGAAGCTAGTCTGTCAGCTCTTTCATTGCCACGTACCCCGGCAAGACCAGGACAGTAGATCCATATCAGTTCTTGAAGATTCCATGCTTCCATGGAGGTTTTCAATTCATGTCGAAGCCAACCATTTTGGACCTTTCGAAGCATGGATTGTGAGTCTGATACAATAACTGCCTTTGTTAATAAAGGCAGCAGTAACTGCCTCTACCTCCATTCTCATGTTGGAGGTTGTTATCGAAAAGAAGCTAGTATGAAAAGTAAACTTATTATTTATATTCATGTAATTTCCTTCGCGCTCCTTATGGAGCATGGGGCTTCCACTACAGCCGGTTCACTTGCAGGAAGCCTGCACCAATCAATCACATGCTCTTGCAGGGGTGGTTTCTATGGCCATATGTTTTACATGATAAGGTTGCCAGCCCCACGTACAAGCCCCTATTAATATGGCTCTGAAATATGGAGAACAACAAAAACAACAACCAAAAAGCTACAGACTTTCATAAATGGGTGCTTGTGTAGAATAGAGGGATTAAAATCGTATGACAAGGTTACCAATGTGGAACTGATGACAAGAACCGGACAAGTGCCAGTGGAATAACAGATGAGAAGAAGATGATGCGATGGATAGGACACACACTGAGGAAGCCTGTGGATAGCATTACAAGGCAGTCCTTGTTCTGGAACCCCCAGGGCAAGAGAGGCAGAGGTAGACCAAGAAGCACATGGAGAAGAGAGCTGGAAACAGAGGTGAAAATGATGAGAGGAGAACGTGGAAAGAACGTGAGATGATGGCACATGACAGGAGGACTTGGCATGTGTTTGTTGAAGGCCTATGCTCCTTTGGGAGTGGAGGGTTATGATGATGATGATATCAGAACGAAGCGACTCACTTTCACAGGCATGTTACGAGAAGAGGAAAGCTGGAATATATCGTGACAACAGTAAAGATTAACACTTTGCTGACCAAATTCGACGATAGTCGAATTTCCGGTTGAAACCCTTGCTGACCAGATTCGACGAAAGTCGAATTAGTAACTCTACCAACGCAACAGACAGCCGTATCGATAGTTTTACGAAACAAGCCTCATCCGGGTATTTTTAACATTCCAAAATGGCTGCGCCCATGAATGATATCGTGAATCGCTGTTTAAAAGCCGAGTTTTGATTAAAATTTCATTATTTTTAGTACAAGAGCCCATTCTTTGTTTTCATCATGTGTGATGATGAAAACCAGACTTATAACAGAGATGATTCTGACTCTGGCAGCGAATCTGGGGCCGAAAGTGATATCTCATGGCTAAGTAGAGATGTTTCACTCAATCGAAATGCAACTGATAGCAACGATAACGAATTTGGATTAGATGAAGGTGATGTAGGTACATCTGAAGCAGGAGATGGGCGTGGCACAAGAGACCACAGCAAGACTGCACATCAAAATAATCTGTGGAGATGGAGAAAGCTTGCTCAAAACAAACTTGTTGAGCTTGACATGCTTCCTTCATATGAAGAACAACAAGGTGTCACGGCAGACACAACTGACTTTAAGTCAATTGATTTTTTCAAACTTTTTTTCCCCGACACTGCCATAGATCTGATCACTGACGAAGTGAATAGGTACGGAGAAAATCACCTCTCTCAGTACACAGGAAATGCTAAGTACAAGAAACGTACTTGGGATAAAACTGATGCAGTTGAAATTTCTGCATTCATAGGCCTTCAAATTGGTATGGGAATGTGTTGCAAACCAGCAGTCACAGACTACTGGTGTAAGAATTTTTGGTTGAATGATACACCATATTCGAGGGTCATGAGTCGGAACAGGTACCAACAGCTCCACAGAAATCTCCATTTTAATAATAATAATAACAGAATTGAGAGGGGGCAGCCTGGGTATGACCCCCTCTTCAAGCTCAGACCCTTACTGGATATTATTTTGCCTACATATAAGCAACACTACACACCTGGGCAGGAGTTGTCAATAGATGAATCGATGGTGAGGTTCAAGGGTAGAATATATTTCAAGCAATACCTGCCAGCAAAACCCACAAAGTGGGGATTCAAAGTATTTGTACTCACTGATGCTAAAACACAATACTGCCTGAAATTGAAAATTTATACTGGTAAGGCAAATGATGAAGGTTCTGTTGGGGCAACTTCCAGGGTTGTGAAAGATCTTCTTGATGGATATGGCAACAAAGGACATATTCTCTACTGCGACAGCTTTTATTCAGCCCCAGCTTTATTTCAAGAGCTGAAAGAAATTCAGATTGGTGCATGTGGAACAGTAGCTGAGAATAGGAAGCATTTTCCTGAAGCACTGAAGAAAAAGCAACTCAAATTGAAAAAGGCAGATCATCCTGTGTTTTGTGCCACAGAAGATAAAGGCATGTTGGCAGTTACCTGGCATGACACAAAAAGAGTTAATCTTTTATCTACTGTTCACTCCAACGATGTTATGGACAAGACAGTTAGAAAACGAGGAATACCTGAGGGCAGAACAATTCAGAAGCCAGTGCTAGCAGAAAAATACAACAAAAGTATGGGAGGTGTCGACCACTTCGGCCAACTGGGTGCAAGCTATCCCTACCCACACAGATCATATAAATGGTACCTGCCATTATATCATTTCTTAGTTGAAACTGCCCTGGTTAATGGGCACATAACCTACAACACTGCCAACTCTACAAAAAAGATCACAGCAAAGAAGTTCAGGCAGGATGTCAGTCTCGCTCTTATTGAACCTGCTATTCTTCGACGCAATGTGACACCTTCAAAACCACAAGTCACAACAACACGACTTACTGAGCGCCACTTCATTGATAAATATGAAAGGGCAAGGTACAAACCAGACTGTAAAGTGTGTAAGGCTGCAGGGAAAAGAAGCCAGACTGTCATGTACTGCCCAGATTGCAATGTACCTCTATGCACGATACCGTGCTTCAAATTATACCACACAGTCGAGGATTATCAACGATCCAGACAAAGACTCTTGCAGAGGCCTACAGCTACAACTTCAACCCCAGTTAATGAAGGAAGCAGCTCAGACTCCAACTAGAGGTATGTAACTATTCAAAACATTCACAAACACTCATTGTCAGATGCCGCAGACACAGAATACACTCAAAAAAGACAATATAAAAAATTAAATTTTCTTTGCATTTTATTCACAATTTTTATGAGCCTTTTATGTTGAAATACATGGTTATTAATAAATCAGTACGTCAATTAAGATTATTTTCTTCATTGCCATCAATGTCCCTAACATTTTATTGCACTGACATCAAACAAATTCACTAAACACTGGAAAAATATCATGGTTTTAAAACATCTCCTGAAATTTCTATAAATAGCCACACAAATTCAAGATGGCCGCCATGATCATGTGACCATTTTTCATAAAATATATTTTTAAAGATGTAGCAACCATTCATAATGGCGCTCTGAAAATTTCAAAACCCTATGTCTGTTTTTCAATTTTTTTATGAATTTAAAACAAAACCAGTTATTTTTAAAGAAATCGGCAAACAAACTTGTTAATGGGAGACATTAATGCACTGGATTGCTGGTTCATCGTTAAATCAGTACGTCAATTAAGATTATTTTCTTCATTGCCATCAATGTCCCTAACATTTTATTGCACTGACATCAAACAAATTCACTAAACACTGGAAAAATATCATGGTTTTAAAACATCTCCTGAAATTTCTATAAATAGCCACACAAATTCAAGATGGCCGCCATGATCATGTGACCAATTTGCATAAAATATATTTTTATAGATGTAGCAACCATTCATAATGGCGCTCTGAAAATTTCAAAACCCTATGTCTGTTTTTCAATTTTTTATGAATTTAAAAAAAAAAAACAGTTATTTTTAAAGAAATCTGCAAACACCCTTGGTAATGGGAGACATTAATGCTCCGGATCGCTGGTCAGCAAAGTGTTAAGGGGAAATAAACAGAGAATGAGAAAAGATACTTGACATTTAAACATCGTAGCATGTCTGCAGAATGAGAGAAGATCGGCTACCAAATATGGGAAACTAAGAGCAAAGGATCCACTCCAGGACGACCCAGAGCCTGCTGGGAGGACAACATTAGACAATCTCTGAAGGACCGAGGACTAGAATGGAATCAGGAAAGGAGGAACCTCAGTGTTCTATTCCATAGCATCTACGGGTGCTCTCCTTTTCTTCCAAAGTTTTGTTACACCTTACAGTAAGAGGAACGACTAGTAAGGCTTTTTGTTTCAGAACTGGGAACAGGAGGTTGTGGACAGATGTGATCACCTATGCCAGATGGCATGGTACTTGAAGAAGAAAAAAAAATGAAACACAGAACATGAACTTTACCCTCATCCTTGTCATGTTATACTGTATAGTCCGTATTACAACCAAGATGAGAAGACCCCCTAGTGAAACTTCTGAGAGTTGTCTCTCTTTGTACCACTGGATATTCTTCACAGTCTGAAATAGTGAAATTTTTCATCATTTATGATAAAAGAAAACAGCAGCGAAAATAATAAGTAAAACTGTTAAGAGAAAGGAGAACGTGAATTAAAAATGGTTTTATTGAATAACGGTAAATGATATGGAACATGACAACAAAGCTTACTCAACAGTGTCTTTACAGTCAATCCTCCTATTAAGTGTTCCGTGTTCGCGGATTCTAGATCATCGAGTTGAGCTCTATAAAGTGTAACCCTTTTTTGTTCCATTCACGGGCACCTCATGGGTATTCGCGGTCATGTGCAGTAGGCAAAAAAATGTCGAGGCACCAACCTGCTACAGCTCATTGAGAGAAAAGGCTACCTCCCTGAATATTGGTACACCAAAATATTGTACACACTGTACTATTACAAAGGACCCAAAGACGCAGCAACAGAGGATGCAGTCAGCGACCCATAGCTTGACTGCTTGCATCAGGGTCAGCGAACCAGAGCTGACCAAGACCCTACTCCACCTCCAAGTGGTGGTCCTGGAAACAGGCTGCATCACTGCAGTCTGGCTGAGAGAGTAGGGATCGAAGAGGGAAGGCAAACCCGGTCCCAAATAATGCCGTGCTGAAGTTGGATGTGTCGGCCGAAAGGCGCAGATATCGCAGCTTCGCTGTAAACAGACACAACGCAACCAACGTCCTTTTCAGGACGAACGAGGAAGAAGAAGTACTATTACAAAGAAAACAGTACAAGGTGTCCATAAAAGATTGTACCCTTTTCAAAAACTTTATTCTCGGCCCCATGACGTGGTACGAGGAATCTTTCTATCACAAAAGTAAGATAATCTCTGCAAGTTTTTAAGCATACCTTACAAAGACTCAGCGGGTATTTCAAGTGAAACTTTCGCAGTTGAGTTGCAACCGGTGATTGTTACTTGTCTCTCAACACACAGGCCAAGTAGGTGAAAAAAGAAAGAAATAGGTACATTCTTTTTGAGTCTGTGTAAGGTATGCTTAAAAACATGCAGAGACTATCTTACTTTTGTGATAGAAAGCATCCTCGTACCACATCATGGGGCCAAGAATAAATTTTTTGAAAAGGGTACAATCTTTTATGGACACCCTGTATATAAAATACACTCATAAAATGCACAGTATAATAAATGAGCTTTTTTTTTTTTACGAGAAGGGTACATGAAATGATGAGTTTATGGCGATCGGTAGCAAAAGTGTATGGTAAACAGGAACCTAACCCCCCCTTTTTCCCATAGGATCAATGGTTCCGTATTTGTGGATTTCTGTAGTCCTGAGGTTTTCAATGAACCTAACCCTTGCGAATAGCGAGGATTGACAGTGCTTTACTTTGTTGGTCCACTGTTGTCGTGTAGTGTGATGGGGATCTGAATTTTTTGTTACTGGGCCAAGTGTGTTGTACTGCCTACTGTGAACCTGTACTGTTGTAGGATTTCTATCCATCTGCCTCCTGGTCTTCTCTGTCCATTCTCATGAGATGGCCAAACCACTTCATTTTCAGTCTCTCTATATAAAAGTTAGTTGCTTATTCTTTACAGGACGTGGCAATCAACCCCAGCTTTTATTGGCTGTTTGTGATTTTTCTAGGCAATTTTTTCATTCAGTAGTTTGCCATTGCTTTCTGAATGGTACGGCGCTTATACCATTGTTAAAAATCCACACAAAGCGATCTGCTACCAAACTGCCTGCAGCAGGTTTCGAACCTGGTATATCTGGATTATGAATCTGCGTTCATATCCATTAGGCCACAGACGCCGACGTCTCTCTATATACTTGATGAAAAAATGAAACATCACCATAAGCACAAAAATTCGCTTACTAAGGGGCTACGTGTGGTCCATTCTTTTATATGGATGCGAATGTTGGACAATGAGTAACCAAATGCTGAAAAAAACTGGAGGCAGCGGAAATGTGATTTTTTAGACGGATACTGACAATATCGTGGACAGAGAAGAAAACAAATGCTGAGGTATTGACAGCTGCGGGTTTTAATAGATCGCTCATCAAAACCATCAGGAAAAGACAAATGAAATTTATGGGACATATTAACAGAAGAGGAGGAGTGGAGGAATTAGTCTTACGTGGGAAAATACCAGGTAGAAGAGGAAGGCAGAGAAAGATGTATGTGGAAAGCTTAAACAACTGGGCAACAAACAACAGCATGGGCAACAACAACCTCATTAGACTATTAAAAGACAGAGAAGATTGGAGGGTCATGATCGCCAATGTTTGTTCCAGACCAGGCACATGAAGAAGAAGATATACTTGATGCAGGATAAAGTTTCGACACTGTTTTCTGATGTCATCATTTCTCGTTCGGTCTCTCCCGGTAACATTAATGGCTTTTCTTAAACATCTCATTTCACAGGATGTGATTCTCCCCTCATGTGTTTAGGCACCATGTCTGGCATTAACAGCACAGAGTTGGTAAGAGTATACTATTTATCAGCTTTTGTTTACTTTCCATACTGATATTCTGATGTTTTAGTAGTGGTGACAGTTGCAAAGTCACGGCACTGCTTTTTGACATATTGTTTCAGTTTCTCTGTAAAGTCTTCCATTTTCTGTAAAAATACTTCCTAGGTATTTGAAACCTGGAACCTGTTTAAGCCTGATGTTGTTGACAAGTATGGTAAATGGTCCCGATGATCTTCAAATTTTCTGTCGTTCATGTGCTGATCTTCATGTTGTATCTTCCACAAGTTGAATTAAGTGCATGTGTATGGTTTTGCAATTTGTTTTCATTTGTGTACATTAGATTTTGGTCATCCACAGAAAAAAAAAAGTAACTCATCCAGTGGGTCATATTCTTTATTTCCTAGGTTTGCTTCTGATGTTAGTATGCCCAAAGCTAGCCCCAAACCTCAGAAATTAGGTATCAGAGGAAGGTGGCTGAAGTAACAAGATGAGACATGGTCCACAACCAGACAATATCTCTGTTGAGGATTGCTGCATGGTTTGTTATCATCTTGGTTTTACTTTGATTTGGTCGAGTGCACCATGCAGCACCTCAACTAGTTAGCTTTCAAACGTTATGCGTGAAGAGCTTACTGATGCGTTAAGCCTAGTAATGAAATCAGTCTTGGTGTGGCATTTGTGCCTTATAGGCAATGTATGGCCTTAGAGCCGCATAGCAGTGTATAACTTATGTGTCACAGACACTTACTTATATATGTACAACCATCGTGTGTTCGGGTTCAAAAGTTGATAGAATAATATGTGATTAAGGACCTATGAGTCCAAAGCAATGTCAAGGTGTGAATAATAAAATGTTAACATATATAAGCGAGATTTTAGATATGACGAGGTGAAATGTGTAACTCTAATGAGAGTGATAATGATATTATTATGGCGTGTACAGCCAAATCTAAATTAGGTATATTCAGACAGAGTTCTGAAATGAACAGTATGTTTTAATACTACTGAGAACAGACAGAATTAGCCTAGATATGGCGTGACATTGCATAAACATTGTTAATAGGCCAATATTCAAATGATATTTCTGAATGTAGAAAAATGATAATAATTTTGACGGTTAAAATGCTAGGTCAAGTACACGATAATTCTGACAACTGTGATGTTCATTGTTTCCTTTAATGGGAACCATTTAGTACGTGTATGATTCATAATGTGATGTTGTTCGGATCAATAAATTATCGAGTCATCCTCAAAAGACATTGTTTGATAACATATTTTATGAAGTTATCTTCAAGAAGTTCTACCGTTGTGTTAGTTCAACAGTCAATCATTTCTATTTAACCTGTTGTCAAATCTGACACTTTACTATATCAATACAAGCACCAAGATAAAACTCTAACATCACAACGATTGAACACAAGAATGAAGTGCTATTAATGATCCAGCAAACCAATACAAAAGAAAATGAAAAATGAACCCAATGTTACGGCACAGTTTAAGGGGAGAAGCGGGAATTAAACTTTCGTCAAAATAAAAAAATTAAGGATTTTGGGATTAGTCCATTTTCTGATACTATAGCATCTCCTGAATATAACAGAATTAAATGTCAAAATGCATTCTAACAATATGTATTTTGACTGACAAAGGTATGGTACGGAGAGATTTTCTCAAACTCGAGAAAATATGTCTAATTAGACCTACTTTCTTCCATAGCAACCAAGCTTACACCCCTGCGTATTATACATTATTGGATTCACCTAGATCTGGGGAATCCTGTGATGAAGTTAATTTATTTCGGTAACAAAATTATACCCGCCAAAATCGAGAATTTATAGGTCGCGTATTTTATCGATTATTTCCTTATATGGAAATCATCGGGCGTTCGTCGACATCAGCTTTTTCCGTGTAGGTAGAACACACTATTCTAAACTGTTCATTGGCTGTGTGAATCCACAAGACTTGTAACCGCGGTTTTTACACTATGGCGTAGAATTCATAAATTCTGTATACACATTTTGTTACTCATTTTTCTGAACTTTTTGTGTGAAATGCCTCGAAAAAAGAATAGCTTTCGTCATCTAAAACTGGAAAAGGACAGAGCGAAGTGACGGAACCATGACAGTGCAGGTAAAAGTCGCTAATTTTGTTATGGTAATGGTACAAAATTAATCACTTGCAGATAGCCAGGCAGTCACATGTGGTGAGGTCAAGCAAAAAAACATTTACACATATTTGGTTTTGATTTACTCTGTTAGGACTGAGTGGAGGGGGGAAGAAGGTACTATATTTGGATATTGGAAATCTGACTAAATTTTCTTGAATTAATACACATGTCCTAATTATAACCCATAAAGGATTCAAGGATATACTTTAAAAAAAATAAGCCACATGTGAATAAGCTATTAGTAAACGCATTGGCAGTAAAGAGTGATCACACTTTTCTGGTTTGACAAAATAACGATTCCACATTATACAATAAATTATCATGGTATTTATAAGCATGTGACATATGTTTCTTGAGCTGTGATTATTTCTTATGTACTTTTTTCAGAACCACATGGTCCCCCTAATGAGCCTAGTCTGCCTGAGGTGATGCTGTCAGCTTCAGCTGTAAATGAAGGAGCCAGCACAAGCTCCTCTACAACTTCTACCTCTTTATCCCACAGCACGCCACGGTTCTGTAAAAAGCTGGAACTAAGTGGGACCCTATAAATTTAACTACTTTGCACAGAACATGGATATGCCTGGCCTGCATAAAAAACTTTCAACACAATTGCACAACAATTTTATTTGCAAGCACCAGAACTCGCAAAATTAATATTTGATCACGCTGCTAAGCTAGCACGCAGCATAAACTGTGCTCAGAGCAATCAACCATATCATGAATATATTATGGATATTGGAGTCAGTTTTGATGGCAGCTGGCTCACAAGGGGCCACAGTTCAAAAATTGGTATTGGTTGTGTGGTGGAGATCTTGACAGGTCTTGTTATAGATGCCCATGTGCTTTCAAAATACTGTCAGACATGTTCTACAACTGGTTCTTGGCACCAGAAGGAAGCCCTGGGAAACTTCAGCAAATGGAAAGAGGAGCATGCGAAGCAAGGATGTGATATAAATTTTGAAGGTATTTACTTCTGAATCTTATTTTTGGTTTCTCCTTCTCCTTGTCTAAAAATGTAAACTGATGGAATTTTAATTTCTCCATAAGTATCAGTTTTAGTAACATAATTTATTACTTACATGTGTTTGCTTTGCTTCCACTGTACATTTGCTTCTACATTGTAAAGGAAAGTGTTCAATGTTTGCTTACATCATTATTTTAAGTGTTACTAATTCATACCTTTTCTTCTTTCTAGGAAGTTCAGGTGTGGTGGAGGCTGAGGCAGCTAGTTTTTTATGGAGCCTGTCTGTGACACGACACAAATTTCGCTACACCACCATGTTATGTGATGGTGATAGCAAAGCATTCAATAAGATCATGGCAATTAAACCATATGGCCCTAATGTTGAAATCATCAAAGAAGAGTGTATCAATCATGTAGGAAAAAGAATGCATGCAGCTCTTCGTAATTTAGTTGCTGATTGCCGCAAGCAAAAAGTTACGCTTGGAGGATGTGGCCGTGGCCATCTGACAGATGCAGCCATCCGAAAGCTTGGCATGTATTATTCCAGGGCTATCAGGCAACATGCTACTGCAGCTGATATGAAGAATGCTATTATGGCTAGCCTACATCATTGCTATTCAACTGATGATTATCCCCAGCATCAGTTTTGTCCTACTGGCCAAGACTCTTGGTGTTTCTATAAAGCAGCCTTATCTAGGAATGAGTATGCTTTTGGGCATCAAAAACGTATACATATGCCCTTGGACTTTAAGCTGTTGAACAGACATTTGACACCAGTGTATGACAGGCTGACAAATCTGAAACTGTTGAGTCGCTGTGAAAGAAAGGCTACCCAAAACTCCAATGAGAGCCTTCATTCAGTTATTTGGAGTAAAGTGCCAAAGCATATCTTCCATTCACGAAAGCGCGTGAAATTCTGCCTTCTAAGTGCAGTTGCTGAATTTAATGAAGGACCTGAGGCTGCTATATTTTTCAAGAAAGTCCTGGGGCTGAACAGTGGAAAAGAGGCTTGTCAACTGGCAGGAGCAAGAAAGCGTAAACGTCTTGTGCTCAGCTCTAAAACAGCAGAAAACTGCACTAAGAAAAGGAAGGAAATTAGGCACAAATCTCAACAGAAAGCCAGACAAGAAGCTGCAGAGGAAGCTGGATATATGGCTTGTATGTTCTGAATGACAAGTAAGTTATTTTTTTTGCTGTAGTATTACATACTTATTTAATTATATTCTAATTATATCGAAAAATGTGATTTTATAGAAATCTATTTTTCTCATACTAATTTTCGTATAACTTCCACACTTATGTATTAATTGACATAAGAATTGGCACATATTTTGCCCATAATCTTTTAAAACTTTTTGTGTGATGGATTTTAAGTATCTGATCAAACGTCTGATTTATTGCAAAAAGTAATGTAAAATTTAGTAAAATTTGTTACTATTTTTAGACACTCTTTTCAAAGTCCTACAACTTTTTTTGTATTAAAGTTATAAAAAATCCATCACACAAAAAGTTTTAAAATGTAATGATAAACGTTGTGTTCAAATTTGGTACTCATAGCTTAATAAATAAAAAAGCCTTAGCAAATTAAAATAGAACAATAGAATCCAATATGGCCACCGTTTCTATGGCAACCAGTGGTGCAGTGCCATCAAACTCTTAATTTTGCGTATCTAGTATTGATATAGGTTAAGTCTGCATTTTCATTGAAATCCAGCAATTAATAACGAAAATAGCATTTCAGTGTAGCTCCTCCCCTTAATATAAAGTGTAAGCCAGAAGAAATCCATTAAAGTTATGACAATATAGCTTCAAAAGGCCGTAAGAATGTCATGGCCTCAAAACCCAGCCCCTGCAGACCTGAGTGGAACAGTCCCAATTATTATAATTGTTTGGCCATGTCTGCAGAATTTGTCTACCATGACAAATATGGGAATACAAGAGCCAGGGATCCAGACCTCCAGGACGGCCCAGAGTTCGCTGGGAGGACAACATTAGACAATCTCTAAAGGATCAAGGATTAGATTGGAACCAGGCCAGGAGGAAGACAGTCGATAGGATAGTATGGTCCTCTCTCTGGCAAACCTCTACACCCCAGGGTCATTGTTGTTGTTTCACTAGGACTGCTGAGCTTCTCACACTTTAGCAGCCGATACCAAGTTGAAGACTCCATGGTATTATCTACACTGTAGATCTAGGCTTTTCCTGTGGCTTTTCTGACATTCTGAAACGTGCTGAGTTGAAGTCATGAGCTCCAGTTTCTCCAGCTTGGTTTGCATTTAAAGGATCGTCACATCTGGTCCCAAGGTAGAGTAAGACATGCATGGCATTCTGTGCATTCTCCACCATCAAAGGGGGCTCTCCAACTATGCAGAGCTAAAATACTGTACTCTGGTTCTGGGCTCTCCCAAAGAATGGTCACGTCCTGCATAGAGCCACTTCTCAGCTTCCCCTTCTTATCACTGGGTCCTAGTGAGATCCTTCTGCATGCAGTCAACCAAGTCAAAGCCAAAGAATTACGCCTGGGGCTAATGAGGCTTCTCCAAGCTTAGTGTGCGATGCTGGGTTCTCAACATGTTACACCACAGGGGGAATCCCTGGAAGTGTGTGGATGATTTCAAGAGTCAATGAGGATGTAATTAGCCTCACAGACACAGGTTCACTTCCACGTACATATATTGTAGCACTGTGCATAGCTGGTGGTCATACAAGGATGACTCCAGATATGCCTCCATGCATACATCCCAGGGTAGAAGAGGAACGACTAAGCAAGTAAGTTATTTTCTCCATATAAATGTTGAACAGTAGCCATGATAGCCACGCAGTGCAGGCTTACTGCAAGGAAGCCAGCTATAGTTGTGACTCTACGCTCCTTAAGGAGCAAACAGGGAGATGATGATGATTATGAAAGTCATTTAAAGGAATTTCAGGCTATTCCCCTTTAATCAAAGTAGTTAAGAACATTTTTTTCATGTGATGTGGTTCAATAAAATAAATGGACAGAATCCTATTGCTCACTTAGGCTGTAGATAACAAAATAAATGGACAGAATCCTATTGCCCACTCTGGCTGTAGATAAACAAAATAAATGTACAGAATCCTATAGCCCACTTAAGTTGTAGTTAAACAAAATAAATGGACAGAATCCTATTGCTCACTTAGGCTGTAGAAAACAAAATAAATGGACAGAATCCTATTGCCCACTCTGGCTGTAGATAAACAAAATAAATGGACATAATACTATTGCCCACTCTGGCTGTAGATAAACAAAATAAATGGACAGAATCCTATTGCCCACTCTGGCTGTAGATAAACAAAATAAATGGGCAGAATCCTATTGCCCACTCTGGCTGTAGATAAACAAAATAAATGGACATAATACTATTGCCCACTCTGGCTGTAGATAAACAAAATAAATGGACAGAATCCTATTGCTCACTTAGGCTGTAGAAAACAAAATAAATGGACAGAATCCTATTGCCCACTCTGGCTGTAGATAAACAAAATAAATGGACATAATACTATTGCCCACTCTGGCTGTAGATAAACAAAATAAATGGACAGAATCCTATTGCCCACTCTGGCTGTAGATAAACAAAATAAATGGACAGAATCCTATTGCCCACTCTGGCTGTAGATAAACAAAATAAATGGACATAATACTATTGCCCACTCTGGCTGTAGATAAACAAAATAAATGGACAGAATCCTATTGCCCACTCTGGCTGTAGATAAACAAAATAAATGGACAGAATCCTATTGCCCACTCTGGCTGTAGATAAACAAAATAAATGGACAGAATCCTATTCACCACTCTGGCTGTAGATAAACAAAATATATGGAATGAATCTTATTGGCCACCTGGGCTGTAAATAAACAAAATGAACAGGACGAATGCCAATCTTCAGTCTAATGACACAAAAAAACAAGACTTAACAATTTCATGGATAGATTTGTTGAAGACCTCGTCCTCACTAAGCACCAACAAGACAATTAGGCCCATGTAGATGTGATGTGAGCTCTTCTCTTGTGTGTGGTACAGGATCTGAAGCAGAGGCATCACCTGTGGATTTGTAGCATGTGGCTCGTGAGTTTAAAATTTAGAGAATTGAGGAGATCTTTAAGATGGGGAAAAAAACAAAAATACCAGGCAAGATGGATGGATTGTTCAAGGTCATGAATAGGATTACACAAAATAAAGTAAACATACAAAGAGGATACATGCCCCCAGTTTGGAAGAAAAAAAAAACATACAAAAAATTTACATGCCCATAGTTTGGAAGAAACAACAAAGAAACACAATTTTTTTTTTTTTTAAATACATTTTCTACCCTGAATATCACTGTCTGAAATGTGAATACAAATTCAGTTCAGCACATTAAATACAGGTCTGCAAGATTTAATCTGAAACCCTTGAGGCCAGATACGTTTAGAAATTTGAACATTTTTCTGATTTCAGAACAGTAGTGCATCTAGCGTGTCCGATTGAGAGTGTCCGATTGACAGAGTGGTTAGAGTGCTGGTCTCTTGTAGCAAAGGTGCCAGGTTTGAATCACGGTACTGACATGCTCTAGTCTACCCAGCTGTAAATGGGTACCTGACTTTAGGTTATGGAAGGAAAATGCAGCGAGGAAGGGAACTGGTCACTCCACCTCTCCATGCTGGACCTAGTACGATGAAGTCTCTAACACTTCACTTCCCTATGGCAGTATCTGCTATGGGACTACCTAGTGCATCTAGATATCCCTGTCCTGTGCTATCGACTCATGGTCTTTCCTTCTGATGTCTGTCTCCAGTTCTCTTCTCCATGTGTTCTTTGGTCTTCCTCTGCCTCTCTTACCCTGGGGATTGCAGAACAAGGACAGCCTAGTAATGCTATCAACAGGTTTCCTAAAGGTGTGACCTATCCATCGCCAGCGTTGTCTTCTCATCTCTTTTTCTGCCGGCACTTGCCTGGTCGTCATTAGTTCCACGTTATTTATCTCGACATACTACTTCAATCCTTCTGTTCTCCACAAGCAACCATTAATGACAGTCTGTAGAAAGTCTCCATGTTTCACAATTGGACTGACGATATTTGAACTGAAGATTCTAATTTTTGCGCTGGACTTGATTTCCATAAATTCTCCAAAGTCAATGAAAGCCCCTGTTACTTTTTTTAATAGTTATTTTAACATTACTGTCTGTTCCCTCAGCTTTCTCTACATTTCTGCCAAGATATTTGTGTGATTCTACATGTTGTGAGCCTCGGTAGTACAGTGGTTAGTGCACTGGCTTCCTATCTTGGTGGTCTGTAGTACGATCTCCAGTTGAGGTGGGATTTTTCTTAGACCGCAAATGGCTCCATAGTCGACCCAGCCTCATGAATTGGGTACCACATCAAGTCTGGGAAGGTTACCAGAGCAAGTCTGGGAAGGTTACCAGAGCAACTCAGGGAAGGTTAAGGCGGTCGACGTGATGCTGACCACATCACCCCTAGTGTGCCAATGGTCAAGAAAATATGGGCCTAACTCCATATTCCCAATATACCTCACACATGGGTGTGTCTTCTTTGATCCTTAGCCGCAGACCGTCAAAGCAGTCAGTGGCCATTACGCCTGGTGGCGTCTTGTAGGGCAACAACAAATTGATTATATGGGTGTGTAATAGGATCCTTTACCTGCATGTTGTAGAGGTGTTTCTTCAAGTGCAATCTTGTTATCATTTGTGCCATTCATTCTCATAATCTTTGTCTTTGACCTGGCGATGTCAGACTCAACTGCTATAACTGTTTCCTACTTTAACTTGATACTTAACTTACCTAACTGCTTTGTTTCTACACTCTGAGTGATTGTGTCCACCATATTGTGATGTTTGCTTTCCATGCACATTAGAGATGGCTACTGTGTGTATGTGTCAAAACAATGCTTCGAAACAGCATTGAGTCCGAAAGATTCAACACACAGCCTGCTTGTTGTTTCGACACAGTTTCAGTTCCTGTCTGCCTCGCTGTTTTGCAGAGACACACTGTCTCACTGTCTCACCTTCCGTGGGCCTTTGTAAAATTTGAATCAACCGTTCGGAACATTAGTATGGAATATCAAGCATGTCATATTTTTCAGGGATGTGTTATGATGACTTGATTTTACAAGTGATATTATTTTTGCTGAGAAGTTATAGACACTGGAAATTGTGTCAGTGCTGCAGTTGTCAATGTTTTAGGCACTATGTTAAAGTTGAAAGTGTCCGTGTCTTCGTGTGTGACACTTTATTAGCTCTGCTGATATCTGTGTACTCGGTGTGGATTTGAATCATTGTCTAACAAAACTAGCTTACTCTAGTTTGATATCATGTGTTATTATTACTGTTATTATTATTGTTGTTTTTTATTATTTTCACATATACTGCAGCTATCATCATATCTCCGTTTTATTTCATCATAATGAAGACTTGTGTAAAAATATTGAATTGTGGTCACACGAAATGCCATAGATTTTCACACACGACAGTAGCGCGCAAGTAAAAACAGTTCATGTATAGTAATGTATACTGTCTATTAGACTTCTTTCTCCCCGATACGGGCAATAGTGCCGCTGTGCCGACACACTGTTTCGACACAGTTTAAATCACTGAGCCGACTGTCTCGAAACAGCGGAGTGTGTCGATTTGCCCACCTCTAATGCACATGGCAGTTGTTCTTTTATAAATTTCATTCATAACCCTCCACTCCCAAAGGAGCATAGGCCTTCAACAAACACAAGCCAAGTCCTCCTGTCACATGCCATCATCTCAAGTTTTTTCCACGTTCTCTTTTGTAAATTTGCTCTTAACCTTTTTCTCCATCTAGAAAAGCTCAGAGGACAGTTGGGGGTCGGAGTGGCTAATTGGTATGGCATACGCCTTGATTTCTAAAGGTACTATGTTAAATTCCCAGTTGAGGGAATATAATTTATGGACATTTTTTTTTCTTTCAGAACCAGTGGGTCCTAATGACGTCATACTCCCCCCTGATCTCCTGGGTAGTGAGATCCGATGCTTAGCCTTCTCGGATAAGGGTGCAAAAAATAGGAGGTCCCGTGTGCAAGTTGTGCATGTTAAAAATCCCTCAGCAGGTGGAAATCGTAAAGAGTAGGTCACATGGCAGCTACCCTGACAACAATTAAAAAAAATTAGGAAACCTACCCACCACAAAAATATTTACAGAATGTGTAATTCTTATGATCACACAATGGAATTCTCGCTTGCGCTACGGAGTTCATGCACTGTGTCGAGATCCTCCTTGTGTGATCTGAGGAAGGAGATTGGAGCACTCATGGAGCTGTCCGTGCGCAATGAAGAAAATCCTTAAAAGCAAATTAAACCAGAGGACAGAGGAATGCAGATTATCTGAAGGGCACTCCAGAAAGGATGAGAAATGTATGATTAGACGTTTTGAGCCACTATTATACAAAACTGTCCTACTCACCAACTGATCTATGTTGGTCCTGGAAAGAATGAAGGCTTTGACATTTGGATTCTGATGTATGAGAAGGTAGAGTAGTAGCGTGGTCTGGTCATCCTGCAGGGTCAGGCACAAGACATTGTAAAGTTTGCTCATGTCCAACTTGAATGTGGAAGCGATGTGGGTGGGTGCTGAGTTGCCTGTCTCTGTGGAGGTAGGAGGAGGCACATTTTATTATGTACATTTTTATATATTACTTCTGCCCGTGCTGCATATTACTGAAAGAAAGAAAGAGACGAATTAGTTGGGGAAGATGGAGACGAGGCATGCAATGTAATCATGCTATTTTTTATTACCCACAAACTTATAATTTTTAGTCAAAGAAAACATCGTCATTCTTCTGCCTGTACTACTTTTCAGACATCTGTGAGGAGACAAAGAAGGTATAAGAACACTGCTTTGTTCAGGAATATACACACAAACACACAAAAAGTGATTAAGGTGAGGATACGCATGGCTAGCGATCTTGATGATAGCCTTCATGCTCCTGTAGTAGATAAAGGGCGGCATTCATTTTCACTTACAGATAATCAATCAGCCAAGGCTTCCGTGCAAGTAAAGTCTAGGATTGGGGGTCGGAGTGGCTAAGAGATATGGTGTCTGCCTCAAATTCTAGTTACCGGGTTCGATTCCCAGTTGAGGGAATATAATTTATGGACATTTTTTTTCAGAACCAGTGGTCCTAATGATGTCATACTCCTCCTGGTCTCCTGGGTAGTGAGATCGGATGCCTAGCCTTCTCGGATAAGGGTCACGTGTGCAAGTTGCGCATGTTAAAAATCCCTTGGCAGTTGGAAATTGTAAAGAGTAGGCCTATCAGGCCGCTGCCCTGGCAAACTTTTAAAAATCAGAAACCTACCCACCATAAAAATATTTATAGAATGTGCGATTCCTATATATACACACTGGGATTCTCGCCAATGCATGGAGTTCGTGCACTGTGCTGAGATCCTCCTTGTGTAATCTTGTTCGCAAATATTTTGTAAACAAAATTGATATTTTGTTAGTGCTTAAGGGAAAGTCATTATTGAGTTACTTCCCTTGAAAGTTGTGCCGTCTCTTTCGATCGAACTCCGCGGATGAATCCAGTTTTACTGCGATTTATTCTTTGTTTGGGTAGTAATAGATTGTTCTTGCTTCAGAATATCTATGGCCTGAATTTATGTGTATTGTTTGTCTGTGTAGGACGAATCTGTCTTATATCTGTATATCTTTACATATCTAAGTCGAACTATATGTTCTGTTGTCTCTAGAGAGGTCAAAGGCTGTTCGGCGGATGTGTCGCGAGAGAGGTGTGTGTTTTGGCTTCGCCCTGATGATGGGCTGTGTTTTTCTATGTCGGCTTGACGCCGGGAAAAAAGTGATCTCAGTGGTTTTTGGGGAAAGTGATAGTCGTCTAGACCTATCGTGTATGCTTTACCCCAGTGTTCATTCTTATTGCCAAGGAATGGCAAAATCATATTTCTGAAAACCAAGGTAATAAAGATACTCTTTTGAACTCTCGTACGAAGCCACCGTTTTTTCGATAGGGATGATTTGTACGTCTGAGAGGATACATCTAACTAGATGAAAAAAACGATTCTGATTCCTAGCAGCACTATATCCTGTAGAATGCAGTCAATTGTTCATGATCAAATCTACAGAGCAATGAAATGTTTAATGAATGACTAACTTTAGGACAGATTCATTATCTGTATCCAAACGTGAGTGACAGCTCACGAGTGAAGCCTCTTGGAACCAAACATGTAGTGACTTTCAAGAAGAGAAAAGGGATGCCCGTATTATCGCTTGATTAGTCCAGAGATCACTGCTACACATGAGAACCCATTGCTAGCGGTTCAATATAATTATATGGAAAAATCTGTGCTGGACATTATGTTAAGGAATCTTCGCTAGACGAGATTAGGTCTAGAAGCCATCTTGGATATTGTTTATAATCTGACGTGCTTTGTCAGTAAACTCAGTTGATATATATATATATATGGGCAATACTGAGTGCTTGGCTACTGACAGTCCATTATACTATTATTCTACATGAGTGCCCATGTAACATAACATTGCAAGACCATTTATCCACTGTACCATGATGTATTATGCCAACCTGTGATTTGTCACTATCTGTGCTGTCGAGTGTGTACGTCCAATTAAACTTTAGTAAAGGTACACAGTCGTTGGTGTCGATGACTTCCAGCCATACATGAGTGTGAGAAAAGAACATTTGTCAACACCACGAACTCTTCCTATCATTCGCACATTATACACTCCATCTATGTCTACACACCACTGCGTAGGTCAAGTTGACATTCCATACTCGAACCACGAGCAACACAACAACACAGTATTTAACTCTGGTGATGTTCGAGCGAGCTTCAGATTTCTCAGCATGTCTCTTGCTCAGGGCAAGGGTCTTGTATTAAGAGTTTATCAACTGATGATGATGATGTCTGCTTCCATCCACTTATATTTATCATTTGGTGGACATCATTAATAAGAAAAAGATTCTTATCAACTGGTGGACCAGCTTTCTGGGTTTGACCTCGCAGAAGTTCAGAAGTCAACAGATTACCGATACCAGACCGTTTCCTGTGGCTGATACGACACACTTGCAGTATTGGTTTGCTCTTTGTCAACACTTCGTCACGTGACCTGTCAAGTGAATGCAGTATGTAGGTCAGCGTTGTTGACATTTTTACATTAGACATTACAGAGTTTCACAGAACAGTTGGATCAATTCTTGTCAATGTTAACAGGAAGACAGTATTATTGAACTAAGAAGTCCTATTTTCATCGATGGATCTTCTTGTTTTCTATATATGAACTTTAATATTTAAGGCCAGAATATATATATTTCAATAAAGTGGCAGTTTATTTATTTTACAAGAATAACTTTGCCATTACTGTAAAACTGAGCCTATTTTGCAACACATTACACACATGATATATGTATTTATGATATGTTACATGTTATTTGTTTGTATAGTATGTTAGTTTATATGTCAGCGGGTTGTGTTTAAGGTTGGGCGGCGTCCTCACAACAGAATATCCCACGTCATAGAGGGTCCGTTGTGGGCGTTTTCTATAGGTGCAATTTTCTTGATTGAAAATTTGCTTGCGACAACTGTTGCTTTTGTGTTAGCTGTGAAGTCTGTAATTATTGTTATTTTTGTAATATTTCTTTGTTCTTTAGTTTTGTTTTGAATTGTTTGTAATTTGTTGGTCTACCCTTTTCTATCTTTCAGTTCTATTCACAATTTATATTCATATACTGTGACGTCATTTGTGTTGTTATTCTTTGCAGATTCAGTGATTATTTTCATTGATTTCCCTATTTGATTTATTTTGATTTCTGCAAACGTTTTCGTATTGTCAGTCCTATTTGTACTTTATGTATTCTGTTGGTTGACATATGTTTTATATAGGTATATTTCATAAGACACAATTGCCTGTGCACTGCACTTGGATTATGGTATAAACCAGTACCTGATTATTATTACTGTTATACAAGACCTTATTAAGGCTTGTGACCCACAGATATTGGGATAGTATACTGATTAATCAAGTCATTAAGAACTTGTGGTATTATTATTATTTCAGGTGATTAGTATTATTGTTAGACACCATGTCTACATTAGAATACTTCATTATACAAGGGAAAGCCCTTGATAAGACTGGTCAACAATTAGAAGAATGGGCAGTTGCTCAATATGACAAAGCATTAGCTGCAGAAGAGAGAGAAGCTGCTGCTGAACAAAAAAGATTAGACAGTGAAGCTGAACAAAAAAAATTAGAAAGAGAAGCTGCTGCTGAACAAAAAAGATTAGACAGTGAAGCTGAACAAAAAAAATTAGAAAGAGAAGCTGCTGCTGAACAAAAAAGATTAGACAGGGAAGCTGAACAAAAAAGATTAGACAGAGAGGCTGAAGAAAAAAAAGCAATAAGAGAACATGAATTTGAGTTAGAGAAATTGAGATTGACAAGTATGATTAATGTTAATCAGGCATCTAGTGGTAATGGTAAACCTTCTACTTACAAGGTTAAGGTTCCACCGTTCAATCAGTCCAGTGACGATATTACATTCTGGCTGGATAGATTTGAACGTTCTTGTCGTACACATAATGTGGATAAATCACAATACGCTAATCAATTAGCAGAAAACTTGAAAGGTGAATCTTTGACTAGATTATGCCTTGTAGGAGAAGCAGATAAGGATAATTATGATGTCATTAGGGCGGCTTTGATAAAAAAAATACCAGCTAAGTGAGGAAGGCTATCGCCTTTTGTTTAAGACGATGGTGCCTGAGACAGGTGTAGAATTCTCAGAATTCACTGCAAAGGCACGTCTCACAGTTGATCGTTGGATTGAGCTTTCCAAAACAGAAAAAAACGTATGAAGGACTTATGGATTTGTTGCTCAGAGATAAGATTATGTCATGTGTTAACAAACCATTCCTGAATTTATACATGAGCGTAAACCCAAATCTCTAAAGGAAATGGAAGAATATTGTTCCCAATATGTCACTGCACACCCCGACGTGACTTTTGGCAACACTAAGATTAAGGAGAGTATGCCAGTTGCTTCAGCAACACCATACAATCCCAATTATTCACACAGATTTCAGGGACCTCAAAACAGATTTGATAAAAAAGGTAACCATAATAGTTATCAAAACCAAGGTAACCAATCATTTCAGGGTTCTTCTTCAAAGAACTGGAGACGAGCTGATAGCTCTCGACACAGGGGTGGTCATAATTATAGGAATTTCCGTAGAGGAAGTAATTATAGAAACTATCAGGGTTATTCGTCTTGGAGTCAACAAGATCATAATTACAGAGATACTCATTATAATGAATATGATAATGGTAACCAAGGGAACTATGACTCAAACCCAAATAGGGGTTACAATAGAGGTAACAATAACTACAGAGGTGATAATAACCGAGGTAGATCTCAAAACAAAAGACATAAACCACATTTTCAGGCAAACTCTGCACAACAAGAGTCCCATGAAGCCTATAAACAGAGTAAAGATAATAATGATGCTAGTAATATGGCATGTGCCGCTTTTGATTTTGGGAGAGCATCTCAGTGCCCCCAATGCAAAACGTTATTTGAGCCAACCACAGTGTCTACTTTAAGCTGTGGCCATCCTCTTCCTGCTCTTCCGGCATCAGTCGCGCATGATGGAAGAGGTTCTCTTGTCTTACATAAGGGTTTAGTGAATAACAATCCAGTCTCTGTGCTATTTGATTCTGGATGCACCACAATTGGTGTTAGGCAGTCACTCGTAGATCCTTCCCGTGCCACTGGACAAGTAGTCAAATGTGTAACATGTGGCGGCACATTAGAGAAATACTCTACTGCTATCATTAGGATTGCTACTCCTTTCTTTACAGGAGATGTACACGCATGTCTTCTTCCGAATCCGATCGCTGACCTCATCATCGGTCGCATTCATGGAGTCAAAGAATGCACTCCGCAACAAATTTCCGCGTGGGAAAGGCAAAACATGCAGATTGCTAACGCTGTAGTCACTAGAGCTCAGGCTCTTAATATGCCTCAAACTTCATCTACTGAAGATAATGAAGTGCATAACCAAGATGATCCCTTGGTAATTTCTCGTGACGCGTTTATAAAACAGCAAGAAGATGATCCCACTCTGAAGAAATTCTTCATTCTTGCAACTAAAGGTGATCCGAATAAAGACACAAGTCGTAAATCGTGGATTACAAAGAAGAATGGCGTACTTGTACGTATGGTTCAAGACTCCATTACGTCAAGTCATTCTCAAATCCTGGTTCCCAAGAATTTGAGAGTTAAAATTTTGCAGCACGCTCACGACTCTCAGTGTGCTGGACACATGGGTTTTTCCCGTACTAAGTCAAGAGTCCTTGCGGCTTTCTTTTGGCCATTGGTAAACAAGGACATACGGATTTATTGTCGATCTTGTAAAGTATGTCAGGAAGTTAAATCCAAAGGTCCACGGCATGCTGCACCCATTCAGGCGGCGGACATTCCTATTCGGCCGTTTCAAAAAATGGCCATAGACATTATTGGTCCATTTAAGATCAAGTCTGCCAGAGGACATCAGTTTATCTTGACATGTGTTGATATGTGCACACGTTGGCCAGAGGCTATTCCTCTGAAGAGCATTACTACTGCTGATATTGCAGATGCTCTTTGGCTTATATTTTCTCGTTTGGGTTTCCCCGGAGAGATATTGTCAGACCATGGCACCCAACTAATATCAGATACCATGTCTCAAGTAATGTCTACTCTGCAGATAGATAGATCTTTAAGTAGTATCTACCATCCAATGTCTAATGGTATGGTCGAACGCCTTAATAGAACACTTAAAAACTTACTAGGGAAGATAACTGAGGATCATCCTCAAGACTGGGACAGAGTTTTACCTGCGGCCCTCTTCGCTTACAGAGAGGTACCCAATGAACATACAGGATTTTCTCCCTTTGAACTCGTCTTTGGCGCGCGTCCGCGTGGCCCTATGTCGTTGCTTCACGATCTCATAACATCTGACAATATTGACGATGACACAAAGTCATCCTACGAATATGTCATCGCGTTGAGACAAAAGATTACCGAAGCATGCAAATTAGCAACTTCTTCTGAATTTGCGAAACAGAAGGCAAGGCAATTTGCCAATAAGAAGAGATGCTTATGACAACTGTGTCCTGGTGACAAAGCATTTGTATTACTACCTTGTAGGGAAAACAGATTACTTATTTCTTGGAAAGGTCCGTACGATATAATATCGAAAATTTCCGATGTCGACTATATTGTCGATATTGATGGGAAGCATAAAACCTTCCACATCAATATGCTTACTGAATTCCATGAACGTCCGGATTATTTGCAACCCATTTTCCAAGCAACGGACAATTCTCCAGTACAACATGGTCATTACTCATCACTGTCCGTGATACAGGATGAGGAAACAAGTTTTTCAGACGTAAATCTTCCTCTTCCAATGATCCCACTTCATTCTAGTGAATCATGGAAGAACGTTACTGTCTCTCCTGATTTGTCTCTAGGAGAACAGCGACAAGTTTCAACTATGTTGCAAACTTCTTCTTCTTCTTCTTCTTGCGTTCACATCTTTGATGATTACACCGTCAGACGAGTTCTCATGATGAATTCGACTGTTGTTTGAAGTTCCTCTTTAACTCCATATAGCTTTGAGTTTAGTGTTGAGTTATTGGGCCAGTATATCTTTCTTAACTGGTCATACAGAGGACAGTCCTGTAGAACATGCTCAGCAGTTTGTTCGTTTAATCCACATGTGCACAGTGGTGAAGCAGACAATCGTAGCTTGTGCATGTGTTTATTCAGTTTGTTATGCCCTGTCCTGAGTCGAAAAATAGTTATCTGTCCCTGCCGGTCGAGAGTGTGATAGTCGTCTTTGGGTTGGTTCTGTTCTCTTCTGATAGTCTGGATAGCTCTCTTTTTTCTCAAAGTATGTGACTTCATTATCTTCTTGTTCACATTCTCCTCCCTTTTTTGCAAGTTTATCTGCCTTTTCATTTCCGGGTACACCACAGTGAGATGGTACCCACTGAGAGCTTGCAGGACAGACAGTGCATCTGTGAGGATGACTACCTGGTGGCAGTCAGAGTTGGTGTTATAAATCATATTTGCAGCTTGCTCTAGAGCTTGAACCTCAGCTGTATAGTTGGAACAGAATTTACCAGTGGGAATGTGCCTAGTCTCATAGTGGTTGTCAGGATATGAGATAAAGATACCGGCACCTCCATTCCTAACAGCATTAGTTGCTGATCCATCTGTATAGGCATGTATCCATGATTGATCGGGATAGCTTTCTTGGATCATACTCAATGTAGCAGTTCGTTTTGGCAGATCATTATACTCACATCCACTTGTGAGACCACTGACTGATGTATTAATTTGGAGGGCACTGCTGGCCTGCTCCCATGGTACAGGGTATAGGGTGGGCTTCAGTGGTGTTGTCTTCATGGATAGGTCTTCTTGATGCTGTCTTATAAGTCTTTTCCCCCGATGCACAAAGCTGCTACGCTTTAGACGTCCCAAAGCCAGATCATCTAGTCTAGCCTTCATTGGGTGCATTGGCATACTGTTGTACTTTTCCATCTGGATCATGGTTTTTGTGTCTCTTCTATGGGACAATGTCTGTAATCCAGCAACCTTCTGCATCTCTGTTATTGGTGTAGTTTTCATGGCTCCTGTAATGAGCCTGAGAGCTTGATTTTGCACCTTGTCCAAAGACTGCAGATGTGAGTTAGCAGCTGATGACCATGCTGCTGAGCTAAACTCTAAGTGTGGTCTTATTACTCCATTATAAATCTTCTTTAGATTTCGTTCATTTGCTCCCCAGTTGGTACCTGCTAATTTTCTGAGTATGCCTAGTCGTCTTCGGGCCTTTCCTTCTGCATTTTCAATATGCTTATTCCATGTAAGCCTTTGGTCAAATGTCACCCCAAGATAGGTGGGGTAGCTTTCTTCCTTGATCATGGTTGTCCCTAGGTGTATGTTAGCTGATTTGTCCTTGGGGGCGAGGGAGAACAGTGTTGTGGAGGTTTTGTCTGTGTTTATTGTGATAAGCCATTTCTCTGCCCATGACACTAGCATGTCTGCTACCCGCTGCATTCTATAATTTGCTATGGTGACATTTTCATCAGCGCACCAGAGTGTGAGAAGTTAATGTGATTGCATTTACAACAGGCCCCTAGTCTTTAAATTTAGCATTTATTTACGTTTTTCAGGGAAAGATTACGGTGGGATTTTTATCTTATTCGTTTTTTTTATTTCTCTTTGTATAATAATCGAGTTTGGATTTTCTGTGTAGATTAAGAATTACGGTTTCTAGTAAAGATGGTAGTTTTAACTTTTAGACTGGCACCAGTGCGGGTTTTTCATTTAGTAATTCGTTCATGGAAGATTTTCCAGTGTAACATAATGGCAGAGCATTTTCGGTTCTTCTCAGTGAGCGCGCTATAATTTTTAGTAAGGGTGAAATCAGATGGGGGTAGAGGGGGAGTTTTAAGCGCGTGGAAACAGGTCAGCAACAGAATTTTTCAGCTCGATCGTAAGTTCTAAAATTAGATCATGACCGCAGGCAATTCCTGGCACGTTGGTTGGTTCATAGATCGACCCGCTTAAGAACAAAGCCTAGCTATGACTCACGCGTAGCGTGGTCTGGGGTAATAAATAAGCGGGATTCCCTGGCAGAAGTGGGATAATTTTTTGAACTTCTACGCCTTGGGAAGGAACTGCCACAGAGCCGACTGCTCTTTCGAGAGAAATTCGTGCTGCAGATATTTTCCAGGCGTGGCAGCGAGGGCTACAGTAGTCCTACAGCTGGCTAGAAGTTCGCCGGTCTTCTCAGAAGAAGAGTCGGCAGAGCCAGAAAAGAAAGTGGAGTGGTGACAAGGTGGTCACTGGTGCAAAAGTTTTTGTACCCAAGAGAGAGCAGGGAGCTGGAAGCACAGACTTCTTCAGCAAGAACAGATGTTCTTACCAAAATTCGGAGCTAGTTACGCTCATGTTAAACACACACTGATCATAGGCGCAGGGCCTAAAAAGTGTCGTGAATTTCGGGCATAATAATCCCGACAGCCTTGAGCCCACGAGCAGGGTATCCGGGCTACTGCAAAGTAATAATTCGTCTATTTGGAAGCAGCAATAGACCACGTCCCGAGTTTAATTTACCAAGCAAGTCAGCAGCTACAACAGGCGGAGAAGAGGGGAAAGGGTTAACATCCCTCTTTACTGCACGAGATAGATAGAGAGAAGGAGAGTAGTGGAGGAGTCGTTTCTGTAGGAACCAGGAGTGTCAGACAGACACTGAACATAACAGTAGAACTCAGCAAGTCATCTGTAAGTTGTGTCGGAGATGATAAAAGGGTTCTGGTCGTGGACTTTGTGAGAGTCAGAGAATATTTAGCCTATAGTGGAGCAGCGGTGTAGGCGCGTCATTTGTGTAGAACCACGTCTGCAGACAGACGGACAGTAGGAGTTAGGGTGTGTTTACCCGATATCAGGTTGATTAGGAGAAAGACGGATCTGGTGTTAGAGATCCTCCTTCACATGTTGTTGTATTACTTACCTTTCTTCCTTACAGGTTGAGGGGAGGGCGACTGTGGGGTTACCTTACCTAATCACTTGAAATTAATTGTTATGTTTTTTTTTCCAGGTGTATGAACACGCATGTTTATTCTATTTTTGTAGTATGTTATATGAATTTTTTTTGTGTGGTGTAAATAAAATCCATTGTAAATTTCCGGCTGGATCAGTCACTTACTTCAACCTATATGTTGTCTGTAAGTGGTGTCTGTGGTGTTAAGTATTAAACCTTATCCCAGTCTTGGTAGCTAGAGGTAGTGAGGTTATCGCAAAACGTTACGTCACTTAGTGGCAAGGGAGAGTCAATTTCGGTTCTCGACCCTTGACGCCAATAGCCTCATCTCCCACAGTCACTGTTATTTTCTTCTGAAATCTATCTTCTTAGTCTTTCTTTCCACTAGGGTCTAGTCTATTTAGGTAGACAGCCTCTAGTCTTAAATCCACTTCGTGACACAGAGTACTAGGTCATCTGCATATAAGGCAGCTTTAACTCCTGCAGGGAGATCTTTCACCAGGTCATTGATGTAAACAAGGAAGAGTGTTGGGGAAATTACTCCTCCTTGAGGTACCCCCTGATGGAGCAACACTTTTCTGCTCTGCAGACCGTCAAGAGTGACTCTAGTTCTCCTGTTATGCAAGTATGACTGGATCCATTTCATCATGTTGCCTTGGATTCCACTTCTCCTAAGTTTTGCAATGAGGCCATCTTTCCACACCTTGTCAAAGGCCTGCTTGAAGTCGACCCAGATCGTTAGGACCTTTTTCTTCTCCTGGAAGGCATCTTCTATTGCTTGAGACAAGTAAGTAACTTGGTCTTCTATACTGTAGCATTCTTTAAATCCAGCTTGTTCCGGCACCAGGATCTGCTCAGACTCTAGATACCATTTCAATCTGTGGTTGACTATTCGCTCCATAGTCTTCCCAACACAGCTTGTGAGACTGATTGGCCGGTAACTTGCAGCCTCGGTCTTACATTTCCCTTTCTTTAGTATGGGTATTGTGATGGCTTCTCTCCATACTTGGGGTACCGTTCCTTTCAACCAGCTGTGGTTGAGTATCTCAAGCAGTTTTGTCTTTGCTGCTGAGCTCAGATTTACTAGCATTTCGTTGCTGATTTTGTCTGGGCCGGGTGACTTTTGAAACTTAAGCTTGGAAATAGCCTTCTGTAGTTCTCCTAGTGTGATGGGTTCCCTCATTGGGGCAGGAGTATCTGTCTGTCCTATGGTTGCCAGTATTTCTTTTCTTATCTCTCTCTGATGATCTATGTTAATGGGTAAGTTGCTTTCTGAACTGTATCTTCTAGCAAACAAGTCTGCAGCTTGTTTTCCTCTGAAAAGTTTGCCACCTTCATCCAATGTGATAGTCTGCCTAGGTGAGGAACGCTCTTCATTTAGAGACTTGACTAATCTCCAAAGTTTCCTGCCGTCTTTCTCAAGGTTCAGCGATGCCGTTTTAGTTCTCCAGCTTTTCCGTTTTTCTTCTAGCTTTGTTCTCTGAAACTCTGCTACAGCCTTTTTCCATTTGTTGTGAGTTTCAAGTGAAGGCTGAGACTCTGCGTCCTTTCTAGCCCTGTCCATAGCTTCCTGACGTTCTTGGAGTGTGCTGGACCAGTATGGTATGTAGTTACGCCGGCATCCTTTGGGAATGGTTTCTTTTGCAGCTTGTAGTATGCATCTGTTGAAGTCTTTTACCACTTCATTAATGTCTCTGTTCTGTACCTTGAGGGTAGACAGCAGCGTGTTCACCTGATGCCTGAATAAACCCCAGTTGGCTTTTTTGTAGTTCCATCTTGTAATGGCTGGGCCTGTACATAGAGTTGCACTCTGGACAGTAAGAAAGATTGGGCGATGGTCGCTTCCCCCTAGTTGGTCTCCTACTTCTCTACTAATAGATCCAGCTATATCTGGTGTGGAGAAGGCAAGATCTGGTGTTGAAGTTGTGTGCCATCCTCTGGAGTAGAAGGTAGGAGTATCTGTGGCATTATTGACTAGGATTAGGGAGTGATCATCTTGCCAAGTTTCAACCTCTTCACCTCTGTGATCCAGATGGTTATAGCCCCAGCTCTGGGAGTGGCTATTAAAGTCTCCAACTGCTATAAAGTTGGTGGCTGGTACCTGTATAGAGCTGAGACTCAGGGGTTTGTTGTTCGGACAGTAATAGTTCAGGAGTTCTATTTCCATCTTGTCTACCTTTATCTGCAACAGCTGATATTTTGCTCCATCCATGAAGGTTTTCCTTTCGTGTGCAGGAATGTTATTCCTTACAAGAGTAAGTACTCCTCCTTTTCGTCTATCTTTTCTGTCGGATCTGAAGCATTGATATCCCCTTATTTTAAAGGTTTGATCTGCTTTCAAGTGAGTCTCTTGGATACAGCAAACACTGACTTGCTTCTCATACAAGATGTTTTCCAGCTCTGTCTTTTTGCTGTATCCAGCCTGCTTGCTGTTCACCCCCTCTGCATTCCAGTGCATCATGACAAGTGGCACTCTGGGTTTCTCTTTTTCTGTTTTGTTTTGGTCAGTAGTTCTCCTCCGCCGTCTGCTGACTCCACAAGACGGTCTAGAGGGTCCTCCAGTAGCTGAGGGTGAGCTCTGTCGAGGCTCAGAGCCCGGCACTGCACCTGCCTGGTGGAGCTCCACAGGGCGAGCACCAGTACGAGATTTATTTGACGGTGTACTCTCCATAGAAAAAAAAAAAAGCGAGTTGCGTGATACTGTGGTTTCCGGTGCGCCTTCTGGCCCAGTATCTATGACTTTAGCACCTGTTCAACGGGAGAGTGGGCTCATCCCTAATCTGTTTATGTTCCCAGTAGTAGACTATTCGCAAGCAGCCTGGGGGTGTCACTGCTCTGCGCGGACCTTGTTTACCGAGGCGGCGTCCAAGCTCGTATGGTGAAAATATGGTTGCGTTATCTTCAAAATAGCCCTGTCTTTCCCATGGCTTTTCTGCCATCCTGCAACTTTGAGTTAGGGAGTTCTGAGCTCCAGTCTCTTTCCCAGGCATTTTATCCTGGCCTGGCACGCATACAGAGGACCCCACTTCTGGTTCTAAGTTAGCAGTTGGGGATAGGTGGGGTAGCACACTGTGCATTCCCCGTCATCCAGGGGGCTCTCCAACTATGCAGAGCTTGCACAATGCTGTGCTCTGGTTCTGGGCTCTCCCAAGGAATCCTCACGTCCTGCACAGAGCCACTTCCAGATACCCACCACCTGCCAACCCTCCATTGTAGAAATCTCCTGCATGCGGCCATCCAGTCAAGAGCCAGTATTAAGTCTGGTGCCCAAGTGATCCCCCCAAGCTCAGTGTGCAATGCTGGGTTCTTATCATGCTGCAACACAGGGGGGATTGTGATGCTCAGCCATCTCTCTCAACTCTGCACCGATAAGTGACATCGGGGACTTAACTGTGCCTCAGTACTGGGTGGCCCCATTTCCGGGTACACCACACACAGCCAATTGAGGCAACGGTCGCCGTGGGCGTGTCTTCAGTGGGGAAGTTGTGGAGTCTTCCTGTCCATGTTCTTGCACATCCTAACACTGCCCGCAAGACATCGGAGGTTTGGAGAGTGGCCTTCTCTGCTTTTTTGAGCCGGGGTGGGCTCCCCGGGCAAGTCTCGATGGGGATCGGGATGTGTCCACGCGCCAGTGGGCCCAGCATCGGCTGCATCTGATGGAGGACTTGCTCTGCCAGGTTTGATGTGGATTTCCTACCGCCCCGGGTAGAAGCCAGAAGTGTACTGTGCCAGCTCTGGGGGAGATAAAGGGGGTGTTTCTGCGTCTCCTTGTGATACGTAGCCAAGGTAGGGCTCACAGTGCTCTTTCCCCGCCACCAAATTGCCTGCTGGTTACGCCGAGTTCTCCGAGGCTCTAGGCATGTGACCAAGAGTTGAAGGCAATAGGATTGTCAAGTCCTGAGTCTCTGTGCCTGTACGATGGGTTCCGATCTTCAGGGAGCAGTCCACACTCGTTCCCACTCCCAAGACTTGTTCAGTATCCATCTGGCTCCTTCCCACCCACAGAGGGCGTGTACGGTGTAGTGCACCGGTTTTATTATCGAGGTTTGCTCCTCTAGATCCGTTGTGTTTAGCCTGAGGATTCGCACCCTCAGTTACCAGGACTACCTCGAGGAGGGTGTGGCTCTTCACCACGCACAACGATCTTGGGGTATGAGAGGTTTTGCTAGGCCAAGAGACTAACACCGCAATGGTCGCTCCTTTCATGAACAAGAATTCACTAGGCCTAGGGTGAAGCAAGGGGGGAAACCCACTACCCACAACACCAGCACATCATACTGTAAAAGACTTTGCCCCATGTTGCAAACATTTCAGGATGTACTCACTGACATCCCTGGACAAACGAATGTCATTGAACATGACACTGTTCTAACTGACCATACTCCTATTAGGGTTAGACCTTATCCTATACCTATACATTTTCAAGCACAGGTCGAGAAAGAGTTGGATGAGATGATAGATTTGAAAATAATCGAACCATCCACCTCTGCATATTCTTCGCCGATGGTTATTGTGCGTAAAAAAGACAATAACATACGTCTTTGCGTTGACTATCGAAAATTGAATCAGGTAACGAAGTTCGATGCTGAACCTATGCCTTTACTGGAAGAACTACTTACTCGACTCTCCAAATCTCATTTTTTCACTAAACTTGATTTGTCTAAAGGATATTGGCAAGTTCCTTTATCTGAACGCGCCAAACCTCTCACGGCTTTTTCAACACCTAGAGGTTTGTTCCAATGGAATTTTATGCCTTTCGGTCTTATGAACGCACCAGCTACATTCGTACGCATGATGCGCCGAATCCTATCTTATCGGTCAGATGTCATTGCATATCTTGACGACATCTGTCTTTTCAGCGATACTTGGGAAGATCACTATTCAGGGTTAGATGAATTGCTGTCTACTTTGCGCGAGCACAACCTGACAGCGAAACCCTCTAAAGCCTATATTGGTTTTAGCGAAATTTCTTTCCTAGGCCACCGAGTTGGTCATGGTTTCCTAAAGACAGAGGACCATAATACTAGTAAGATACTTAACATCTCAATCCCTAAGACTAAAAAAACAGGTGAGAAGTCTGTTAGGTCTTATTCAATTTTATGGCAGATTCATTCAGAATCTATCCTCTATCATGGCACCTCTTTCAACACTTCTAAAGAAAGGTTCGCCTAATGTGGTCCACTGGTCTCAGGAATGCCAATGCTCTCTGGATAAGATTAAAACATTGTTTTCAACACCACCTATTTTAGTGCTACCCACTAAAGATAAAACATTCGTTCTTCGTAGTGACGCTTCATCCACTGGGATTGGAGCGGCACTAATGCAAGAGTACTCTGGAACTCTGCATCCTGTAATGTATATTTCCAGAAAACTTAATGCGGCAGAAAGGAATTATTCGGTTTTAGACCGTGAGCTATTAGCTATGGTTTGGTCGATCCTCAAACTACAGAGATTCCTTCTGGGCGCACATTTCATAGTAGAAACCGACCAAAAAGCTCTTACTGCTATACAGAGTAAGAATTTGAAGAGCTCGAGGTCTACTCGATATGCAATTGCTCTTCAACCTTTTCATTTCTCTGTGCGAGCTATTCGTGGATCAGATAATGTGATGGCAGACATTCTGTCAAGATGCCCACATGATTCCACATAACTATTAGGGCTTAGACTTCTTGATATGTCTAGTTCTATAGTAGTTCCTTTTCTATATCATGATAGATACAAATTTGTAATTTAATAATATAATGATTGTATCACTACATAGCGGTTCATTGATGTTTATTCACCGCTGTGCTTTGATGATTTTTTCTTCATAAATCATAAATGTAAGATATCTAATACGAAATGATGGTATGAATTTTTTAGGCATCGTGTAATTGCCAGAATTGTATTATACTTTGATGACACCTTCCTGGAAAAATATACTTATAGAGAAATAATTTCTCTCAGTTTATGAGACACATTCTCACCAGTCGCTCCATAAGTCGACTTAGCCTCATATTAGGCGTTATATGTATTCCTGATATTTTCATCTGCGCATTATTCATGCGTTGTGAGCCTATTGTACGTTGCTCCTAGATGTATTTCAAAAATAAAAAAAAATGTTCCATTTTTTTTTCCCGGGAGGTGTGGTAAGACTGTTACGTGCAGTCTTTGATATCTTACAATATTATACATTGGTATACTTGTTATGTTCGCAAATATTTTGTAAACAAAATAGATATTTTTTAGTGCTTAAGGGAAAGTCATTATTGAGTTACTTCCCTTGAAAGTTGTGCCGTCTCTTTCGATCGAACTCCGCGGATGAATCCAGTTTTACTGCGATTTATTCTTTGTTTGGGTAGTAATAGATTGTTCTTGCTTCAGAATATCTATGGCCTGAATTTATGTGTATTGTTTGTCTGTGTAGGACGAATCTGTCTTATATCTGTATATCTTTACATATCTAAGTCGAACTATATGTTCTGTTGTCTCTAGAGAGGTCAAAGGCTGTTCGGCGGATGTGTCGCGAGAGAGGTGTGTTTTGGCTTCGCCCTGATGATGGGCTGTGTTTTTCTATGTCGGCTTGACGCCGGGAAAAAAGTGATCTCAGTGGTTTTTGGGGAAAGTGATAGTCGTCTAGATCTATCGTGTATGCTTTACCCCAGTGTTCATTCTTATTGCCAAGGAATGGCAAAATCATATTTCTGAAAACCAAGGTAATAAAGATACTCTTTTGAACTCTCGTACGAAGCCACCGTTTTTCGATAGGGATGATTTGTACGTCTGAGAGGATACATCTAACTAGATGAAAAAAACGATTCTGATTCCTAGCAGCACTATATCCTGTAGAATGCAGTCAATTGTTCATGATCAAATCTACAGAGCAATGAAATGTTTAATGAATGACTAACTTTAGGACAGATTCATTATCTGTATCCAAACGTGAGTGACAGCTCACGAGTGAAGCCATCTTGGAACCAAACATGTAGTGACTTTCAAGAAGAGAAAAGGGATGCCCGTATTATCGCTTGATTAGTCCAGAGATCACTGCTACACATGAGAACCCATTGCTAGCGGTTCAATATAATTATATGGAAAAATCTGTGCTGGACATTATGTTAAGGAATCTTCGCTAGACGAGATTAGGTCTAGAAGCCATCTTGGATATTGTTTATAATCTGACGTGCTTTGTCAGTAAACTCAGTTGATATATATATATATATGGGCAATACTGAGTGCTTGGCTACTGACAGTCCATTATACTATTATTCTACATGAGTGCCCATGTAACATAACATTGCAAGACCATTTATCCACTGTACCATGATGTATTATGCCAACCTGTGATTTGTCACTATCTGTGCTGTCGAGTGTGTACGTCCAATTAAACTTTAGTAAAGGTACACAGTCGTTGGTGTCGATGACTTCCAGCCATACATGAGTGTGAGAAAAGAACATTTGTCAACACCACAAACTCTTCCTATCATTCGCACATTATACACTCCATCTATGTCTACACACCACTGCGTAGGTCAAGTTGACATTCCATACTCGAACCACGAGCAACACAACAACACAGTATTTAACTCTGGTGATGTTCGAGCGAGCTTCAGATTTCTCAGCATGTCTCTTGCTCAGGGCAAGGGTCTTGTATTAAGAGTTTATCAACTGATGATGATGATGTCTGCTTCCATCCACTTATATTTATCATTTGGTGGACATCATTAATAAGAAAAAGATTCTTATCACCCATGTTTATGATATGATCTTCACTTTATTTGTGCTGTTTATGGAGCACAGAGTGGGCACTATAGATTGTTCTCCTTACAGGAAGCCTGCATCAAGCCGTCACATGCTTGTACAGCGGTGGTTTCTGTGGGAATATGTTTGACATGATGAGGTTGCCAGCCCACATACACAACCTCGTATTAGTCACTTTGTACGTAGTAGTTCTATTCTTTCTTTGTCTCTTCAGAGACCCCGAAAATGACATGAGGCATAATCTCAGACCTAAGGGTCTGTTATATTTGGACATGCGCCCTAATATAAGCGACTAGGTTGAACGGGACGCGCCTCGCCAAAACGAAGCAAAACTTTATTTTTAAAAAAACATGAGGCATGTGATAAATTACTTCAAAAGAAACAAAGTTATCAGTCATGTCTAAGTACTTCAAAAGTATGAGGTTTATCGGACAGTTACTTAATAATTCACATACAGTTATCAGTCATACTATAATGACATATAGTATAAGTTATTATTAGAATTAATTCCCTTTAAATAGTTTAAAAGTCATTATAAGGGTAAATTCTCTGTAAATAGTTTATGTTATACTTACTTACTTAGTCGTTCCCCTTCTACCGTGAGGTGTTGAGGTTTGGAAGAGAGAGCGCCAGACCATCCTATTGGCTGTCTTCCTCCTGGCCTGGTTCCATTCTAGTCCTCGGTCCTTCAAAGATTGTCTAATGTTGTCCTCCCAGCGGACTCTGGGTCGTCCTGGGGGTCTGGATCCTTGGCTCTTTGTTTCCCTTGTCGCGGTAGCCGGTCTTCTCCCATTCTGCAGACATGGCCAAACCATCTTAGTTGGTACTGTTCTACTTGGGTCTGCAGGGGGTGGGACTGAAGGCCTTGATGTATCGTCTGGTTGCGTACCATGTCTCTTCTTGTTACTTCAACCACCTTCCTCAGATATCTCATTTCTGAGGTTTGGATCTGGCTTTTGTGGGTTGTAGTCATTGCCCATGACTCGCATCCATATGTCAAGACTGGGACATAGGTGGAGGTTTATGTTATTATTAGGATAAATTCTCTTAAAATAGGTTATGTCATTATTAGGGTAAATTCTCTTTAAACAGTTTATAAGTCATTAATAGGATAAATTCTCTAAAAGTGTCATTATTAGGGTAAATCCTTTTTAAATAGTTTATATAAGTCACTGCTAAGATACATTCTATTTAAATAGTTTATAAGTTATTATTTGGGTAAATTCTTGTTAAATATTTTGCACATGACTGTTTGGACAGATTATCTAAGAATAGTTTATTATAAATCAAGATTAGGACAGATTCCCTTTCAATAGTTTGTGTGTCACTGTTTCGGGCAAATTCTCTTTAAATAATTTGCACATGATAGGACAATTGTCTTGAAATAGTTTATAAATCTAGATTAGAAGATATTCTTTTTAAATAGTTTATAACACATGTTAGGATAGATTATCTTAAACTAGTTTATAAGTCACTGTTGGGATAGATTATTTTAAACTAGTTTATAAGTCACTGTTAGGTTAGGTTATCTTAAAATATTTTACAAGTCACTGTAATTATCTTAAAATATTTTAGAAGTCACTGTAACGATAGATTATCTTTAAACAGTTTACAATTAACTGTTATGATGGATTCCTTATAAATAGTTAACACTTCCTTCTTCTTCTTCTTCTTCTTCTTCGTTCACTCTCAGACGTCAACTTCAATAAGTTCAAAGAAAGCAGTGGTCAGCCTGAGGCTGTTGGTATCTCCATAGATTTTCTCCAGGAATGGTACTGGTGACGGCCATATATGTTTTCTCTGTTCCTCATATGTTGGGCACCTTTGAAGCAGATGTTCAGCAGTCATTTTATCCATGCCACAGTCATCAGTAGTTTTTAATCTTTAATTTGTTGAATAGATGATGTCTCAATCTGTTATGACCTGTGCGAAGTCTGAAGATTACCACTTGTTCACTTCTGCTGAGCTGGTAATATGGATCATTTTTTTGATGGCCTGGATGCTCTGCTTCCCACTTGTGCCTTTATCTGCGCTTGATAAAACTCTTGGCCTCCTCATAAGTTATGTGTGTGTCAAGTTGAGGAAGCTTTCCCCCTTCCTTTGCCAATCCATCAGCCTCTTCATTTCCAGGGATGTTGCAGTGAGAAGGGATCCACTGTATCACGACTCTTTTGTATTGCTGACATAGTCTGTGAAGTGTTACTCTTAGGTCATCCAGTTCAGCATTACTTTGACTTTTCAGCGTTGTAATTACTGACAGCGCATCTGAGAAGATAGCTACTGGTCTCTCTGAGCTTTCTTCTGTCATTAGGGTTTCTGTTGCAGTTTTTAAGGCCTCTGCCTCTGCTCTGAAGTTACTTGAAAATTTCCCTGTTGTGACTGCTATCTTTTTTTGTGTGCCATTGCTCAAGCTCAGAGAGACTCCACCCCGATCTTCTGTTGCATTAGTTGCTGATCCATCTGTGTATGCATGGATCCAGGTGTTGCTTGGGTAATGTTTCTCTATATATTTTGTGGTTAGGACTCTCCTTTCTGTTTCATTTTGGCTGTTCTTTCCCTCAATACCAGGAACATTTTCTATCATTTCAGGGAAGCACTGTTGTTTCCAAATTGGTAGCTTGTGTGCAGTACATATGGGCGTAGCTGTTGATATTGCATTTACGGGGTCTGCTCTCATCTTTGTTTTGACTGTCTCTAAAAAGTTGCTGTTATGAGTAACTAAGGACCTGTAACAGTTGCTTCGCTTCAGTCTTCCCCTTCCAAGTCAATTTTATTCTCTGGTACATTGGGTGGTCTATCAGCCTAGTGAATTTCTCGGCTTCTTGCTGGGCTCTGCTATCTCTTCTATCCTCCATAGGCTGGAGGTGAGTAATCTTTTCCAACTCTTCAATGGGTGTTGACTTCATGCCCCCTGTTATGATTCTCAATGCTTGGTTTTGGGTTCTGTTTATTTTGTCAAAGTTTGACTTAGCTGCCGTTGACCATGCTGCAATGCCATATTCTAAGACTGGCTTCACTCGCCCAGTATATAGCTTCTTTAGTACTCTCTCGTCTGCTCCCCAACCCGTGCCAGCAAGTTTTTTCATGATTGCCATTCTCTGCCTTGCTCTTGTCCTGTTTCTTTCAATCTGGGTTTTCCAAGTCAAGTGGCGATCAAAGGTAATGCCTAGGTAGTTTGGGTATTCATCCAGATGTAGATTTTTCCCATTTAGCACAAATTTGGAGCTCTGTGCTTTTTTTGAGAGAGAAAACCCTGTGTATGATGTTTTCCCTTCATTTATCTTTACTAGCCATGCCTTGGCCCACTCCTCCAATGATGTTAGGGCTTGCTGCATCCGAATGCTTGCGGCAGTGATATATTCCTCTGAGATCCACAGGGCTGCAAAGGAAGCATTGTGGGTTCTTCTTGGAATATTCTCTGATATGTCATTTATATATGCAAGGAACTACGTGGGTGACAGGACTCCCCCTTGAGGAACACCCTGCTCCAATACCATCTTCGTACTGGTCTGTTGGACTCTGGCAGTTGTTAACACTTCCAATTTACTAATGTTAGAATTGTCCATAATGTGATCACATCTAATACATATTTTTGTGAATCACATGTGACAAAAATATTGAATCTTAAAAATATTATATTCTGTGAACAGCATGTGACAAAAATATGAATCATAAAAATATTATATTCTGTGAATAGCATGAGACAAAAAAAAATTCATAAAAATATTATATTCTGTGAACAGCATGTGACAAAAAAAATGAATCATAAAGATATTATATTCTGTGAATAGCAGGAGACAAAAAAAAAATCATAAAAATATTATACTGTATGAATGGCATGTAATAAAAATAACAAGTCATAAAAATAATACAATATATGAATGGTGTATGATAAAAAATAACGAATAATAAAAATATTGCATTTTGTGAAAAGCCGTAGAGACTCCCGGCAACTACATAGAGTTGATGTGATTACATACAAGAAAAAAGGAAATAACAGTGCAAACAGCTTGTTACATTCCTGCTAATGACTGGACCAATAACGATTTTTTTCTTTTTTTAAACTATAAAGTACAAAACAGATAAACTAGGAAACAAAAATGTCTCCAAGACAAACTATCTTTGGGTTTGCTATAATAAGACTCGCATAAAACGATAACAAAAAAAATCCTGTATCTATTTGACAACTCCAAAGCAGTGGGCATGCATGGAGAGATCAAAGGCAACAATTTGTAAGAAATAAATGCAAACAATGATAGCACTAACACACAAAGTAACATGATCATTACAGTCTGCCCCTGACACAGGCCATACCATATTTAGTAAGAGGCAACAGAAGCAGAGGCAGAGAATAAATGTAGAAAATGATAACAAGGTTGAACTTGAAGAAACACCACTACAAGATGTAGAATCGTACACATATCTTGGCAGCAATATAGACAAAGTTGGAGGGACAGACAATGATATCAAAATAAGAATACAAAAAGCAAGAGGAGCTTTCATTGCATTGCGAAGCATATGGAGAACAAGATAAATCAAGTTCAACACAAAAATAAGAATCTTCCACTCAAATGTGAAGTCAGTACTATTATATGGCTCTGAAACATGGAAAACAACAAAGACAACAACCAAAAAGCTACAGACTTTCATAAATGGGTGCTTGCATAAAATAGAAGGATTAAAATGGTATGACAAGGTTACCAATGTGGAACTGATGACAAGAACTAGACAAGTGCCAGTGGAACAAGAGATGAGAAGAAGACGCTGGCGATGGATAGGAAACACACTGAGGAAACCTGTTGATAGCATTACAAGGCAGTCCTTGTTCTGGAACCCCCAGGGCAAGAGAGGCAGAGGTAGACCAAGAAGCACATGGAAAAGAGAGCTGGAAACAGAGGTGAAAATGATGAGGAGAACATGAAAAGAACTTGAGATGATGGCACGTGACAGGAGGACTTGGCATGTGTTTGTTGAAGGCCTATGCTCCTTTGGGAGTGGAGGGTTATGATGATGATGAATGATAACACTAACACACAAAGTAACACACTACAGTCTGCCCCTGACACAGACCATACCATATTTATTAAGAGGCAACAGAAGTAGAGGGACACCAAAGAACACACGCAGAAGAGAGATGGAGACAGAAATAACAATGGTGAGGAAGTCAGGGAAAGATCTTGAGCAGACGGGAAGACTAGGCATGTGCTTGTTGAAGGCTTCTGCTCCTTGGGGCGGGGGCTAAAGGGATTGACTGATATTTAGTAAGCTGTTAGTAAATAAAATAGGGATAAAAAATGAAATTAAAAAATTTTAATGGGCAAAAGTAAGGAAATAAAGGACAACACACACAACAACAAAATTTTGCCCAGCTGAAGTTACATAACAAGAGAATGAAATTAAATAGAAATCCAGATAACACTCTAGCATTCAGTCCTCCCATCTTTTTTAAAATATACATTCCAAAAAGAATGAGGAATCAATCATTTTATGGAAGAAAAAAAAAACAACACACACACACACAGGCACAATTAGAAATTTTGATTTATATTATACACAAGAAATAACAAGGAGAAAAAATAGCATAAGCAAATAAGCAGACAGAAGCAACTGAATAAATATTTAAACTTATAGTCACTATAACATCCTAATTATTAACCATTACGGATTGAGCAGGATATCTTTCGCCGTCAATTGTAGAACAAAACAAAAACAAAAAACATGATTTGGTACAACTCACACAAAGGTTTGGCTGCTTCTTGCACTATTGTTCATAAGTATTTACTCGTACATTATAGATGGAAAAAGAACAGCAGAGTGTCTACAACTCAGATTCAACAATGTGTGCAAGAAAGACATGAAGGCACTGGACATAAGTCCAGCACCCATGAAGGAAGAAGCTGCCAAACACACCAAGTGAAGATGCTCCTTATGGGTGAAGAGAGGCTCCTGCAATAAGCAGAAGAAAAAAGAACACGTTCAAAGGAATACTAGGCAAAATGCATATGAGGGTTATCACTTCAAAGGCGCATCATCTCGCATCACCTCCACTGTCAGTTATGACTGGACGAGGTTACTACTACCATACCATTGATCAATTCTGCTAAACAAATAAAGAGGGGAAACCCCGAGGCCTGTAAACAGTAAATAAATAAATATTACACACATAAAGGTATGTTTCAGGCACTTGTGAGAAATAAAGAAGTAGAAAACTAGACAATAGAAAAACAACAGAAGTGAGTGGCTTACTGGAGAATCGAACCCAAGACCTTCCGAACGTCAATTCAGCTATTTAAGTAGTATGTTAAATAAAATTCTTGCTGCATTAGAAAATCATACTTTCATACCTAATTCCACATATATATAAAAAAATAAAACATTATTTAATCAGTTTTAGAGATTAACGGTTCACAGGAAACAAGGGACGTTTAAAAACATCCCTGGTTTCCTGTGAACCGTTAATTTGTAAAACTGATTCAATACCGTTTTATTTGTTTTTATATATATATATATATATATATATATATATATATATATATATATATATATATATATATATATATATAAGTATATATCTATATATATACGAGGAACGGTCAAAAAGTAATGCCTCGTAATTTTTAATTTCATTCAATAGGCAAGAAAACAGATAAAATTCACATTGAAATGTAGCCCCATGTCTGAACTTCAAAAATTTATTTCTTAATGTAGTCTCTGTTATTTGTTACAGTTTTTGTCCATCTTCTCTCAAGGGCGTGTATCCCCACACGGTAAAAATTTGTGTCCTTTTTCCTAAACCACTAGCATATGGCGTGTTTAAGGGTCTCGGTGTCCTCAAAGTGATGTCCACGAAGATCTTCTTTCAGTGGTCCAAACAGATGGAAGTCAGAAGGTGCAAGATCGGGACTGTAAGGGGGAATGTGGTAATAATGTGCAGCCAAATTCTGCAATCGCATTAATGGTGCGTTTAGCGGTGTGTGGCATGGCATTATCGTGCAACAGTAGTGCAGTTCTCTGATCTTTTAATGGGTAAAGTCGCCGAAGACGACCTCTAAGCTTCTTCAAAGTTTCAATGTAACGGTCTGCATTCACCGTGTTTCCCTGTTCCAAGAAGTCGAGAAGAATCACACCCTTCTCATCCCAAAACACGGAGGCTATAACTTTCCCTACAGATGGTGAACTTTTGAACTTCTTTCTTGTCGGCGAAGTTGTGTGATGCCATTCCATTGACTGCCTCTTGGATTCTGGTTAAAAAAAATGAACCCAAGTCTCATCACCTGTCACAATTTTCGATAAAAACTCTTCTCCTTCAGTTTTGTAATGGTGCAGGAGGTTGATGGCTATGGTTTTCCTTGTTTCTTTATGTCTGTCTGTCAACATTCTGGGTACCCACTGTGCACAAACTTTTGAATAACCCAGGTCTTTAATGATGTTCTGGACACTGCCTTTACTAATGGACAACATGGAAGAAAGTTCATCCAGTGTTACTCGACGGTCACCACGAATGATGCCATCAACTCGATGAATGTTGTGTGGAGTCACTGCGGTAGACGGACGGCCAGTCCGCTTTGTGTCAGCCATTGAGGATTGACCTACTTCAGCTTCGTCACAACGATGTACCCAACATCGGACAGTGCTAACATCCACTGTTGAATCTCCATAAACATTCTTCAAACGTTCGTGGATGCGAATTGGGGTCTCGCCTTCAGCATTGAGGAATTCTATGACATAACGTTGTTTTAACCGAACGTCTTTGGCAGCCATTTTTAAACTGTTACAGTGGTGCCACCTGATACTGAAACAGGTTGGTAATGCTATACAGTGCAGAAGAGTGTTTGAGGAATCCTGCTAAATTTACAAATTGCACACCGATGCAGTATTTACATACATAAAAAATAGGAGGCATTAATTTTTTACCTTCCCTCGTTCGTATATATATATATATATATATATATTTAACCTTTAGCACGCTGCATTCTTTTTCACAACCCCCCGTTTTTATAGTGGGCGACTTGTAATGTCTATAGTTTTTGTGTTTCTTGGTCAATTGCTATCATTTTTGGAATTTATGTAAATAAATGAATGGTGAATCTGATGATATAAAATTTGTTTGTGTACATGTTAGATGTGATAGGAAGAGAGGAAAGGAAAGATGAAAAAAACGAAAAAAATTTTAAAAAAATTAAAAAAAAAATTAAAAAAATGACCAACGAACGAAGAGTCCATATCCCTTGCATCTCAATGAAAGTCATTTGACCAATAGAGCAATACAAATCAAATGACGATCTTTTCGTTACACCCATCATCAGTAGCAAAGCAACAAACTCCCTAGCCAGCCGTGACATTCGGCCGTAATCCTATTTTTTTCCGATATTCCTAATCCTAACCCCGAAAATTATACATACTTGAAAGGCCATTTTACTTTCGTTTCCATCTCAGCCATCAAACATATTCTGAGAACCGATTTCAGCGCTTATAAAGACAAAAATTTCATCCCCACCGCATGGCGTCAGAATACAATAAAATTAGAGCAAAATGGCCGAAAATCTGATGCCGATTCATTTCGATTTAAAAAATTTACAAAAAATAAACGCAGATCACTTTTTTAAGATCGGAAACGGAAGCTAACTCTCTTGCAATTAAAATTACTACTTAACATCCGGGGCTGAAAATCACGTGTACACAAGTCATGTGCTAGAAACGATGACAGCCGCAAGGCGAGATATCTCGCCTGCAGCGTGCTACAGGATATATATATATATATATATATATATATATATATATATATATATTATATATATATATATATATATATATATGGTGTTATATATATATATATATATATATATTTCCTTACCAGTTTTACAGCAGCCCCTTAATTTATTTACTTACACTATACCTAATTCCAGCTTTTAATCTTCACAACAACAAAAATAATTTTAAAAAGGACAATGATAATGTTTAATAGTAACAACCAACATAGTAAACCATAACGTATGAAATGGACAAAAATTGTAGAAAAGAGAATAATAAATGTGACTTTTAGTCATCTGGTTGTTCATAATGGATAACGAATAAGATAGAAAAAGTGTGAATGAACAATGTTGGGGTTTCAAGTCGGAGTAAGTCTTTTGTAAGTAGCAAGATTTGCTCATGGTCCAAGAATTGCAAAGAAATTGTATGACAATTGATCAAACACACCGGCTATTACGTCTACTGGAACCTGCTCATAACTTTGAGAGAAAACACACGTGATTGATGTAACATGGCTTGAAGCGTTGCATACTGTGCACAATATTCTAGAAGTGACTTCAGATGGCACCAAAGTGGGAAATTTAAGCTGCAAGGTTATGATTCATGAGTTGAAATAATTAAACAGCGCAAGTGCTCGGAACTGTCATGTCAATATTCTCACTTTCTAAATGATGCAAGAAAACAAAATAAATAAAAAAAACACCAAAAAATGCAAATCAGGAACCCCACTGTGTAACACACTACAAACTTTATAAATTAATATCATGAACCTCCGCATTGTAACACACTACAGCAATAAAAATTATCCACTTAAGCAAAGGTGTGGATCTACCATGGGGGAAAAGTGTCAAACTCTTACCATCAAAACCTGAAAATACCATGTGAAAACATAAGTAGGTTTCTGCATGTGTGTGTGTGTATATTTATACACGCATATAGATATATGTGTGTGTGTCCCCTATGTAATCTATTTAAAAAAGGAGTCCATACTCTATTAAATACATGTCAAAACAGCAGCATTATGTTTTGGTTGGTAGTAATATGTTCCTTAAAGCAGTTACTCACGTACAAATAAACAGGTAAATGTAGTCCCATAACAGATACTACCATAGGGGACCGAAGTGTTAGAGACTTCACTTATACTATGTCTCAGCTTTATGAGGTGGGACGAGCAGTTCCCTTCCCCGTTGTCTTTGCCATGGCTAATTCAGAGCAGAGTCAGGTACCTACCGAAGCATTACACAACCTGGTGGTTTCAAACCAGGTCCCTTTGCCTCTAAAAGCATGCACTCTAACACTCTCGCCACTTGGATGTTATAAAGAAGTATGTAGGAAAAAATAATTATCAAAGTATAAACTATTAAGGGTGGAGCCACGGTGAAATGCTATTTTTATAAATAACTGCTGGATTTTGACACAAATGTACAGAGTTAACTTACAAAAGTACTAGCTATGCCCACCAACACATTTGATGGTAGAATACTACTGGTTGCCATGGAAACAGCAGTCATCATTCAATGCCCTTTAGCTCCCCAAGGAGCATAGGCCTTATTCTACGTTGACTTTAAATGCACTGCCGCTTCTCCCCTTAATACACAGGTTCTTGACTGGGATTTGAACCAAAAACTGTTCCAATTCATATGGAGATCTGTCTCTAAAGTGCAACAAGGAACACAGTGAAGTCATAAACTTCAAATATAAACTGTCTGGGCCTGCATACATTCCCTGGTTAGACTGTGACATTGCCTAGAACACCTGTAGGCATTCATTTATTATCCTTCAGCCTAGGCCTTCAACAAACTCATGCAAAGTCCTCCTGTTCTGTGCCGTCAGCTCAAGATCCTTCCACTTCTGCTTTATCCCCTTCATTTCCAACTCCAGTTCTCTTCTCTATGTGTTTTTTTGATACCCATCCATTTGTGTTTTAAAGTTTCTCCTGGATGGTGCTATGCCCAACCCTCCTTAGCTGCCTTTTACACTTTCTTAGCAGGTTACAGTGTCACTATGCTTAGCTCTCTTTTTAGGCCCAAGTAACAGGCAGGTGATAAAGGCATTTAAAAAAAAGGCAAAGGTATTCCTGTTGCAGATACTGCTGTAGGGAAATGAAGTGTTAGAGATTTCACTATATTAGGTCCAGCTTTATGAAGTGGGGTGACCATTTCCCTTCCTCGCTGCCTGTGCCTTCCCTAACTCAAGAACAGAGTAAGGTACCCATTTACAGCTGGGTAGACTGAAGCAAGACACTACACAGGTTTCAATCCTGGAAGCTTTGATACAGGAAGCAAGTGCTCTAACCACTTAACTAATCCAGACACACTAGATACAATAAAGAAGGTCGCTAGTTAACATTCATGCCCGGGAGTTTTAACTTCACACTAGATAAAATGAAGGTCACTTGTTAACATTCAGGCCCAGGAGTTTTTAACTTCACAATTACATACACTGTTTTTGTTTTTGAAAAATGGTTCTAGATTATATTTTGGTTCACTAGACTTTACAACAACAATAGTGATGTCATCAGAAATGACCTACCTTGTGAATCTGTGAAGGAAAACAAAGCCTGTCTGTAGGGGTTTGGAATGTTCTTGTCACAAGTGCAGTGACTAACCAGTACCAAAACAAACAGCAAACTCTGATTGGCCAAGAGAGTGTCCGACAGATCCACTTCTGCTTTCTTTCCTTTGCTGCCCATGCCCAGCGTAACGACGGACCAAAGGCTTGCTGGAAATTATGGGATACCAAATCATATTAATATCAACCCTGTAGCAATGAAGTCTCCACCTTGAACTTTAGAGAAGATACATTTATCTTAAAAATACTTTTTCAGCTCACAACAAAGATATCATTGGACAGAAATGAAAGACAAGTAATGAAAAAAAAAATAATAAGTTTAAGGGACCTTTTAAATAAATTTTCCATACATTATCTTGCACGGGCCAGGATTTGGTCAATCTCGATCTAATAGTTGATCACATGGAAGACAATTTGGTAGCTTTCTAGGTAACAGAGAAAAACCCCACAAGCTAGCTTACTCAAATTTACTTTATTTGTGAACTGCATGAGACAGGAATGTGATTGTTTCTTTGAAGTGAAGTTATGATTGCTAAAGTATCATTCAGTTTGAATTTCCCACTGCTCTTTCGATGGAATTACATGAAGCAGATCGCCTGGCAGAGATAAGAGTTACTTACTTATTTAGTCATCCCTCTTCTACCGTGAGGTGTTATATAAATATATTAACAAATAAAACGGTCAAGAATCAGTTTTACAAACTAACGGTACACAGCAAACATGGGACGTTTCGGGTTTCACCCTTCGTCAGCCAGTTACTAACAGGCAACAAGGACAAGAAATATAGACGTGTACTAGAGAAGTACACAAAATACGGTATTAACGAAATGAAAACAGGGTAGCAGCAATGATAAGGAGGGAGTGCCATACTATCCTATCAGCTGTCTTCCTTCTGGCCTGGTTCCAATCTAGTCCTCAGTCCTTTAAAGATTGTCTAATGTTGTCCTCCCCGCGGACTCTGGATAAAAGTTACTTATTCAAAATTCCAAATACTCTTTAAATTTGAAAACAAACATTAGGTAGATCTTTAGAGAGCTCAGTTTTTAAAGTAGATCCTCACAGCTCCTCGGTTATCTACAGCTGTTCTACTGCATAGAATTAAAGTGGATAGCCATTCATATTTTTTTTTGTTACAGAAACTTTTCTTTGAAGAGACACCTTGATTAAATTGGCACAGTACTGTTAAACCGGGATATTTAAGTTTCACTCAGCTCGACCACAATTCACAGCCTCAAGCACACAGCTCGGCTATCAAAACCAGACTCCCTCTAGTCACATCCAGGTACTCTCTCAGCCACCCAGACTAGTTCACCAAACACGCTTTCTCCATGCGCACGCTCCAAGTCACAACATACTGACATGAAGTCAGACCCAAACTCAATCGCTGAGTGAAACTTAAATATTAATAACCTCAGTGACCCTTACTTCGACTCACTCCATCATCCACCTCAGAAATATGACTTAACAAGTACCTTTCTCCATCTGAAACCTGTCCTTTTTAAACATGAAACATAATCTGTATTTGCAGTTCATTATTTCTTTTACTTTAAAGGAGTTATCTCAACCTTTACATTGTTTATATTTATTATATAAAATCGGCTGGGTCAATGCCTGTCACAGCCTTAAGGATTAAAATGTTTCATGAAAAGGAGCTGCACGCACAATTTTAGCGCTCTACAATGAGATTTTGACTGTCAAATATGTGAAATGAGACAAATATATAAACCTCATGTGAAGTTAAATAAAAGTGGTAAAAATGAGCATCTTTAAAAAAAAATAGATGGAATAAGTATTCCTGCACAGCTGTGATAAATCATCATTTTCACACTCTCAGGATGTGTTATGTTTCTAACATTGTTACACAGTTTTTCAGTAATCTTCTAAGGAAAGATAATGATTGATCACAAATACCTCTGTAACACTTCAGCTGCAAGAAACCTGTTGATAACTTAACAAGGCAAACCTTCTAGAATACTCAGGGTAAGAGATGTAGAGGATGATCAAGGAGCACATAGAGAAGGGAACTGGAGGCAGACAAGAAATGCATGAGGGAGACAAGGAAAGACCTGGAGCTGATGGCACGGGACATGAAGACTTGGCATAAGTTTATTGAAGGCTTGGAGAGTTGAAGTGTGATGATGATGAATTCGGCTGCAGAATGGTTTGGCTTTAAGGACCAAAATAACTGCACACGGACAAGTCCATCAGTGCTCCAATCTGCTCCCTTAGGTCACACAAGGAGAATCTCAGCACAGTGCATGGACCCCGTAGCACCAGTGATGATCCCAATGTGTGTATACAGGAATCACACATTCTATAAATAATTTTGTGGTAGGTAGGGTAAGGTTCCTAATTTTTTTTTCATTTGGCCAGGGCAGCGACTGCACAGGTTTTGGGGAATGCAATGGAGAGTGGAACTTTCTGTTAATTTTTTCAGTGGATTTTCATTAACTTCATTACCCTACATTACCCTGAAAATGGATAGGCTTTCAATACATTCATTAATAACCAAAGACCTAAGGGTCATTTATGTTTGGACATGCGCCCTAATATAACCGACTAGGTTGAACGGAACGTGCCTCGCCAAAACTTTATTTTTTAAAAAAAATGCCATACCTTCTTGTCCTGTACCATCCATTCTCCAGTTCTCTTTTCTTTGTGTTTTATTTCAATTATTTGCTTTGGTTGACTTGCCCATGTTGTTGTGGGGGGGGGGGGGGGGGGGGGGGGGGGGGGGGGGGGGGGGGGGGGGTTAACGTTTCGACAGTACAGGGCAATCAACCCCATGCTCAACCCTTCTTAGTTGCTTCCTACAACATGTACAGTATTAATATTCATTGCGGTGCCTGGCGATGGATAGGACACACACTGAGGAAACCTGGTGATAGGTAGGACACACACTGAGGAAACCTGGTGATAGATAGGACACACACTGAGGAAACCTGGCGATAGATAGGACACACACTGAGGAAACCTGGTGATAGATAGGACACACACTGAGGAAACCTGGTGATAGATAGGACACACACTGAGGAAACCTGGTGATAGCATTACATAAACAGCCCCTGTTCTGGAATCCCAGGGCGAGAGAGGTAGAGGGTGACTAAAAGAAAAACATACGCAGAACAGGAGCCAGAAATGACAGGGATGAGAAAGACAGGGATGAGAAAGACAGGGATGAGAAAGGCAGGGAATGACCTGGGACTGAAGGCACGAGACAGGATAATTTGGGATGAGTTTTCCCGAGGGCCTACGCTGCTTGGGGACACTGAAAAGGCAATGATGGTGTTGAGACTAGGTCACTTACATGCTAAAGCTGCTGTAGCATTGTAGATTAGGCCCCCATCATCTGAGTGGCCCCTGTACAATTCTGGTGGGCATTTCTCCTGATTGAGGTAGTTCCACATCAAGACTTTCATCAAAAATGGTGCATGGATGGCACTGTCACGAACAGACCAATCAAAACTCAGTAAACACATATGGTGAAAAACACAAGTGTGGATGCTTGAAGGCTTTTGGTATTATACCTTTCTTATTTTTAATGACCTCTGGAGGACTTTTGATGCTGTCCATAAAACTTATAATCTCTAGAGCAGTGCATCCCTACCTTTTGTAGGTCGCAGCCCCTAAACACCAATGCTATACATACACTACCCTCATTAAGAGAAATGTCCCCCCGTGTAGTTCAGCACCCGAGGGGGGCAGCTTTGAAAAGACAAAGAAAGAACAGGAGTACTGCACCCTTAGGCACGTCGTACAAGGTGACGAATATGAGGTTGTACATGAGGCTGACAACCTCATCAGATAAAACTAATTTCCACAGAAACCACTGCAGCAACATCATGTGACGACTTGGTTGCAGCCCCATGTTCCATAACGAGCACAAAGAAAAAGTATGATGATAAGGAGAGATAACATTTACAAGGTTAAATTTACACCAGGTATACTGTGCATATATTATTGATCTGAGCATTTATTACACAACAAATGTAAAAAGTGTGCATTTATCAAAAGTTAAGTCATCTACAATTGTAACTTTGCAATAATTTTATTTATTTAAAGTTCTTCAGTAATCAAAGTGGAATACTTAATACCTAAATGGGATTGTCGATAATGTTTCTCCACCGCAAGGTACCAAATGTTTTGTTCGATGGATGGGTATGAAAAAAATCCAAAAAAAGGTGTTTCGTCTTACGAGGACAAAAGACAAAGAAAATAGCCAACGTTGTGGCCACGAGGCCAACGTTGGCTATTTTCATTGTCTGTTGTACTCTTAAGACGAATCACCTTTTTCTTTCATCCATCGTACTCCACGTCTTACTGCAGTTCCCCTCACCTTCCTCGACTTAATAAAAGTTTTGTTCCAAAGATGATATTTTAAGTCACTGGTAATTATCTCTACAGTATATCTGTTCCTAATTTTAATAGTTTGTAAAATATTTCTTCAGTACACTGTGGACCACCTCGGGCCTTTTTGCGGACCTCCAGGGGATCACAGACCTTAGGCTGGGAACCATTTCCCTCTAGGACTCTGATGTTAATCCTATTACCCCTAGAAGTCTTTTGACATCACCTTTAATTTTCATTGTCAACAATTAATCAAAAGATAGGCTGATTAAGCAATACCATTTTCCTTGCATAAGGATTCTGTAGACGGCAAACTGGCTGGCTGGCTGGGTGTGGAACATCTGTATAGACGATAAGACCAGCAAGGTATTCAAGGCCTCAAGGTGAAGGGCATAGGTGAAGTTTCTGAGGACGATTGTTAGAATAATTCATTATGACAATGACAAACACAATCATAAAAAATCTGGACATTACAGTACAAATGCTTTCATCAGCAAACATTTCAAAAAGTTGAAAATGAAAAAAAAAAACTAATAACATTAAAACAACATCAGTTTAAAGTAACACTAAATGAAATTTTTAAAATTATAACTTAGCTGAGTAAGTTTCTGGAAGTGTGTGTAATCAGAAAAGCAATTATTGGGACTAAATACTTCAGCTGCATACAAAAAATACAGACATAACAAAAGGTGGCTTCAGTGGTGTGTGGAAGAACATAGTGGGGAAATGTAAGGTGTGGACACTTCATTTAGTTGTGGATAAATGTGAAAAAAAGCAAGTATAATCCAATGTTATTATTTTATAAAACCCTAATACAGCTTGATAATTTTGCATAGTTACTGCAACAATTATGGTCATGCTGATGCACAAGTTGTATCATTTTTCTTTCCTTTCTGTTTTTGTTTATTTGTCCCTGATAAAGGCATTATCGTTATAATGTAGGTTATTTTCTTTGTCTTTTGTCCTAGTAAGACATACTACATCTTTTTTTCAATTTTTTTGTTATAACCTACCATTAACGACAGTCCTCCTTATCTTCTTGTACCTAATTCAGTCTGCATTCAGAACGATAGACTATCGTGTGCTGGCCTTCAAAGCATGTATATACTGCTTAGGCAGTGCAGACTATGCTGTCTCGGCCATGTCTGTCGCATGGAAGATGGTTGCATGCCCAAAGATATTTTTCCACTGACAACTGGCACATAGCAATAGAACAGTTGGGCTTCAGTGGCTGGGGTCTAACGATGTGTGCAAGTGAGACATGAAGGCACTGGACATAAATCCAGCACCCTGGGAGGATGAAGCTGCCGATCGTACCAATTGGCGATGCCTCACTATGGCCCCACCTCAGATTGTGCGAAAAGAAGCTCTCACAACCGTCAGAAGAGAAAAGCACATGCCAAAAGCAACACCAGGAAACAAAAAAACAACAACTGACGGCTATCACCTCAGAAGCGCATTCCAATAGTTAGGACTGAAGGGGGGTTACTAACTACGGTAACTAAATTCAGCGCTTAACCACAGTTATCCATTTATGCTTCAGTAAAGAAAAGTCTCTGTAAAGAGAAGACGCAGTTTATTAATTCATTCATAGCCTTTCAACTCCCTAAGCAGAATTGGCTTTCAACAAAATCATGCCATGCCTTCTTGTCAGACCATACCAAAGGATTGGGAGATTGCCATGATAGCACCAATTTTCAAAAAAGGGTGACAATCGACAATGTGGAAACCATAGAGGCATATCCCTTCTCAGTGTCCCTGGTAAAATCTACTCTAGAATCCTAGAGCAGAGACTCCGATGCCTAGCTGAGCCACAATTGGATGAGGTACAGTGCGGATTCCGAGCAAACCGAAGACCTAATCTTCACACTCAGACAGCTGAGTGAAAAGGCCCTCGAGTATAAGAGTGAGATCCATCTTTGTTTCATAGATCTGGAAAAGGCGTTTGACAGGGTCCCCTGGAGCAAACTTTGGGACTGTTTGGCAAGGAAGAACATTTCAGCACCTCTGTTTCATGCCATACAGAGCTTCTACAAGTCTTGCAGAAATTATGTGAAGACAGCAAAGTCAGAAGAGTTCAGGACCACCACTGGTGTAAGACAAAGTGATATCCTGTCATCTTATCTTTTCATACTCCTCATGGACGATGTTATCAAGGCATGTAAGGAGATAACAAGAAAGTATTCAGTGGGGTACTGGAAGATGAGACAGGTATGTATTTCAGAGCTGGCATTTGCTGATGATGTTGCCCCGATTGCTAAATAAGAGGCACATCTCCAATCCAACCTGCAAGTCTGGAAGGAAGAGCTGGAGAAGAGAGGGATGGTCATAAGCAGCTCTAACACAAATCCATGGTGATATCATGAGAAGAAAGAAGACATCAGATTAAGCTGGGAGAACAGGTCCTGGAGCAGGTCGATCACTTTAAATACCTCGGAGCTATTATAGACCGAAAGGGAGGCATCAAAGAAGAGTTGGCCACTCGAAAAGCAGCAGCTGGGAGACTTTTTCAGGCCATAAATCGAGGATTCCTCAGCAAGAGAGAGGTTGGTAAGAAAACGAAGATGGCTGTATACCACTCCACCTATGTCCCAGTCTTGACATATGGATGTGAGTCATGGGCAATGACTACAACCCACAAAAGCCAGATCCAAACCTCAGAAATGAGGTATCTGAGGAAGGTGGTTGAAGTAACAAGAAGTGACATGGTCCACAACCAGACGATACGTCAAGGCCAAAATCCCACCCCCTGCAGACCCAAGTAGAACAGTCCCAACTAAGATGGTTTGGCCATGTCTGCAGAATGGGAGAAGATCGGCTACCATGACAAGCATGGGAAACAAAGAGCCAGGGATCCAGACCCCCAGGACAACCCAGAGTCCGCTGGGAGGACAACATTAGACAATCTTTGAAGGACCGAGGACTAGAATGGAACCAGGCCAGGAGGAAGACAGCCGATAGTATAGTCTGGAGCTCTCTCTTCCAAACCTCTACACCTCACGGTAGAAGAGGAACGACTAAGTAAGTAAGTAAGCCTTCTTGTCCTGTGCTGTCCTTTTAAAGTATATCCACATCTTTATCCCTTTCACGTTTGTCTCCAGTTCCCTTCTCCATGTGCTTTTTGGTCTTCCTCTACTCTCTTAGAAACCCTGGGTATTCCAGAACAAGGGCTGCATGACAGTGTTATCAGCATGACAGTGTTATCAGCATGACAGTGTTATCAGCATGACAGTGTTATCAGCAAGTTTCCGGAATATATGTTCTATCTAAATATTTGAATATCTGTTTTATCTATATACATCTGTTCATTCAATTTACAACGAAAACTTCTGAAATATGAAACGCACTGTTCTTGCAGCAGAGATGCCTCTTGTCACCATTTCTCTTCCTGCTGGCTGTAGGCTGGGTTATGACAATAGAAACAAATCATCAGAAATGGAATTCTGTTGAAATGTTGCACATAATAACCAGATTGCACTTGCATAAACATCTCAGCGAGATCTGCATACACACATATATCTTGACAGCAACTTAAAATTGAGAGATTAAAATAGGAATGCTGTGACTGGAAATATTTGGAAATCATGAGAAAACGCAGAGAGAAGAAAATTGTGAAGTTTTCAACTGAAATTTTACAGCAATCTTACTGTTTGGCTTTGAAACATGGAAAATAACACACACACATCAACCAAGGAGTTACAGATATACATAAATGTGTGCTCGCACAGAATAGAAGGATTAAAATGATATTACAAGATCACCAATATTGATGCGAAGAGCCCCTAAATAACAATGGAACAAGAAGTGAGGAAACACACTGGCTCTGGTTTTAAGGCCTATGTTCATTGCAAACGGACAACTCCATCAGTGCTCCAATCTCCTCCCTTAAGATCACACAAGATCTCAGCACAGTGCATGAACTCTGTAGCACTGGCGAGAATCCCAATGTGTGTTTACAGGAATCACACATTCTATAAATATTTTTGTAGTGGGTAGGTTTATAATTTTTAAATTTTGCCAGGGCAGTGGCCTTTATGGCATTCTCTTTACGATTTCCAACTGCTGTGGGATTTTTAACGTGCGCAACTTGCATAAAGGGACCTCCAATTTTTTCGCCCTTATCTGAGAAGGCTAGGCATTCGATCTCACTACCCAGGATACCAGGGGGGAGCATACATCATTAAGAAGACTGGTTCTGAAAAAAATTCCATAAATTATATTCCCTCTACTGAGAATCAAACTCGGTACCTTTAGAATTTGAGACGGACGCCATACCTCTTAGCCACTCCAGCCCCCATTACATTAGTACTGGATAAGACCCACTGAAGAAACCAGCTAATAGCATTACATGGGGAGTCCTTGTTCTCGAATCCCCAACATAACAGAAATAGAAGGACACCCAAAAACACGGGCAAGGGAACTAGAAACAGACCTAAATCAGATAATGAAGCCATGCCAAAAAAAAAAAAAAAATTTGATAGATACAGAAGAGGACGGCTTTGACATGTCTTAGCTCTATATGTCTATGGTGAGCTGTGGGGTGATAATGATGATGATGTGGAAGCTACTCACAGAACTGGTACATCCACAATCAGTTCTACAAGAGCATTGATAAACTCCTCTGTCTGAGAGCCAATCTCTGCTGTATCATCTGCTGGGCTGCCTGGAAAGTCAAACCAACTGAATGAATTTCAATGACTTAACTGAATGAATTTCAATGACTCAAATGAATTAATTTCAATGACACAACTGAATTAACTTCAATGACTCAACTGAATGAATTTCAATAACTCAACTCAATTAATTTCAGTGACACAGATGAATTAATTTCAATGAAACAACTGAATTAATTTCAATGACTCAAATAAATTAATTTCAATGACTCAACTGAATTAATTTCAATGACTCGAATTAATTTACAAGGGGATTGACATAAGTCTTGGGCCTGACCATGAAAGACATGTACAGAGAGCTGAAATTTTGTATAGTGTTTATTCCTTTTTAATATAGCCACCGTCTGACTTGACACACTTCTGCTATTTCTGCTTGACCTTGAAAAGACCTTGGGAGTAAAACCCCTTATTTTTCAAACTAAACCAGTCATCACAAGGACAGCTATGCTATGGACCCCTGAAGGAAAGCAAAAGAGAGGCTGACCAAAAACAACTTGGCGGAGAACTGTGGAGGCAGAGATGCAAAGAATGAAAAAGAGCTGGGGCACTGCACGAAGAATGACCGCTGATCAAGCAAGGTGGAAGCAGTTTGTTGCTGCCCTACAAGATGCCACCAGGCGTGATGGCCACTGACTGCTTTGACAATCGGTTGCTAAGGATCAAAGAAAAAGTTCATATACAACATAGATGTTACTTTCACATGCCAGTATAACTTCTTCATCACTGTCAAAATGATTTCCTTTTAGCTGTTTTTTAAGATTTGGGAATAGAAAAAAGTCTGATGGAGCCAAATCTGGAGAATATGGTGGGTGTGGAAGAATTTCAATATTCAAATCGTTGGCTGCTAGCTGCACAAGCCGTGCTTTGTGAGAGGGCGCGTTGTCTTGAAGCAAAGGAAGATTCTGAGTGCGCGTTATCCCTCGTTTCCTGGTCACAACCTTTCTTAGTTTGATGAGAAGATCTGCATAGTACTGTCCATTAACTGTGTTGCCACGAGGCAGATAATCTTTCAAAAAGACACCTTTGCCGTCCCAAAAAAAAAAGCATCACTTTTCCTGCAGAGTTCTGCGCTCTCGAAGAACAGGTGTTGGGGAGCCCGGGGTTTTCCATTGCATGCTGGCAATTTTGGATTCGGGGTCATAATGGTGTACCCAAGTCTCATCTACTGTCACTATGGTTTCCAAAAAATTTTTTGATTGACACTTTTTGAGCAACTGTTGACAGCAATTTACCTTCGTTTGCTTCTGTTCACGTGTCAACAGTCGTGGAACCCAGAGTGCACACACTTTTCTTATGTTCAGTCTGTTGTGTAAAATTCTATAAACTGTTCTTTCATATAGTTTTACTCTTCTAGCTATCTCCACAATTGTCATTTTTCGATCCTGGTCAATGATTTTCTTCACTCTTGTTGCATTTTCATCGTTGCACTCTGAGGCTGGTCTACCAGATCTTGGTAGATCAGCAACATTTGAGCGGCCGCACTTAAACTGTTGACACCAGTTTTTTACCGAAGTATATGAAGGACAAGAATCACGAAACACTGGTTCCATCTCCCTGTGTATTTCTGTAGGCTTTTTTCCCTGAAACATCAGAAATTTTATCACAGCTTTGGCCTCCTTCTTTTCCATTGTTTTGTCAAATCTTTGGAGCAGCAGATCCGGTCAATAGGGTACATTGCGCCGTGACCCGTAGCGGGAAAACCCATTGAAGAAACAAACGCGTACTTCACACATTCAGTGCAAATACGATGAACTTTAAATGTGCCAAGTTTCATCTTCCTCCTGTGACTCCTTCATGGTCAGGCCCAAGACTTATGTCAATCCCCTTGTAAATGACTAAACTGAATAAATTTCAATGACACAATCTCACTCTGTTTCTTTTCTTTTTCCTTTTTGTATTTTCAGGCCCAATCTTTTGTCCTTGCCTTCCTTTTATCTACTGCTTATACAGCGAAGCATCACAGATGGGACTGATCATGGATTTCCGGTTCAGTGAATGCAATATCCTAACAGTAACACTTCACAAACTGTGTCGGCAATTCAAAAGAGTTGTGATACAGTGGATCCTATCTCACTGAGGACTAGAATGGAACAAGGCCAGGAGGAAGACAGCCGATATGATAGTATGGCACTCTCTCTTCCAAATCGCTACACCTCACGGTTACAGAGGAACGATTAAGTAAGTAAGGATCCTATCTCCCTGCAACATACCCAGAAATGAAGAGGCTGACACATGGAGGTGGAAAGCTGCCTCAGTTTGAAACAAGGATAACTTATAAAGGGGCAAAGAGTTTTATGAAGAACAGACACAAGAGCAAGTAGGAAGCAGAGCATCCAGGCCCGAAAATATAAGGATGATGCATATTATCGGCTCAGCAGAAGTGAATAAGTGGTAATCTTCAGACTTCGCACATGCCGCACAGAGATTGTAATACCATCTATTCAACAAGCTAAAGATAGGAACTACTGATGAGTGTAACTGTGGCACTGATAAAATGACTGCTGAACATCTACTTCACACAAGCCACCTTATGAGAAACAGAAAGCGCATATGGCCATCACCAGTACCATTCCTGGAAAGACTCTACAGAGATGCCAATAGCCTCAAGTTGACCACTGCTTTCTTTAAACATATTCAAGTTGACGTCTGAAAGTGAATGAAGAAGAAGGAGAACGTAACATGACGTAGTGTGATGTGAAACTGCACTTCCGGAAGATGACTTACTGGGGCATGCATTTATTCATTCAAAACAGTAATCATCATCATGTTTCTCTTTCTAGTTCCCCATGGAGCACGGAGCCACCACTGCAGCTGGTTCCCTTGCAGGAAGTTTGCACTAAACATTCATGTGCTCTAGTAACGGAGGTTTCTGTAGCAATGTGCTACGTGATGAGGTTGTCAGCCCCATACAAAACCTCATAATTGTCACCTCTGACAACATACCTGAGGTCGCAGTAGTCCTATTAATCCCCCCCCCCCGAGAGAACCTCAATCTACACAGAACTAAAACAATGAATGTGACTCAACAGCAATAAGCCAGTAGAATTACAGTGTGACTCAACAGCAGTAAGCCATTAGAATTACAATATGTGACTTAACAGCAGTAAGTCTGTAGAATTACAATATGTGACTCAACAGCATGAAGTCAGTAGAATTGCAATATGTGACTCAACAGCATAAAGCCAGTAGAAATATGATATGTGATTTAACAGCATGAAGTCAGTAGAATTACAATATGTGACTCAACAGCCATAAGCCATTAGAATTACAATATGTGACTGAACAGCATGAAGCCAGTAGAATTATAATATGTGACTCAACAGCATGAAGCCAGTAGAATTACAATATGTGACTCAACAACATGAAGCCAGTAGAATTACAATATGTGACTTGACAGCATGAAGTAAGTAGAATTACAGTATGTGACTCAACAGCATGAAGCCAGTAACTTGTCTGTATTTTGATAGAGAGAGCTGCCGGCATTACAAAGAAAGATCTTTCAGAGAAGGAAATGTCGAAATTGTCCTATTTCCACACAATCTGCCTGAGGAAAATTCTCAGAATCTTTTGGCCAAATACCATCACCAATGCTTACTCGGAGAACCAAGAGGACATGCACACCATCATAGCTGGCAGACCTGGAGTTGGGTTGGCCGCATCCTCAGAAGAGACCCTGATGCCATCACAAGGACAGCTATGCTATGGACCCCTGAAGGAAAGCAAAAGAGAGGCTGACTAAAAACAACTTGGCGGAGAACTGTGGAGGCAGAGATGCAAAGAACGAACCAGAGCTGGGGCACTGCACGAAGGATGGCCGCTGATCAAGCACAGTGGAAGCAGTTTGTTGCTGCCCTACAAGATGCCACCAGGCGTGATGGCCACTGACTGCTTTGACAATCGGTTGCTAAGGATCAAAGAAGAAGTTCATATACAGCATAGATGTTACTTTCACAAATGCCACATGTTGGCAGAATTCATAAAATCAGGAGTAAAAAGCCAATTTGGAAGCTGCAACCAAGGTGAGGTATGTTCAATTCCTAGAGAAAGACAGAAAACGAAACCAACATAAGCATGACTCTTAGAAGTCATGATCCAAATAGTTTGGCCCCTTCCCCCCTGCCTGAAAGTCAAGGTTGTACAAGAGTCAAAAACACTTGTCTGACAGGGTGGGGCTTCTGATGACCAGATTACCTCCTGCTGTAATGCTTTGTGCAGAGTTCCCTATCACTGGATATCCTGGAGGCTGTGATTCATTTATATTTCTCAGAACTCTCTTGACCATACATGCCACACTTAAAGGTTTACCCATAATCTGTACGGGGTGTTTGCGTTTTCAGATGTGTACGGGCCGTACACGGGTCTGTACGGGTTTTTTCGCCTAATTATTAACCCTTTCAGCACCATTATGACGTACGCCATACGGCATAAATCTTGACAATTTTTGTCGCTGTGCCGTACCGAGTACGTCACGGAAGTAGTGCGATACCTCGTTCCCATACACCTATAAAACGTACGTCCTATTTTAAAAGCACCAGAACTCTTCTGTTTACAATCGTATCGGCAATTGCTGGGCATAATCGGATTCAGCATTGAAAAATCTGGCCACTAAGCTTGAAACGAACAAAATATTTTACTGCTAGCGAATACGGTAGAACTGATAATAGTGATTTTACAAAAGCGAAAGTTACAAACATGGACGCTGCCATACCGCCGAATCATAAACATTTTGTGGAAAAAGAGCACGAAAATTCTTGTTTGAGTTGAATTTATTCAACTTGAATGATTCTGACAACTCTTTTTACTGAGATTCTGGTAATCTTTACCTTTATTGCCGTCGAGTATGTTTAATATTTGTATTTTCGTACCATTTAGAGTTAAGGTTGAGGTTAGGTTTACGGTAGAAAGTGCGTAAGAAATGTAAATTTGAATAATAATACAAAACAAATTATGGGTAGGCCTAATATCGGAATGACGGTCGCCGAATGCTCTGCATGTATTTTCGTACCATTTAGAGTTAGGATTAGGGTTACAGTTGGGGTTAGGGTTAACCCGAAATCTAAATGGTACGAAAATACATGCGGAGCATTCGGCGACCGTCATTCCGATATGACCAAATTATGAAACTGAAAAAAAAACCCACAAAAGCAAGGCAAATTTGCATCTTAACCAGGTCAGAGAAAAGTTTATTTGGAGTTACTTCTCTTCTTAGTTTTAATTTCGTTTCTTTAAAAAACAATGTGATTTTGCCTTGGGTGATCATCATTACGGTCATCCAATGATTTATATTTATTAAATAATTAATTACTATCAATGTTTGATTGACACTAAAATTCGTATGGGTATAACGGCTATTCCAATTTTTGAAGTTCGGTAGAGAATATATAATATTGCGCCAGTTTATATTTTCATTGCTAGCTTTAAAAAAAAAAATATATATATATATATATTTGATTTAAGATTCCTAAACCTAACCCATAACGCTTATTACTGGTCTCTTTAGATCTATACTTTTATAAGGCACTATAGAACACACACCAAACTGTTCTTCATTTCCACCATAAATTATATTAATTTTTTTTGCAGAAATAGACTAAATGATGATACAGTCACAGCTTTTCTACAATACCGGTACAAAATAAATTCTAACTCTTGTTGTTTAGGTTTTAAAGCAAGTGAAGACATGCTTAAAAAGGCAAAGGGCGCATGTCACTATGATGGTGCAGAACCATCTAATTGAATATATTTGTACATTAATTAACTCTATTGTTACGTTTTTCAGTCTGTACAGGTTTTGCGGGTCTCTGTACAGGGTTTTTGGATTTGTTGTACAGGTTTTTCATGTCTGAGGTGTGGCATGTATGCTTGACAACAAAATTTTTTTTTTCAATTTGTAGATAAAGCTGTATTCCCCAACTGGCAGAAACAATCAAACAGAGACTAGTCGCTGCAATTTTAATTATGTTTCTTCCTGTGATATTATAGCTACCCCCAGAGTTCCCTGGGAGGACAACATTAGACTATCTTTGAAGGACCGAGGACTAGAATGAAACCAGGCCAGGAGGAAGTCAGCCGATAGGATAGTCTGGCGCTCTCTCTTCCAAACCTCTACACCTCACGGTAGAAGAGGAACGACTAAGTAAGATATTATAGCTTTTGCTACTTCATGCTTATTTTTATCATCGCTTCTTGCCTTAATATGTTTTTTTAATATGCTGTTTGACCTGATGAGGTCTGTCCAAATGTCCATTGTTGTTCTTACCCAAATGTAAACCTCACATACATAACAATCTAACTTTTACTAGTATCCGGAGGAGCCGCGCTAGCGTAGTGGTTACCACGCTGCGCTGGCGACCAGGTGACCCAGGATCAAACCCGGGCGAGGACATTTGAAGATTTTTCGTCGATCGGGATTTGGACTGGATTAACTCGAGCCCTGGCGAGAACATTTGAAGGAGTGTCGTCGACCAGGGACTGGCGGCTTCTGAGCCGACCCAGCTCTAATGGGTACCTCCGAAATCGACGAGTATCTGCTTGAATGGCGAGGGACAGCTGTCTCTGTGCAAGAAAAAAGGGATACTCACGTAAAATCAGTCTCAGGTTAGACATTAACCTGAGATTTCGCCTAGAGTAATAGCGGGCGTAAGGAAAAAAAAAAAAACTAGTATCCCACTACCAATCTTTCTGCAGCATTACTTATACAGGATCAATTATTTTTGTAGTGCTAATTACTAATGTCATCAAAAACTTTAGGTAACATTAAGAATCTGTCTCAAGAGACATTCCCCTCAATCTCGCATACTTTGTATAATTTAAGTACATTATTTATTTATCTTTATTTTGTATAAACCAGAATGATAAGGTCTTTTGTTGGTTTCATTGCTAATCTTACCATCTGGCTTAGGTGGGAGGCAGTCAAATTGATGTAAGAGCAGTTCTTCGCTAAGGTGTTCCACAAAGTATTTGCAAAGACTTCGTATGATAAACAAAGCATTATATGTCTGCCAAATGAAGATATTGCTGAAAATAAATAAGGAAAAAATATGTACGGCTAAAAAAAAAAAAAAAATACTATATATATGATTTGAAAACTTTTGTTATTGTTAATCAGAATCAACATCATTGCAGTCCAGGCAAACCCATAGGTGCTCAGTCTCCCTCAGCAAATGTCGAAGGGTATGAATGCTAATTCTTCCTGTAGCGCATCTGATGTATACACGATAGATGCATCCTCTTATGTGTCCATCCCTGCTCGTCTTACTTTTGATGTCAAATTCCAACAGTCTTAGCCTTATTGATTCATCTACTGCAGTGTCGTTCTCTAACAGGTGATCATCAATTGTCTGTAGCATCTCTCTCTTATCCATATCCATTGTCTCCTCTATGGGTGCTCTAGAAGCTAGTCTGTCTGCTCTCTCATTCCCGTGTATCCCTGCATGACCAGGATTATTAAAAACTAACTTACAAAACACCGATAGTTCTATCAGGAGTGGTTGAAAGGATGAAGGCTTACAAAACAATATGAAGGGTGTAAGTTGATAAAAAAAAATGACTGTACATGACCAAGTACATTGTACATGAGCAAGAAGATTGTATGTGATGTACATGACCAATAAGACTATGTGATGTACATGACCAAGAATATTGTACTTGGTTGTACATGACCAAGAATATTGTACTTGGTTGTACATGAACAAGAATATTGTACTTGGTTGTACATGACCAAGAAGTAAACACGTATGTATAGCCTAGAATTGGATGTGAATGATCTTGGAGCTGTAAACTTGAGAGAGACTATGACGATTAAAAAAAGAATGCCAGTTTTTGTCAAGCTAACACCTAAGAACCTTTACATCATACAATGCCAGTAGAAAGTTGAAGCTTTCATACAGATGTCTGCAATTTTAACAAATATTATCCTATAACTCAATCAATCAATATGATTTAGCTCCCCAAGGAGCATAGACCTTCAATATACACAAACCAAGTCCATAGGTTCAAAATGCCATCAGCTAAAGGTCTTTCCAAAGACTTCCTCATCATTTCCATTTCTGTCTCCACAGGTTTTTTGGTCTAGCAGTGCATCTCATACTGTGGGAATTGCAGAATAATGACTGCCTCGTAATGCCATAACCAGGTTTCCTCAATGTGTATCCAATCCATGTATGACTCAACCTCACAAAAATATCCTGTAATTCAGTTAAGATATTCTAGTTTATCATGTATGAATCATCCTCACAAAAATATCCTGTAATTCAGAAGATATTCTAGTTTACCATGTATGAATCATCCTCACAAAAAATTCCTGCAATTCAGTTTAGATATTCTAGTTTACCATGTATGAATCATCCTCACAAAAATATCCTATAATTCAGTTTAAATATTCTAGTTTATTATGTATGAATCATCCTCACAAAAATATCCTGTAATTCAGGTTAGATATTCTAGTTTATCATGTATGAATCATCCTCACAAAAATATCCTGCAATTCAGTTTAGATATTCTAGTTTATCATGTACGAATCATCCTCACAAAAATATCCTATAATTCAGTTAAGATATTCTAGTTTACCATGTATGAATCATCCTCACAAAAATATCCTATAATTCAGTTTAGATATTCTAGTTCATTATGTATGAATCATCCTCACAAAAAATTCCTGCAATTCAGTTTAGATATTCTAGTTTACCATGTATGAATCATCCTCACAAAAATATCTTATAATTCAGTTTAGATATTGTAGTTTACCATGCGTGAATCATCCTCACAAAAATATCCTGTAATTCAGGTTAGATATTCTAGTTTATCATGTACGAATCATCCTCACAAAAATATCCTGCAATTCAGTTTAGACATTCTAGTTTATCATGTACGAATCATCCTCACAAAAATATCCTGTAATTCAGTTAAGATATTCTAGTTTACCATGTATGAATCATCCTCACAAAGTCGGTAACATGAAGTCATATTTAGGAAAAAAAAAAGGAGATATACAAGGGGATTGACAAAAGTCTTGGGCCTGACCATGAAGGACATGTCACAGAGAGCTGAAATTTTGTATAGTGTTTATTCCTTTTCAATATAGCCACCGTCTGACTTTACACACTTCTGCCATCTCTGCTTAACCTTGAAAAGACCTTGGGAGTAGAACACCCTATTTTTCAATCTAAACCAGTCATCACATGCCAGTATAACCTCTTCATCGCTGTCAAAATGATTTCCTTTTAGCTGTTTTTTAAGATTTGGGAATAGAAAAAAGTCTGATGGAGCCAAATCTGGAGAATATGGTGGGTGTGGAAGAATTTCAATATTCAAATCGTTGGCTGCTAGCTGCACAAGCCGTTCTTTGTGAGAGGGCGCGTTGTCTTGGAGCAAAGGAAGATTTCGAGTGCACGTTATCCCTCGTTTCCTGGTCACAACCTTTCTTAGTTTGGTGAGAAGATCTGCATAGTACTGTCCATTAACTATGTTGCCACGAGGCAGATAATCTTTCAAAAGGACACCTTTGCCAACCCAAAAAACAGTCAGCATCACTTTTCCTGCAGATTTCTGCGCTCTCGGCTTGATAGGTGTTGGGGAGCCCGGGGTTTTCCCATTGCATGCTGGCAATTTTGGATTCGGGGTCATAATGGTGTACCCAAGTCTCATCTACTGTCACCATGGTCTCCAAAAAAACTTTTGACTGACACTTTTTGAGCAACTGTTGACAGCAATTTACCCTCGTTTGCTTCTGTTCACGTGTGAACAGTCGCGGAACACAGCGTGCACACACTTTTCTCATGTTCAGTCTGTTGTGTAAAATTCTATAAACTGTTCTTTCATTTAATTTTACTGTACTAGCTATCTCCACAATTGTCATTTTTTGATCCTGGTCATGATTTTCTTCACTCTTGTTGCTTTTTCATCGTTGCACTCTGAGGCTGGTCTACCAGATTTTGGCAGATCAGCAACATTTGAGCGGCCGCACTTATACTGTTGACACCAGTTTTTTACCGAAGTATATGAAGGACAAGAATCACGAAACACTGGGTCCATCTCCCTGTGTATTTCTGTAGGTGTTTTTCCCTGAAACATCATAAATTTTATCACAGCTCTGGCCTCCTTCTTTTCGATTGTTTTGTCAAATCTTTGGAGCAGCAAATCCGGTCCCAATAGGGTACATTGCGCCGTGCACCGTAGCGGGAAAACCCATTGAAGAAACAAACGCGTACTTTACACAATCAGTGCAAATATGATGAACTTTAAATGTGCTAAGTTTCATCTTCCTCCTGTGACTCCTTCATGGTCAGGCCCAAGACTTATGTCAATCCCCTTGTATATATATATATATATAAGACATACCTCAAGAAACAGCTAACTAATGTAACTAGACATACCCTTGACTGAAAACCACGAGAGATGAGAAGAGTAAAGAGGTCAAAGAAGACTACGAGAAGAATGGCACAGGACGAATCTAAAGCGGTGAGAGTTTGATGGGCACAGTAGATGTAAACGTTCCAGGATAGAAATGAACGGCAAGCACTGGCTGCAGTCCTATACTCCTCAGGAAACATAAAGAATGAATGTTAACGATGATTTCAAGCAACAGCGACACTAACAGCCGCCTGTTAATATTGTATAATGCCCTGTGTAGTTCCTGAGGAGACAAAGAATGAATGGGACAACTGTTAACTGAGGAATCTCATTACAGCCAACTAACAGGGCTGTGCAGGGGGCTAGCAACCTCATCCTGTACAACAAATGCTACATAAACCACTAGTGTAAGAGCATATACAGGCTTACCTCAGAGATATTGAGGGTTCGGTTCCAGACCACAATAAAGCGAATATCGCAATAAAGCAGGTCATACCCATTTTTGTTTGGCTTCCCAGTGCTTATAAAAGCCTAAAATCATGTTTACACTATGTCTATTAAGTGCACAATAGCGCTAGCTGCAAAAAAAAAAATGTACTGTAAAATTTAAAATACTTTATTGTTAAAAAAGATGCTAATCTTCATCATCTGAGCCAAAATCTATCAGAAGAAGAAGGCACGTTCTAATAAATAAACAATAAATAATTTTTTAACAAGCGCAATATCTGCGAAGCGCAATAAAGTGAGGTATACCTGTACAAGCTTTGGTGCATGCAAGTGAAACAGATGAAGGAGTGGTTCCATGCTCCCTAGTGAATTAATGATGAATGTTGTTTTTTTTTTTTTTTTTTTTTTTCGTACGCCCGCTAATACTCGAGGCGAAATCTCAGGTTATTATTTATGTCTAACCTGACATTGATTTTACGTGAGTATCCCTTTATTTCTTGTACAGAGACAGGTGTCCCTCGCCATTCAGGCAAATACTCGCCGATTTCGGAGGTACCCATTGCAGCTGGGTCGGCTCAGGAGCCGCCAGTCCCTGGTCGACGACACTCCTTCAAATGTTCTCGCCAGGTCTCGAGTTAATCCAGTCCAAATCCCGGTCGACGAAAAATCCTCAAATGCCGTCGCCCGGGTTTGATCCTGTATCACCCGGTCGCCAGAGCGGTGTTGTAACCACTACGCTAGCGCGGCTCCCAATGAATGTTGTAAAATGAAATCTTATTTTGCATGGAGTGAATATAACAAAATAAAACTTAACATCTTTTTTGTCTTACTCTTCACACTGTGCAGAGGCCTTCAGCTCCGTAGCCCGAATGAGGAAGTTGTGAATGAGTGACCTCAAATTTCCAGTGTGGCAGTTGTTTAAGGCAAAGTTTCTGGCAATGACTTCTGTTGATTCTTCCAGCAGTCTTGCGTCAGAGCTGTGAACAAGGAATGATACATTTCAGTTAAACCAATGTGAAAACTACTCCAACACAAAAATCAGAATCTTCAGCTCAAATGTGAAGTCAGTCCTATTGAATGGCTCTGAAACATGGTAGGGGAGTAAAGTGTTAAAGACTTCACCATACTAGGTCCAACATTGAGAGGTGGGGTGACCAGTTCCCATCCACACTGCCTTTTCCTTCCCTAACTCAAAGAGCAGCCAGGTACCCATTTACAGCTGGGTGGACCGGAGTGCGACAGTACCGTGATTCAAACCATGCACCTTTGCCACGAGAGACCAGCGCTCTAACCACTCTGTCAATCGGACGCTCCTGAAACATGGGGAACACCAAAAAACAACAACCAATAAATTACAGACTTCCATAATTGGATGCTAGCGTAGAATATACGCGCTGAAATGGTATGACAAGATCACCAATGTGGAACTGATGACAACGACTAGACAGGTGCCAAAGAAACAGATGAGAAGAAGAATCTGGTGATATCAAACTTTGATGTGATAAATGTGTCACAACCAATTTTTTAATAACACTATAACACTTGAGGTAATGTCATTATTCAGAGAACCTCTTTAGACAATAGAGATACATTTTCCCATTACAAAAGTGGATGCCACTCATATAAATATATTGTCTGAAGATTCAAATCTGAAGACAAGTAAAGGCTCTCTTTAGACTTTTATATTATAGAGTGACATCCCTTTGTAATGTGAATGACCAAGACAAACATTACATGATAAGACAATGGCAGATTTTTTACCTGTTGACTGGAATCTGGAATGAAAATGATAACAGCTGATTCCAGAATGGATCCATTTGGTCAATGGCCTCTTGAGCTGATAACCTTTTCAGGTAGTCATTGCTAGAGAGTTCGCTGAGGCTGCTGCTCATCGCCCCCATTTTGCATGTGAAGAAGAAACTTCACAGTAATGATTGTGACGTGTTTCCACTCAGTTCCTACACTTTACAAAAGTGTTTCAGTTCGGTACCTGCAATTATTGTCAAGGTAAAAAAAACAACTTATAAATAATTAATTTACTGAATTAAAATTCATATCCAGGTGCCTCTATTATATATTTTAACTGTAGTCCAATAGCACATACTGCTGTAAGGGGCTTAAGTGTTAGAGATTTCACTACACTAGGTCTCAGGTGGAGTGACGGATCCCCTTCCTCTCTGCCTTTGCCTACCCTAACTAAAGAGGAGAGTCATGTGCCCACTGACAGCTGCGCAGACTGAAGCATGATGCAACTTGGTTTCAAACCTGGTAACTTTGCCTTGAGAAGCATGTGCTCTAACCACTGTGCCAATTGACACTCATCATATTAATTTACAGAATAAACAATTTTGTGTTTCAAATTCCTTTGTTAAATTACAGCATAAAATTATGTGAGGTAAATTCAGTAAAATGCTGACACATCTGATGTAGAGCGAGGAATGAAGTGTCAAGTCCTTCAGGAGTTAGCCAAAGTAGGCACTCTGCTTTCTGCTGTAACAAAACAATAAAATCAACGTCTGGTCCCCCCCGTCTCAAATTTCTGGTCAGCAATGGTGACCTGGCCCCGTGTAATTCCTGAGGATTTCTGAAGAGACAAAGAAAGAATAAGCCTACTGCACCATCAGGCACGTCGTAGAAGGTGACTCCTCCAGGCACGTCATAGAAGGTGACTCCTCAGGCACGTCATAGAAGGTGACTCCCCAGGCATGTCATAGAAGGTGACTCCCCAGGCATGTTGTAGAAGGTGACTCCTCAGGCAGGTCGCAGAAGGTGACTCCTCAGGCACATCATAGAAGGTGACTCTTCAGGCACGTCATAGAAGGTGACTCCTCAGGCACATCGTAGGTGACTCCTCAGGCACATTGCAGAAGGTGACTCCTCAGGCACGTCGCAGAAGGTGACTCCTCAGGCACATCATAAAAGGTGACTCCTCAGGCATGTCATAGGTGACTCCTCAGGCACATCATAGAAGGTGACTCCTCAGGCACGTCATAGAAGGGGACTCCTCAGACTCGTCGTAGAAGGTGACTCCTCAGGCACATCGTAGAAGGTGACTCCTCAGGCACGTCGTAGAAGGTGACTCTTCAGGCACGACATAGGTGACTCCTCAGGCACGTCATAGAAGGTGACTCCTCAGGCACAACATAGAAGGTGACTCCTCAGGCACGACATAGAAGGTGACTCCTCAGGCACGTCATAGAAGGTGACTCCTCAGGCACTTCACAGAAGGTGACTAATATAAGGTTGTGCCTGGAGCTGCCAACCTCATTATGTCAAACAAATTGTTCAAGAAACCACCATTTTGCAATAGCACGTGAATGCTTGGTACAGGCTTCCTGCAATGGGACCAACTACAATGGTGGCTCCATGCTCCATGAGGAGTAGCGTGACTATACATGTGGATTTGGTCAGATCTGTCCAGCTTTTCATACTTAATCTGTGCGCCCGGCCTGATTTTTAAATAATGTTAAAATATTCGGCTTTTCCATAATTTACTAAATTTTATGAAAGACAAGATTTAGAAAATTCCACATTTGAATTTCGCTTCCAACAATTGAATTTCCACAGAATCAAGCAAATAATGCATCAAAAATTCCGGATGGGTATGAAAAAAAAAAATTCATCTTTCCCGATCAAAAATTCCGCAAGCTTTCATGTTGTTGGATAGTTTATACAGCAATAGTTTATCATCATACTTTAACTCAGTTTTATAAATTTTCACTCTATTGCCACCTGTTACCAAAATATACACTTTGAATGAAACGACTGTATTAGGTTCAGTCATTTAGAACCTCATTGTCTACTGCAAATTACATATACTTTTAACTTTAATATTGAATTAAACATTGATTAATGACATTATATATTTATTACATAAACCTACTCTGAGTAGTGCACCACTGTGCACATGTGGATTAAACAAACAAACTGCTGAGCATGTTCTACAGGATTGTCATCTGTACGACCAGTTAAGAAAGATATACTGGCCCAATGACTCAACACTAAACTCAAAGCTGTATGGAGCTAAAGAGGAACTCCAGACAACGGTCGAATACATCATGAGAACTCATCTGACGGTGTAAACTTTTTGTTTTTAAATAGGAGTTTTGCCTTGTTTGGCGAGGCGTGCACCCTTCAACCTAGACACAAGGTCCATCAGTTATATTAGGGCACATGTCCAAATATAAAAGACCTTTTGGTTTGCATAAATGAAAGTGTGATTTGCTGATAAACTGAAAAAGAAATTCCTATGTTTTGCCAGAGGTCGGCAAGATTCAGAAGCAGAATGTCTCTTGTGCAGAGGTGGCACTGTGTCGGTCGCAAATAAATTTTCCGCCGATTTAAAAAAAAGAAAACACACACACATATGAACGTCACAAAAAAGGACGTTCACAATTAAAACAGACATTTTTTTACAACAGAAACAAGCATGGAACAGAAAAAGTAACAGCTACAGAAGGACCTTTTGCTTTTCATACTGTGAAACCAGATCAACTGCTAGTGTTATTTATGTGACAGTGTTTCTGTGTGTATTTAAAAAGTAATCAAGCATTGTTAAAGATGATTTTTATCTTCTTAATATATCAATAAACACAACATCAAGGTGATTTGATGACATTATTGTTTGTTATGTAATAAATAAGTTTTACAGTTACTTATTATTTAAAATAAATGTCCTACTATTTTCATTATAGTGACCTCTTTTCCATGACAAGAAAGTGAATATCGTTCCCCTTTTTGCTTAAAGGATAGGGTCACCATAATAAGGAGAGATAAGAAAAAATTATTACGGTGATAAACGAAGACTTGGCCAAAACAGGCGTACGTCGCTTTAGGGCGCTTCGCTGAAATGGCACTTTTCAATTATACACCCATACCTCGACTTTCGTCGCTTCGCTCTTTCGTCGGTTTTCAATTCTAACCATGTTTCCAAATGTCATCGCTCGCTTCACTCTTTCATCGCATTTGGTCACAACTGCGCGTCATCTTGATTCTTTCGTCGTTCAGTCTTTGAACAGAAATCGTTCGGTGTGCACTGTTTTTTTTTTAAGTTGTCCGCATTGAATCTGTTATATTTGTCATTAAACATATTAATACTACTTATTTTTGTGATTAAAATAACAAAACTATTCATACTATATTATTTTTGTGATTATACTGTAAACAGTTCATAGTTATTTTAGTGATAACAGTCTAATGACACTGTTCATATCGTGATTATAAGACACATGTACAGTTTTCATTCTGTACTTTTTTGTGTGATTAGGCCTTATACAGTACTACTTATTTTTGTGCTTTAATATATTCATAATGGGTCCTAAGTGTAGTGACAAAGTTAAAAGAACCCATAAGGTTCTCAATTTGCAAGAAAAGCTTGAGCTAATCAAGCTTAATGAACAAGGCATCTTAAATGCTGAAATAGGCCGCAGGCTAGGTGTACCAAGCACTACAGTTAGCACAATTGTAAAGAACAGAGCTAAAGTGTTAGAGGAAATTAAAAACGCTACGCCAGTGCATACCAAACTTATTAGAAAGAGGCACAATTTAATTGGTGAGATGGAGAAAGTGTTAAATGTGTGGATTGAAGACCAAGTCAGCCACAACATTCCTCTAAGCCAAGATCTTATCCAGGCTAAAGCACAAACTTTATTTAATGCAATGAAGGCTGAACAAGGAGAGACATCAGCTGAAGAGACATTTGGAGCTAGCAGGGGCTGGTTTGAGAAATTTAAGAAAAGGTCAAATTTGCATAATATAGCAGTGAAGGGAGAATCAGCTAGCGCAGATACCGCAGCTGCAGGAGCTTTTCAAGTGAAGCTTGAAAAAATTATAGAAGTTGGCTACACAAAGCAGCAGATCTTCAACGTAGAATAAATTTCGACAGAAGTTCAAAAGTAAATAGTGGGCTAGAACACCAAATAGCCTGTTACAGAGAACTTCTTAGGGAAAGGAAGAAGACATCAATGAGGTAAACGTCTTTGCTCCCCTTTTTCAAGACGCAACCGCCACAACTAACTTCAGTCACCCCTCCCTCTAACCCTTTAGATTCCGAGCTATCAACATCAGCCCCAGCCCCAGTTAGATCTCCTTCAAAGTGTCCTTCTCCTAAAAGAATTAGATTGAAATCCTCCAGTTCTGAAGATGAGCCTCCTCAATTTTCTCCATCTGGTTTTCTAAGTCTAGAATCCCTCTAAATTACCAACATTCAAAACTGTACATACTGTATATATTCATCGTCTACTTGCTCAAGAATGATTTTAAGGTAAGATGCTATTTACGTATTTTTTACTGTATTTTCTTTACTCTTATGTTTATTTCTGTTTATCTAGGTGTTGCACGCATTCGCAAGTGTTATATAGTTAGTTATTTACGTTTTTTGGCGGCCCTAATGCACTTGAAAGCTAAATAAAGGCTATGCTTCGACTTTTGTCATAGCTCTGGTCCCTAACCTGTCGAAAGAGTGAGGTATGGGTATATTCATGTTTAATATTTTCGGCGCTTGCCTTGCTCTTAAGGGGGTTTTCGGTGGCGCGAACATCAGCTGACTCCAAAGAAGTTCTACAGTGGGTAAAATAATATCAAATGGTATAGCATGCTACAGAGAAATCCTTCACGAAAGGAAGCGTAAGTCAATGAGGCAAACTTCATGGTTGTCTTATTTTAAGAAAGTGCCACAGCCACCCCAACCTTCAACAGCACGTAGCCCTACCATTCAACAGCCATCAATATCAGGGCAAGACTCTCCAACAGCAAAGAAAATAAGATTTGTTGAAGGCTCTGATGATGTAGCTCCATCACTCCTCCCTTCAATAATTACTTCTTATAAAAATGTTTATTTGTCAGTCACCATAAACAAAGGAGGAAAATATTTTAAGGTTAGCAAAAAGGTACTGTAGCATTTTTTATTATTTTTTATTTTTACTTTTGCAATGCTTTTTTTTAGGTCTAGCTTTATTGCTCATTTAATAAATGAAAGTGTAAACATGTTTTTAGGCTTTTATATGCACTGGCAAGTGACAAAAAAAGGCTGTGATTCACTTTAAGGCAATATTTGCTTTATGGCGGTGGTCTGGAACCTAACCCGACGTTTTAGCGAGGTATGCCTGTATACGAACATTCTGGGAGCAAAATCTGGAGACTCCTGTCAGCTTTCTCTTAGTTGCAATGACTCAGACATCTGTATGGAAGCTTCATCTTTCTCTTATTCAGCTTTGTAAGATGTTGAGGCTCTTAGATGTCGACATGACAAAAACTGCCGTTTCTTTTCATTCATGTTGGGTCCTCTAAAGTTCACAATTCTCACATCATTCCTGTCCAGTTCAAGACTGCCTGTATCCACTTTCTTACTGATGGAAGTAAGAGAGTTCTTCAATGTTAAATAGATCCAAGGGACCTAAGACGCGTCAACAGTGAGGAATGCAGTTAGCTAGATTGCTTGCGTCAGGGTCAGCAAACCAGAGCTGACCAAGACCTTACTCCACCTCCAAGTGGTGGTCCTGGAAACAGCCTGCATCACTGCAGTCTGGCTGAGTGAGTAGGGATCGATGAGGGAAGGCTAACCCAGTCCCAAAAATGCTGTGCTGAAGTTGGATGTGTTGGCCAGAAGGCACAGATATCGCAGCTTTGCTGTAAATGGACACAACGCAACCAACGTCCTTTTCAGGATGAACAAAGAAGAAGATATAGATCCAAGAACATTCAGTGCTTACAGCAGTGATGAAGAAGCTTTCGAGTTTAAACGCTCATGAAACATCAAAATGTTGAAATGAAATCAGTGGGACATGTCAGATTTTGCCTAAATGTCTATCAATTCAGTGACCAATTAAGTCGCCCAATTTGTTGGGGTAGGGCTAGGTTCCTAACGCTGCCTTTAACCCTTACCCCTTACTACTGTGTCTCTGATTTCTTACTAAAAGCTGTTTTGATGTGGATAACTTAATTGGTAACCACATCGATAGACATTTGGGCAAAACCAGACAGATGTCCCACTATCATTCATTGTAACCATATTAAACAAAAGAATTAATAAATAAAATGGCTCCTTATAGTAATAATAGACAAAGTATAAATGTGTGAGGGGTAGGAGGATAATTAATTATGGACAGTTGTGAGATTCTGGACAGACAGGTGGCACATTTATTGTGATTGGTGGGTATATGGCAGGGAAGGTGAACGCCTGGTGGTGTTCTTATAAAACATATTACTTATGAAAAATGAAAGTCGATTACATACAAGAGTATGGATCCTAGGCATTTACACCCCTTCCCCTATTTCTTGTTTTCATTTTGTTTCTCTTTAATATTGTTTTGTGTTTATTTTGACACATACAATTTGGTAATTTTGATTAGCCCTATTTACAATGACTGGACAGAGGATATGATGCTAGTTTCACATATAGGCAACTGTAGGGCCTAGGCTACATATTATTTGGACTTGAAAACAATCCTATAGGCCCCTATATCATAATTATAACCCTTCAGAGGTTGAACGGAGTATCATGCATCATCAATTTAAAAAAAAAAGTGCTGCAGTGGAAAAAATATGGATGAATATTAAATTGAGCTCGCATTTTATTTAGGCTACTGCTGAAAGTTACATTCCAGTCACTATAAAATATATCGGACGGTTTTGGGTTCGAATCTCTGGTGAGCCTATCACTTCTGTTGTTTTTCTGTTGTCTAGTTTTCTACTTCTTTATTTCTTACGAGTGCCTGAAACATACCTTTATGTGTGCAATATTTATGTAGGCTAATCATTAGGCCTATAGGACATTAGCATTTAGCTCGTTTGTCAACGGCCCCTTACGACTCTACTGTCTACTTCTGAAATCTCACTCAATGGGACTTAATTTCCGCTAAACTGTGTTTGTCAAACTACAAGTCTTGCTGGAGAAAATACAAGTAGAATGTCTGCTCGCCAGACAATTGAAACAGGTTATTATTCACACAAAAAATAACTCTGACATGACACTGGCCTACAAAGTATTCAAGTCACAGAACAGAGCTATTTACATGGTAAACAAAGCTCCGAGTTCCGAAGTAGGTGTCTGTTTTAAACTTTCGGTACAAGTGTCTAGTACTCCAATGTGTTAAAATAATGTACTAAGGCTACTTCCAACCAAAATAACTTCCCAAAGCGTTCAAGTTCCGAAAAACAATAAATTTACCACTACTGTCGTGACAGATTCCTGAGACAATCCACGTAATGTCTCAGTAAGTAGCTTCCCCTAACTAACCCAGAAGCCATCATTGACTACTGGACCGTACGTGGAAAGATTTCGTGATTCTAAAATTACTTGAGTCAGCTGTGATCCTAGATACAACATTAATTTTTAATTTGTCTCATAAGAATATCATTAAACCTCCACCTCCCATGCTATATCCCCACAACACATTGAAAATAGTACAACTGTTGTAGTTCATCTATAGGTACTCCACTACTGCAGCGACTTAAAAAAAATAATTTTGGAAATTGAAATAAATATTTAAGCCTATTTATAATCACATGTGCTGTAAAGCTGCAAACATAAAGTTTAAATAAGAAATTTAAAAAAAGGCCAGGTTTACAAGAAAAAACAATAAGCTAGAAACACTGGGCGATTTGGAATTACTCCTCGTCAGCAACACTTACAGACTGTCACGTAGGTCTTTATATCATTAAATTGCCTACATCTTCTTCCTATTCTCTCACCCGAATCCTTTTATTTTATTATCTTTCCGTACTTGTTTTTCCTGTATTTTTCGCATCACTCGGTTGCGAAAAATATTTTCTTCAGTATTCCTAAACTTTACCTTGTGTTTTTCTCATACTGGGATACGTAATTCTATTACATAGATGTCAGTAGACGAAAGGTGTGATTATGTTTCATACCCAGACTAAAGAGCAGACTTTTGGTCTACCATTTTCACCCGACACTAGCGTAAGGTGTCAAACACGGCATCCTCACAGTGCAGGAACGAGACAGCTGTCTGCTGTTCCCCCTTGGGACAGTGTTTTCTTCGGCTGAGTTCTGGGCCTGTAGTGTGATAATTCACTCCACTGGACATGGCAGGTAGACGGAGTGTTTACATTTTTCAGTAAACCGCGAGCGTTTCGGCGAAATAGCTCCGGCGAAGTGTGAAAATCGCCCATGCACTGCAGACGGTTGTCTGAGATTTGCAACTGACACGCGCTTTTCTGGCAGTTACGACATGCCTCTAAGTTAAACGTAGCTGTTATGAGAAAGGGGAGATGATTTCGGAGTTTGAGAAAATATGGGATTGTTTGCCCCTGTTTTCAAATATCCACCCAGGAGCTGAAATCTGATTTCATTTCAGTCTCCAAAATCTGCAGTAGACGGAACACGCGTGCTTAGCGAATGAAGCTTGTATAGCGAATTTCATAGTTCTCGTCAGATTTGTGACGAGCTTCTAACTACCTATCTAGTGAATTATCCTAGTCGTGGTGTTATCGTAGTGCTGTGGTGAGATATCATATATTATTATCTAGTATTTTGTGAAGTGGTTAAAGTGTTATTTCACTAGTTAGATTTGTGCAGAGTGATTAAGTTATACAGTCTGTAATATTTTCTAGTGTCGCATACAGTGGAAAGCAGAATAAATTATATTTCTAGCTTAACAAACATGTAACTATAATGAATTTATTTAACTGCTAACTACTCAGTCGAGCATATTTTTCTGAAACTAACTTATAAATGCTAGATGCGACATCAGTGAATATTGACGGAATACGCAGATATTCCTAATTCCTGATGATTGATTTTATATAACTTACTTTACGGGAAGTTTTAAATAATAAGTCAAGTTGTAGGCTTGCCGTTTAAAATGTAAAGTTATAACGAGTACATATTCTGTATATTATATTATATGTTGTTTTTCTTCATTCAGTGATTAGTGGGGTGATCCCAACTGGCCAGCGTTTAGTAGCCTGAGAGACATATTTGTGAGAAGCATAGACATTTCCTATCTTTAACCACGTGGATTTTATTTTCAAGTAACACTGGTCTGACAGTGCATATGCCATCAGAGAGAGACAGTAATACGACTCCCACTAACGGTTTCTAAAGACTAGAAATATATATTGGGCTTTTGAGCCAGTTCATATTGCTCCACAAATTTAAATGTACATGCTGCCTGGCGGCGAGAATAATTACAAGAATAACATTAACATTCCGACAGAGTTTTTTGACTAGTAGTGTGGTGACAAAATATAGTACCTTCCTGAAAGTAGACACCGATCTGACATTCCGTAAATTCTAGAAACCAAAGCTAATGACATTGTGCTCTGCTAACTTTCGTGCCTGGACAAATTTTATGTGACTTAACAGACATCCGAAAAATAAGAACACCCAAGGAATCGTTCCCTGAGACTGAGAAATTCAGTACGTCTTGTTGGAACTGGGGATTTCTTGGTCGATGACTGCATTTTCGGGTCTGTGTGAAGGTCCTAGAATTATTATGTTCCCAGAGGCAGCGAGCAAAGTTGTGAGTATATATGTGAGCGCATGGCCATGGCTGAATGAATGAGAGTACGCAGGTCTGAGTGTTATTTTACCGTTGTATTATTGTCAACCATTCGCTGTCTTAATTTTTTTAATCTGCAGAATTTGTTACTAATGCTAGAGTTTCTTTTTTCTTAGGCTAAATCAGATTATCCAACTCTGTTCATACATTTACGAGAAAGAAAGAAACCTCTTAGACTCAACCCTATGTATCTATAACTCTTTGGGCCATCATCTGTTCTCTTAACGGGGCTGTGGGCTAAACCTAGAGTAAGATTCTAACGGGCTATCATCCTTGTAGCATTTTTCTTAAATTTTATGACTATTTGTATATGTTTTTCCTTGATATAATTTTTGGTGTTGTGAGAAGATTTTTGTGTGATGATAATAATAAAATCTCTCTTGAACTAAATCAGCGCGTTGGTCAGCTCGTTCAAATAATATATAAAATCATTTGTTATAGTTTCCCGCGTCTGTGTGTCTACCTGTCGTCACTTGAATGTGCATGCACGTGAGTGGATATATATATATATATATATATATATATATATATATATATATATATATATATATATATATATATATATATATATATATATATATATATATATATATATATATATATATATTTAATGTATATGTGTTAGACTGTCTGACTACTTTAGATCTGTCGTAGAAGATAGGTGAGAGAGAGAGAGAGAAGATTTTCCGCTCTCAGAGACAGCCTCTATATCACATTCTATCATCTCACTCGTGGAATCTATTTCTTTTACTATCTCACACTGTGACTATCACTCATTCCAACCTATTCAGAAGGGACCAACCCAAGTCTTAATTCTCCTATCAAAAATCTACGACACAGACAAAACAACAAAACAAACAAAGATGAGAAATATACAATGGCTATGAAAAAAAAAAAAGATACGTTAAAAGTGTAATAATAAACACCAAAAAATACTAAACAAAAAAGAAATATTAATTCAAAGACAATAACTACAACAACAGGCAAGGAATATTAAATGAAATAAATGCATGAAAATAAAAGTCTAATGTAAAAGCCATATCTTGAGACGACCCAAATGGCTGTAAATAAGTAGGACATCTCCTGCCCCAAATATGACAGTAACGGGAACCACAGTGGTGGTGTAGCGTATAAGGGATTGATTGCGGGATAGATATGAAACACGGGAGTATGATGGTGATGATGACAGTGGTGGTGTAGCGTATAAGGGATTGATTGCGGGATAGATATGAAACACGGGCGTATGATGGTGATGATGACAGTGGTGGTGTAGCGTAAAAGGGATTGATTGCGGGATAGATATGAAACACGGGCGTATGGTGGTGATGATGACAGTGGTGGTGTAGCGTATAAGGGATTGATTGCGGGATAGATTTGAAACACGTAAATAAATACTACCACTTGTTTGGTTCTTGTCAATGAAAATAATATACCCTTGGTATAAGTTCATCCACTTCTGATACTAGATTCGCGGAATAACGCATTCTTCTGAAAACTCAATGAAAGAAAGAACGAAAGAAAGAAATAAGGAAAGAAAGAAGGAAAGAAAGAGAGAAAAAAAGGAAAGAAAACGGACACAAAGAAAGACAGAAAGAAAGAAAGAACGAAATGGTGATACTAGACTCCTTCGGGACCTGTCAACTCACTGTGTTTAGAGAGGGGAGGTCGAAAAGTTTTGCACTTTAGTAAGAAGGAGTCAAGGCACGTACCTGGAAATTGGTGTGAACTTTAGTCCTTCTCTATGTATTCACCCCTCAAGGCAATGCACTTCTCCCATCTCTTCTTCACCTTCCTGATGCCCTGATTGTAGAACACCCCCGTCTGGGCCCGGAACCACGTCTCCAGTTCAGTAATCAAGTCCTGGTCGTTAGAAAAACGACGTCCACGAAGCTTTTTTAGTCTCCGGTTCATAGAAATGCACCCAACATTCGTCCACAGTAACCAGTCTACGAAAAAAATCATCTTCGTCAGCATTGAAAATGTCCAACACTTGTGCGGATGTTTCGGCTCGATGCTCCTTTTGGAATGGCGTGAGAAGGCGGGGAACCCACCTGAACCATTTTCCCGCCAATTTCTCTTTCACATGGCACCCCGCACGCGCCATGTACGCGCGGGAAATGTAAACCAATAGTGTGTCTTTACAATGATACACAGCAATCCCGCCTGTCTTAACGCTTTCTTAGTAAAGTGCAAAACTTTTCGACCGCCCCTCGTATCTCCTTTGCCTTTTGCCCCCTTGTGGATCATAGACCTTCGATTAGTAAACGCCAGTCACTCATAGATTCTATATTGGAATAGGACTTTATATCAGTTGCTTTGAACACATTTCAAAGTGCTGTGAAAAGTGCCTCTGGTGTAACCTCTAGGCCACGGGTTGGAAACCGGTCAATCTTGGTGTACCGTTTGATCCCAGGGCATCGTATGGTACATCCCTGGGTGACGGAGGGGAAACATTTTGTTAAGCTAGGTAGCCTTCTCCCGAAGCGGTGTTCCCCATGTTTAAATGTACTTTCACTGCATTCCCAGCAAAACCCCGCAAGCTAGCTTCCATTTTTCATTGTTTCACCCAGTTAAGTATAATTTTTTGATCAATAGCTTGAGTTTATCTGATCTTCTTCTTCTTTCTTTGATCCGTAGCCACCGACCGTCAAAGCAGTCAGTGGCCATCACGCCTAGTGGCGTCTTGTAGGGCAACAAAAAATTGATTCCACTTTGCTCGATCGGTGGCCATCCTTCGTACAGTGCCCCAACTCTGGTTCATTCTTTGCATCTCAGCCTCCACAGTCCTCCGCCAGGATGTTTTTGGTCGGCCTCTCTTTCGTTTTCCTTCAGGGGTCCAAAGCATAGCTGTTCTTGTAATGGCACCAGGGTCTCTTCTGAGGACATAGCCAACCCAGCTCCAGCGTCTGCCAGCTATGATGGTGTGCATGTCCTCTTGCTTGCTCCGAGTAAGCAGATCTTGGTTGGTGATGGTATTCGGCCAAAAGATTCGGTGAATTTTTCTTAGGCATGTTGTGTGAAAAGAGGACAATTTCGATATTTCCTTCTCTGTAACTCTCCAGCATTCCGCACCATAGAGTTTATCTGATCACGTATCTATTAAGATTGTATTGTACATTTGTTCTCATTTGTTTATTTTACAGTAGTCGATCTCAGTTCGTGTATAACTCAATTTAGAATAAAATGATAGTGATGGATAAGAGGAAACCTGCGGATAGCCTTACAAGGCAGTCCTTGATCTGTAGTTCCAAAGGTAAGACAGATAGAGGAAGACCAATAAAAAAAACATGGAGAATAATACTGGAGACAGAATGGACAGGACGAGTAAGATGTGGTAGGTGGTTATGTTGAAGACTCGGATCAGGAGAACTTGGCATAAGTCTGTCGAAAATCGTATGCTCCTTAGGGAGCTAAAGGGTGATAAATGAATATCTAGATTAAGTTACAACATTTCTTTTCTGCGACCTATCTTGTGAAGCGTCAATTTTTACACAGATTTTTACATTGGATGGGTTAGCACATGTGCATGAGCTGTTCCAGTAGCCAAGATGGACGGCCAACACCAACAGTAATCAGGTCAGCATAACACTTGACTTTTTTTTTTTTTAAGGCGTTTTGTTTTGTCTGATGCACGCCTCTTTCAGCCTAGAAATAAAATTTTCGGTTATGTTAGGGCCAGGGCCGGATTAAGCTAGTGCGGGGCCTGTAGCATATGTTAAGAAAGGGGCCCTATATTTAAAAAAAAAAACAATAAAACAACACAAATATATTTGAACACATACATTTTTAATTTGCATAGTAATAATCATTATCAAAAGTAACAACACAGTCAATATTATTGTTTAAATATTAATGTTTCTACATTTAGCATGAGCAAATTTGTTGATGATATAGGATGTATCAATTTCACGCAGAAGTTTATTATCAATGCTCATTAGTGTGAGATTGTTCAATCTCTTTTGACCCATGGTGCTTCTTGGTTCATTTTTAATAAGTTTCAGTTTTGAAAATGATCGTTCTCCACTGCAGTTGGTTACCATTAGTGACAAATAGATGCGCAAGCCGATTTCTTCATTTGGAAAACAAGACTCGAAAGAATTGTCAATTATCAAACGGTAAAACTGTAACTCTACAAGGTCTAGAGTAGTGCCAATATGAGAAGCAAGACCAGTTTTCAACAGTTCTGTAAACTGCACAAGTTCTTCACAAAGACTTTCTTCCAGATCTTCCGGATATGATTTAATAAGATTCTATTATCTCGTTACCACCTCTTCAGGTGTAAACGACTGTAACTGACGAAGGAATCCAAATACTGTACATCATTTAACTTTTGATAAGCTTTCTGGCGTTTTGACAAGGCAGAGAGCAAGCTATCAATAAGGACAAGAAATGTTTGGCTTTTAAACTGCTGAGAAGGCGTTTGAGATTCAACAAGTGGATCAAGTGTGCTGGAACCACTGAAATCATCATACTCTCGATTTCGTTTGTTTTCTTCGATTTGTTCTTGATAATGTTCACACTCAGTCAGATCCTTGGCCTTTTGCTCTATGTCTGCAAAAGTAAACCGCATAGCTTGAATATACCCCCGCAGGGATTCATAGAGTGCACAAGCTGTATTCAAATCTTGGTCAGAAGATTGCAAAGAAGCACTGGTCATTTGAAAACGCTGTAATAATTGATCCCACAGTATGATCATTATTCCTGTTTCTAACTTCATCATGGTTGAAAGTAGACCACGAGCCTGTTGACGACACTCTGCCTTCTGATCATTGTTATCTGAAATATCATCCAATACTTGTTTTATTGCAGAAAAGCTGTGTAAAAGTGCTTTTGTTGCATCTGCCCGAGCGGACCACCTGGTATCTGACAGTCTTTTCACAAAGGGCAAATGGGACTTTTTATGAGTACCGCCAGCACATAATGCAGTAGAAAGGAGACCCCCACCGGTAGGTAGAAGCAGAAAAGAAGGTGTACAGGCTTTCAACAAATCCAAAGAAAATGACTGCTTCTTGACAACCTTCAGCAGCACATTTTCCAACCAAATTTAGTGAATGTGCAAAACACGGAATGTAATGCGCAAACTTATTCATCTCTGTAATTCGTGCTTGTAATCCTATAAACTTGCCACTCATGTTGCTGGCATTGTCATAACTTTGACCACGGCAGTCTTTAATATCAATGTCATTTGCCTTTAAAAAATTAAGTAGACTTTTAGTAAGCTGTTCAGCACTATGACCTTCCATATCCGAAAATGTCACACATTTTTCAACTGGTCCAGATGGCAAAACATAGCGCAGAGTCAAAGTCAGCTGGTCCATATTAAATATATCTGGAGTAGAATCCAATGAAATGGAATAATACTTGTATTTCTTCACTTCACAGAGAATGTGATCCAGTATGCTGGATCCAATCAGATTGATGAATTCCTCACACGTTGTTTTAGATAGATATGATGTATGTTCAAATCCTTTGTTTGCATGAGTACTTACATGCTCTGCCAGAAAAGGGTCAAACTTGGCCAGTAATTCTAACAACGCTAAGTAATTCCCGTTATAAGGGGACCCAACAATTTCACCACTGCCACGAAATGAAAGGCTCGTTCTGCTAAACACTTCACAACTTCAATTATTCGCTCTAGAAGTTTGTGCCAATACTTTTCTTGAATGTCCATTTGTTTCACAAGTTGGGAATCGACACGTTCACCTTTGTTTTTACGCATCAACAGTGAAATTAAAGCTTGTCTATGTTAGGAGCTTTCTTCATGTCGACGCAAAAGATTGCTTGCATTTTTCCAGTGATTAAACCCTTCCACAGTAAACTTTGATGAACATTCTGAACTCATAAGCTTGCACGGGAAACAGAATAGGCGCCCTTTACTTTCTGAATAGCATAACCATTTTCTTGCATGTTGCTTGTTTGTAAGTTTATGAATATGTGTAAAATAAGACTTCTGACAGTATCGAGTTTTCTTTTCAGTGTCATACAATCGCACGGATGAAGAGAAGGCTCTATCAACATGTTGACATTTTTCACTTCCCTTCGATATCCAATATTCACGCTCACAGTCATCTATATTGTTCGGCCAGTCACCAATATCATTAGAGTACTTCTTCGTTTCACTTATTCTTTCACATTCAGACTTAGTGTATACTGGGTTTTGCTGTATGTTTTCTGCTGCACAGCCTGCACTAGTACTAGTTGTTCCTGTACTTCCAGCTTCAGCGGTTAGAGTACCACCACCATGAACATCAAAATATTCTGTCAGCTTACGTGTTTTTGATATCACAAGTTGATCTCTTCTTTCTTTTTCTTCCTTCGCTTTACGTTTTTCACTTCCAGAAGCATAATTACGTCCAATATCTCTGTGTCTACTGCTCATTTTTTGAGTTTTCTAACCTTACAAATCAAGAAATTTTAATCAAGATCGAAAGAGAGTGTGAGCGCGCCGTATACCTCAATTAAAACAGAAAGTTTCCGTTTCCGAAATTCTAGTTTTTATTGTTAATGCAAATTCATTTCACAAAGAACGAAACAAAATTAGAGGGGCAGTCGCCTAGAGCCAAAAAAGTGGCTTACGTCCAAACGTGACAACATTTTCAACGCCACTTAAATGGCTTCCGTCCGCAAACAGTTAAGATAAAAATAATGAAGAGTCACACTAAGTCACCCTCTTATGCTCTTTCTCTCACAATTTCGTGACACCAAATGAAAAGGCGCTAAAGATGGCATAAATCACAAGATCATTGGTTTAACGCTCGTATTAGAAGATGGCCAAAAAATTATGTACATATTTATTGGCGCGGGGCCCCTAAAAGCGCGGGGCCCGTAGCTTATGCTACTTTGGCTACTACGTTAATCCGGCTCTGGTTAGGGCACATGTCCAAATTAAAAAAATCATTTTGTGCTCTGGAAAATGGATGTTTCTTCTTCGTACTGTGATAGGGTGGGCGAGAGATGATGGTGATGTTGTGATATGTGATCACTTTCTTGCACAATCAACCCGAACAACAATAAAACTCTTGATTCTAAGGCAAGGGCTGTATTTATTCATACAACCCATTCAGTGACAAAGAGCAAATAAAGCAAATACTAAACAAACAAAACAAAACACTCAGCCAGCGCTCAATTGCTAATGTGTCATTTCTTTGTTCATCTCCTACCCACACAGGGCGTGCCTAACTTCGTTTCTTCCGTCTGGACCGCTCTTGCGAAAAGGGTCTTTGTCGGCTCGCCGCTCTCTTTATATGCTAACCGATAAGGGTAAGCAGATGGAGAGGTGGGTCGAGCACTACTCTGAGCTTTACGCTAGAGACAATACCGTTACGCCTGCAGCCCTTGATGGTGTCAACAGTCTGCCAACTATGGAGGAGCTGGATGCCGAACCAACATTAGAGGAACTCAGCAAGGCCATTGATAGCTTGGCCTCTGGCAAAGCACCAGGAAGTGATGGGATTCCTCCTGATTTAATCAAATGCTGCAAGAGCACGCTATTACATCCCCTGCATAAGATGCTGTGCCAGTGCTGGGAAGAGACAACTATTCTTCAAGACATGCGAGATGCCAAGATTGTAACACTGTATAAAAATAAAGGAGACAGAAGTGATTGCAATAACTACAGAGGCATCTCTCTTCTTAGTATTGTTGGTAAGGTTTTTGCCAAAGTCATCTTAATGCGACTACACAAGTTAGCTGAGCGCATATATCCAGAGTCACAGTGTGGATTCCGAGCTGGCAGATCAACAACAGACATGATCTTCTCTCTCCGCCAGCTTCAGGAAAAATCAAGAGAGCAGAAAAGACCATTATATATCGCCTTTATAGACCTCACAAAAGCATTCGACCTGGTTAGTAGGGATGGACTCTTTAAAATCCTCCTGAAAATAGGCTGCCCTTCTAAAATGCTGGAAATGATAAAGTCATTCCATGATGGCATGAAGGGAACAGTCCAATATGCTGGAAGCACGTCACAGCCCTTTGATATACGAAGTGGTGTTAAACAAGGCTGTGTTCTGGCTCCGACCCTCTTCGGAATCTTCTTTGCCTTACTCTTGAAACATGCATTCAGAGATACAACTGAATGAATATGCCTTCACACTAGGTCAGATGGCCGTCTGTTTAATCTTTCAAGGCTGAAGGCAAAAACAAAAATCAGAAGGGTCACTATAAGAGACTTGTTGTTCACTGATGATGCTGCGGTCGTCACTCAAAGCCAACAGGAGCTTCAGAGCTTGATGAATCGCTTCACTAAAGCATGCAAGGACTTTCATTCATTCATTAATTCATAACCCTCCACTCCCAAAGGAGCATAGGCCTTCAACAAACACATGCCAAGTCCTCCTGTCACGTGCCATCATCTCAAGTTCTTTCCATGTTTTCCTCATCATTTTCACCTCTGTTTCCAACTCTCTTCTCCATGTACTTCTTGGTCTTCCTCTGCCTCTCTTGCCCTGGGGGTTCCAGAACAAGGACTGCCTTGTAATGCTATCAACAGGTTTCCTCAGTGTGTGTCCTATCCATCGCCATCGTCTTCTTCTCATTTCTTGTTCCACTGGCACTTGTCTAGTTCTTGTCATCAGTTCCACGTTGGTAACCTTGTCATACCATTTTAATCCCTCTATTCTACGCAAGCACCCATTTATGAAAGTCTGTAGCTTTTTGGTTGTTGTCTTTGTTGTTCTCCATGTCTCTGAGCCATACAATAGGACTGACTTCACATTTGAGTTGAAGATTCTTATTTTCGTGTTGGATCCTATTTCTCTTGATCTCCATATATTTCTCAATGCAATGAAAGCTCCTCTTGCCTTTTGTATTCTTATTTTGATATCGCTGTCTGTCCCTCCAACTTTGTCTATATTACTGCCAAGATATGTGTATGATTCTACATCTTGTATTGGTGTTTCTTCAAGTTCAACCCTGTTATCATTACCTGCATTTATTCGCATTATTTTTGTCTTTTCCCTGTGTATTTTCAGACCCAATTGCTGTGACCTCTCATCGAGTGTTTCCAATTTGTCCTGCATCTGATTACGGCTATGGGACAGAAGAGCCAAGTGTTGCGTGATAAATTCTCGCAACATCGTTTTATTTCAATATCTATTTTATAACGCAAGGGCAACAACTGCTTGAAATTTATAGTCACTTTTCTCGGTAAGCATTTGTCTTCTCGCGTTGGTATCGAATGCAGTTAAGTTTGAGCTGTGGTCATTTTGCGCTGGACTGCGCATGACTTGTCTTGCTTCTTGGTCGATCGGTTTCCGCCCACCACTAGTGGAGTGAGCGATTTGGAATGGCGAAAGAGATGCCTCGTTGAAGAGGCATCATTTGGTGGCCATAAGCTGGTTTGATTCTGGTACCAGCAAACACGGGGTCCCTTACCCACTTCATTTTCAACAAGAATTCATCAGCATCCTTCAAGAAATTAACATTCTTCAATACAGTCAACATCTTCAAAATTTTCAAAGTACTCGGCGTTGCCCGGTAAAAGTCAAAATTTCAACTTTTTGACGGAAACAAGAATTTGACAGTACCCGGCGTTGTTACATGTTGCCGGATAACTCGGACTGCTGTTATCTTTTACGCAAGTCAAGCAAGTTGCTGCTGTCAAGGTTCCAGTGCTGTCGTTTTTTGTGAAGGTCAAGTGCCGGTTGAAACGGGTTGTTTTCTGAAGAAGGCCAAGTACCGATTTCCATCAACTTACTTTTGGATTAGAAGGTCAAGTGCCGAAACAACTCAACACACAGTATTTCAGAAGCTCTTGTACCATCGTGTTAGCAGTGGAAGCAGTTCAGATGTGCCATCATCGTTGGAGCTTCGCTCTTTAGGACGTTGATTGACATCCGTTTTTTCTGCTGTTCTACTTTAGCAATTTCTGATGAAGCAGTTGCTAGCTTACATGCCTCAATGATCTTTTGTCTAAGAGCAATGACATACTCATATGAGGATTGAGTTTCATCGCTAATATCATCGGCAGTGATGAGATCGTGTAATAAAGACATAGGGCCGCGTGGACGCGCGCCAAAGACAAGTTCGAAGGGAGAAAACCCTGTGTGTTCATTAGGGACTTCTCTATAGGCAAAGAGAGCCGCGGGTAAAACCCTGTCCCAATCTTGAGGATGATCTTCAGTTATCTTACCAAGCAAAGTCTTGAGCGTTCTATTCAGACGCTCAACTAACCCATTAGACATAGGATGGTAGATACTACTGAGAGATCGTTCAATATGTAAGGTAGACATTACCTGTGACATAGTGTCAGATATGAGTTGAGTGCCATGGTCTGACAATATTTCTCTGGGGAACCCCAAGCGAGAAAATATCAACCAAAGAGCATCTGCGATATCTGTAGTAGATATGCTCTTAAGAGGAATAGCCTCTGGCCAACGTGTGCACATATCGACACATGTAAGGATAAACTGATGTCCTCTGGCCGACTTGACCTTAAAAGGGCCAATAATATCTATGGCCATTTTCTGAAACGGCCGAATAGGAATGTCAGCAGCCTGGATAGGCGCAGCATGTCGTGGTCCTCTAGATTTGACCTCCTGACATACCTTGCATGATCGGCAGTAAATACGAATGTCCTTATTGACAAAAGGCCAAAAGAAAGCCGCAAGGACTCTCGACTTCGTACGGGCAAAACCCATATGTCCAGCACATTGCGAGTCATGAGCATGTTGTAATATTTGGACTCTCATGCTCTTGGGAACAAGAATTTGCGAATGTGCCGACGTAGTCGAATCTTGTACCATACGTACAAGTACGCCGTTTCTCATTGCAATCCAAGATTTTCTATTTGTATCCTGATTCGGATCACCTTTCTTCGCAAGAACGAAGAATTTTTTTTTAAAGAAGGATCTTCTTCTTGCATTTTTATGAAAGAGTCACGAGTAATTACTAAGTGACTATCTTGGCTATCAACTTCATTATCACTATTCAGTGAAGTTTCGGGTGTTTGTAGAGCTTGTGCTCTTGTAACTACTGCATTTGTAGCTTGCATGTTATTATCTTCCCAAGCAGCAATCTGCTGTGGGGTACACTCCCTAACTCCGTGAATACGACCAATAATAAGGTCCGCAATAGGATTAGGTAAGAGACAAGCATGCACATCTCCAGTAAAGAAAGGAGTGGCAATGCGAATTACAGCAGTAGGATATTTTTCTAGAGTGCCGCCAAATGTGACACATTTAATAACCCTTCCTGTAGCACAAGATGGATCTACAAGCGATTGTCTAACACCAATAGTGGTGCATCCGGAATCGAAAAGTAGTGAGACCGGAGTATCATTAACAAGACCCTTATGTAGAATTAAAGAACCCCTCCCGTCATGCGCAACAGCAGCAGGAAGAGCGGGAAGTGGGTGACCACAACTCAAAGTAGTTATGGTACCCGGTTCGAATAAAGTACTGCATTGGGGGCATTTGTTTGCTCTCTCAAAGTCAAAAGCAGAACTAGTGACAGCGTCAAAGTTTTTACTATCAACAACATGATTACAGGCTCCCTCAGTTTCCTGTTGTACAGCATTAGCCTGCTGATATCTCTTTTTTTTTTGTGTTGAGATCTACCCCGACTATTATTACCTCTGAAGTTATCAGAGTTATTATTATCTCTGCAGTTATTATTGTCTCTATTGTAATTGTTATACTGGTTCGAATTCCAGTTTCCACGATTACTATCATGTTCACATTGATGCAAACATCTATTTGTTTGGTTCTGAGGTCTTCGGCAGGAATAACCTCTATTACCATATCCTCTTTTGAAATGCCTATAATTATTAGGGTGATAGTAACGACCACTATCAGGTTGTCTCCAATTCTTCGAAGAAGAATCACCATGAAATTGGTTTCCATGATTTTGACAGAAATTACCGCTGCCCTTTCTATCAAAATTTTGTTGGGATCTACGAGCAAAGTTTTGACCATACGGAGCTGCCGAAGCAACTGGTAAACCTTCTTTCACCTTAGAGTTACCCATGGTTATGTGTGGGTGCGCAGTTACGTATTGGCAACAGAAATCTTCCATTTCTTTTATTGTTTTAGGTTTACGTTCATGAAGGAAAGCAAGGAAAGACTCATTGACAGACGACATGACTTTGTCTCTAAGTATTAAGTCCATAAGTCCTTCATAAGTTTTTTCCGTCTTAGATAGTTCAACCCATCGTGAGAAAGTAATGCGTATTCTTGCAATAAACTCGGAGAATTCAACTCCATTTTCAGGTAACATGTTTTTAAATTGTAGACGATAGCCGTCTTCGTTAAGCTGATATTTCTTTAACAAAGCGGCCCTGACAACCTCATAATTGCTCTTGTCAGGTTCATCCACCATATTTAATATACTTAGAGCTTTACCTGTCAGTATCCCTGATAACTGATAAACATATTTTGCTTTGTCTATGTTATGAGCTGTACATGCTTGTTCAAATCTGTCCAGATAGAACATTATGTCATCACTGGAAGGACTAAATGTTGGTAACTTAATCTTAAAAGTATCATTATTAGCCTTCCCAGAAGATGAACCCTTGTTTGAATCATTACCATTACTCATGCTCGTCAATTTCAATTTCTCCAACTCTAAAGCTAAGAGTTTTTCTTCATGTTCCATTTTTGCTTTCCTCTCATCAGACTCTCTTTGTAACTTCCTTTCTTCAGCTTGAGCCTGCATTTGAAGTCTTTCATTTTCAGCTTCTTTTTCAAGTCTTTTATTTTCAGCTTCTTTTTCAAGTCTTTTATTTTCAGCTTCTTTTTCAAGTCTTTTATTCTCAGCTTCTTTTTCAAGTCTTTTATTCTCAGCCTCTAGCTGTAGCTTTCTTTCCTCAGCTTCTGATTCCCTTTTTTGTTTTTCCATTTCCATTTGGAATCTCTTTTCATCCATCTGCATCTGCAGTTTCTTTTGTTCAGCTTCCATATGCAGTTTCTTTTGTTCAGCTTCCATTGCTTTATCATATCGAGCAGTTGCAAATTCTTCTAACTTATCACCAGTCTTCCCAAGCAATTTACCCTGCTCAATAAAGTGCTCAAATGTAGACATGTTGTCTAACATATGAGTCCAAAACCTGAAATAATTAACTAATTTATTTCAAACCTAAGTGTAACAAGTCTTGATTAAGCACTTGTATATTCACATCACATTATATTATCCCAGTCTCTGTGGGAAACAAGTCTCCAATCAAAGAACTTGTATATGAAATATCAGCACTCAAATCTTGATCATAAGTGCACTTCTCATTCAATAGTGCACGACACTATTCATCATTCATTTATCATCAGTATAGTAGTAACAGTGCATTAGCATAGCCCATTAACTAATTACTATAACTGTAAACAATGACTATGTAAACACATGCAGAATGTAAACATTGAAAATGTAAACAATACAAACAATGTAAACAATAACAATGTAAACAATAACAAAGATCAGCAACAATACAAAAACTTTCGCAGAAATCAACTAAAAATAAAGCAGAAATTAATGAAATATCACAAAGAATGTGACGATATCTGCGATAGAATTAAACAAAATACATGACACCACAGTGTATAAACAAAAATGTTGTATGAAACTAAATTATAGACAAGAGTAGGCTAACAAATACAAACAAATCACAACAAAACTAAAGAATGTGAAATAATAACGAAAACAATATTAAAACATGTCATCACAGCTAACATAAATAGCAACAGAAGTCGCTTAGCAAATTCCAGTATCGGAAATTTGCAAACCCTACAGAAAACGCTCACAATAGACGACCTCTATGACGTGGCATAATCTAACGGAGACACCACCCAACCGAGAACCCGCTGAAATATAAACATATAAATATACAAATAACATATAGACATATAACATATAGAATGAGATGATACACAGAAGACTCAGCAGAAGTATAAGGGCACAGTTTACATACAAACAGGCCACTTAACTTAAAGGCTTCCAATCGTAGAACAGCAGAAAAACGGATGTCAATCAACGTCCTAAAGAGCGAAGCTCCAACGATGATGGCACATCTGAACTGCTTCCACTGCTAACACGATGGTACAAGAGCTTCTGAAATACTGTGTGTTGAATTGTTTCGGCACTTGACCTTCTAATCCAAAAGTAAGTTGATGGAAATCGGTACTTGGCCTTCTTCAGAAAACAACCCGTTTCAACCGGCACTTGACCTTCTCAAAAAACGACAGCACTGGAACCTTGACAGCAGCAACTTGCTTGACTTGCGTAAAAGATAACAGCAGTCCGAGTTATCCGGCAACATGTAACAACGCCGGGTACTGTCAAATTCTTGTTTCCGTCAAAAAGTTGAAATTTTGACTTTTACCGGGCAACGCCGAGTACTTTGAAAATTTTGAAGATGTTGACTGTATTGAAGAATGTTAATTTCTTGAAGGATGCTGATGAATTCTTGTTGAAAATGAAGTGGGTAAGGGACCCCGTGTTTGCTAGTACCAGAATCAAACCAGCTTATGGCCACCAAATGATGCGTGATGCCATATGATGACGGATGGCATCCGCATGTCTGGTTTTGTGTAGTGTGTAGATGTGTTCAGTCAAAACAATGTTCATGCAACAATAACAGGGCAATCCACATAGGACGTCAGTAAACTCACGACGTATAAAGTCAATGAGTCTTGAAACAGCCGTTGACGTTTTTCTTCATTATTTATTGTGGACGCCACAGTGACAAAATGGTTACGCAAATGTGTAGGCACATCAAACAGTCATTATCACAGCAACATTCAATACAGCAATAAACGGTAGACAGCATTACAATGATGAGTCAGATGCATGTTATATTTCAAAGTGCTGTAAATGTAGTCAGATGAACAACTCCATCCTTTTCTATAACAGCCAGGAGATAACCAGATGTATGAGATCAGTTCACTCTCCTTAGTTTGACTTCAGCAAGACAGACACGTCTGCCGAAGTATAAATAATGTCCTCAAAAATATCCTCTAGATAATAAAGGTTTTCTAAACCTAGTTCATTTAACAAAGTAGCAAGTAATGGTCCTTGGTGCCTGCATCAACCGATGCAGTACAATGCAGCGACATGTGAGCTGGGAAAGAACATCTCGTGACGACGACTTTCGGAGACAGGCTATGAATCGAAATCGCTCACGACCCAAAATCGATAGAGTTAATGAAAAAGTCAATTTACCTTGCTTTCATGAAATACACAGAAATATCACGCCTCCCGACATGTGGGAAAACACTAGAGGTATTATCTCGACTAAACGAAATATCCATAAGAGGACTACACATCCCTGACAGAACAAAAAAAAAAGCGGAGATCCCCTCTTCAACGAGGCATCTCTTTCGCCATTCCAAATCGCTCACTCCCCACTAGTGGTGGGCGGAAACCGATCGACCAAACAACAAGACAAGTCATGCGCAGTCCAGCGCAAAAATGACCACAGCTCAAAAGTTAACTGCATTCGATACTAACGCGAGAAGACAAATGCTTACCGAGAAAAGTGACTATAGATTTCAAGCAGTTGTTGCCCTTGCGTTATAAAACAGATATTGAAATAAAACGATGTTGCGAGAATTTATCACGCAACACCCATGTTTAAATGTACTTTCACTGCATTCCCAGCAAAACCCCGCAAGCTAGCTTCCATTTTTCATTGTTTCACCCAGTTAAGTATAATTTTTTGATCAATAGCTTGAGTTTATCTGATCTTCTTCTTCTTTCTTTGATCCGTAGCCACCGACCGTCAAAGCAGTCAGTGGCCATCACGCCTAGTGGCGTCTTGTAGGGCAACAAAAAATTGATTCCACTTTGCTCGATCGGTGGCCATCCTTCGTACAGTGCCCCAACTCTGGTTCATTCTTTGCATCTCAGCCTCCACAGTCCTCCGCCAGGATGTTTTTGGTCGGCCTCTCTTTCGTTTTCCTTCAGGGGTCCAAAGCATAGCTGTTCTTGTAATGGCACCAGGGTCTCTTCTGAGGACATAGCCAACCCAGCTCCAGCGTCTGCCAGCTATGATGGTGTGCATGTCCTCTTGCTTGCTCCGAGTAAGCAGATCTTGGTTGGTGATGGTATTCGGCCAAAAGATTCGGTGAATTTTTCTTAGGCATGTTGTGTGAAAAGAGGACAATTTCGATATTTCCTTCTCTGTAACTCTCCAGCATTCCGCACCATAGAGTTTATCTGATCACGTATCTATTAAGATTGTATTGTACATTTGTTCTCATTTGTTTATTTTACAGTAGTCGATCTCAGTTCGTGTATAACTCAATTTAGAATAAAATGATAGTGATGGATAAGAGGAAACCTGCGGATAGCCTTACAAGGCAGTCCTTGATCTGTAGTTCCAAAGGTAAGACAGATAGAGGAAGACCAATAAAAAAAACATGGAGAATAATACTGGAGACAGAATGGACAGGACGAGTAAGATGTGGTAGGTGGTTATGTTGAAGACTCGGATCAGGAGAACTTGGCATAAGTCTGTCGAAAATCGTATGCTCCTTAGGGAGCTAAAGGGTGATAAATGAATATCTAGATTAAGTTACAACATTTCTTTTCTGCGACCTATCTTGTGAAGCGTCAATTTTTACACAGATTTTTACATTGGATGGGTTAGCACATGTGCATGAGCTGTTCCAGTAGCCAAGATGGACGGCCAACACCAACAGTAATCAGGTCAGCATAACACTTGACTTTTTTTTTTTTTAAGGCGTTTTGTTTTGTCTGATGCACGCCTCTTTCAGCCTAGAAATAAAATTTTCGGTTATGTTAGGGCCAGGGCCGGATTAAGCTAGTGCGGGGCCTGTAGCATATGTTAAGAAAGGGGCCCTATATTTAAAAAAAAAAACAATAAAACAACACAAATATATTTGAACACATACATTTTTAATTTGCATAGTAATAATCATTATCAAAAGTAACAACACAGTCAATATTATTGTTTAAATATTAATGTTTCTACATTTAGCATGAGCAAATTTGTTGATGATATAGGATGTATCAATTTCACGCAGAAGTTTATTATCAATGCTCATTAGTGTGAGATTGTTCAATCTCTTTTGACCCATGGTGCTTCTTGGTTCATTTTTAATAAGTTTCAGTTTTGAAAATGATCGTTCTCCACTGCAGTTGGTTACCATTAGTGACAAATAGATGCGCAAGCCGATTTCTTCATTTGGAAAACAAGACTCGAAAGAATTGTCAATTATCAAACGGTAAAACTGTAACTCTACAAGGTCTAGAGTAGTGCCAATATGAGAAGCAAGACCAGTTTTCAACAGTTCTGTAAACTGCACAAGTTCTTCACAAAGACTTTCTTCCAGATCTTCCGGATATGATTTAATAAGATTCTATTATCTCGTTACCACCTCTTCAGGTGTAAACGACTGTAACTGACGAAGGAATCCAAATACTGTACATCATTTAACTTTTGATAAGCTTTCTGGCGTTTTGACAAGGCAGAGAGCAAGCTATCAATAAGGACAAGAAATGTTTGGCTTTTAAACTGCTGAGAAGGCGTTTGAGATTCAACAAGTGGATCAAGTGTGCTGGAACCACTGAAATCATCATACTCTCGATTTCGTTTGTTTTCTTCGATTTGTTCTTGATAATGTTCACACTCAGTCAGATCCTTGGCCTTTTGCTCTATGTCTGCAAAAGTAAACCGCATAGCTTGAATATACCCCCGCAGGGATTCATAGAGTGCACAAGCTGTATTCAAATCTTGGTCAGAAGATTGCAAAGAAGCACTGGTCATTTGAAAACGCTGTAATAATTGATCCCACAGTATGATCATTATTCCTGTTTCTAACTTCATCATGGTTGAAAGTAGACCACGAGCCTGTTGACGACACTCTGCCTTCTGATCATTGTTATCTGAAATATCATCCAATACTTGTTTTATTGCAGAAAAGCTGTGTAAAAGTGCTTTTGTTGCATCTGCCCGAGCGGACCACCTGGTATCTGACAGTCTTTTCACAAAGGGCAAATGGGACTTTTTATGAGTACCGCCAGCACATAATGCAGTAGAAAGGAGACCCCCACCGGTAGGTAGAAGCAGAAAAGAAGGTGTACAGGCTTTCAACAAATCCAAAGAAAATGACTGCTTCTTGACAACCTTCAGCAGCACATTTTCCAACCAAATTTAGTGAATGTGCAAAACACGGAATGTAATGCGCAAACTTATTCATCTCTGTAATTCGTGCTTGTAATCCTATAAACTTGCCACTCATGTTGCTGGCATTGTCATAACTTTGACCACGGCAGTCTTTAATATCAATGTCATTTGCCTTTAAAAAATTAAGTAGACTTTTAGTAAGCTGTTCAGCACTATGACCTTCCATATCCGAAAATGTCACACATTTTTCAACTGGTCCAGATGGCAAAACATAGCGCAGAGTCAAAGTCAGCTGGTCCATATTAAATATATCTGGAGTAGAATCCAATGAAATGGAATAATACTTGTATTTCTTCACTTCACAGAGAATGTGATCCAGTATGCTGGATCCAATCAGATTGATGAATTCCTCACACGTTGTTTTAGATAGATATGATGTATGTTCAAATCCTTTGTTTGCATGAGTACTTACATGCTCTGCCAGAAAAGGGTCAAACTTGGCCAGTAATTCTAACAACGCTAAGTAATTCCCGTTATAAGGGGACCCAACAATTTCACCACTGCCACGAAATGAAAGGCTCGTTCTGCTAAACACTTCACAACTTCAATTATTCGCTCTAGAAGTTTGTGCCAATACTTTTCTTGAATGTCCATTTGTTTCACAAGTTGGGAATCGACACGTTCACCTTTGTTTTTACGCATCAACAGTGAAATTAAAGCTTGTCTATGTTAGGAGCTTTCTTCATGTCGACGCAAAAGATTGCTTGCATTTTTCCAGTGATTAAACCCTTCCACAGTAAACTTTGATGAACATTCTGAACTCATAAGCTTGCACGGGAAACAGAATAGGCGCCCTTTACTTTCTGAATAGCATAACCATTTTCTTGCATGTTGCTTGTTTGTAAGTTTATGAATATGTGTAAAATAAGACTTCTGACAGTATCGAGTTTTCTTTTCAGTGTCATACAATCTCACGGTTGATGAGAAGGCACTATCAACATGTTGACATTTTTCACTTCCCTTCGATATCCAATATTCACGCTCACAGTCATCTATATTGTTCGGCCAGTCACCAATATCATTAGAGTACTTCTTCGTTTCACTTATTCTTTCACATTCAGACTTAGTGTATACTGGGTTTTGCTGTATGTTTTCTGCTGCACAGCCTGCACTAGTACTAGTTGTTCCTGTACTTCCAGCTTCAGCGGTTAGAGTACCACCACCATGAACATCAAAATATTCTGTCAGCTTACGTGTTTTTGATATCACAAGTTGATCTCTTCTTTCTTTTTCTTCCTTCGCTTTACGTTTTTCACTTCCAGAAGCATAATTACGTCCAATATCTCTGTGTCTACTGCTCATTTTTTGAGTTTTCTAACCTTACAAATCAAGAAATTTTAATCAAGATCGAAAGAGAGTGTGAGCGCGCCGTATACCTCAATTAAAACAGAAAGTTTCCGTTTCCGAAATTCTAGTTTTTATTGTTAATGCAAATTCATTTCACAAAGAACGAAACAAAATTAGAGGGGCAGTCGCCTAGAGCCAAAAAAGTGGCTTACGTCCAAACGTGACAACATTTTCAACGCCACTTAAATGGCTTCCGTCCGCAAACAGTTAAGATAAAAATAATGAAGAGTCACACTAAGTCACCCTCTTATGCTCTTTTCTCTCACAATTTCGTGACACCAAATGAAAAGGCGCTAAAGATGGCATAAATCACAAGATCATTGGTTTAACGCTCGTATTAGAAGATGGCCAAAAAATTATGTACATATTTATTGGCGCGGGGCCCCTAAAAGCGCGGGGCCCGTAGCTTATGCTACTTTGGCTACTACGTTAATCCGGCTCTGGTTAGGGCACATGTCCAAATTAAAAAAATCATTTTGTGCTCTGGAAAATGGATGTTTCTTCTTCGTACTGTGATAGGGTGGGCGAGAGATGATGGTGATGTTGTGATATGTGATCACTTTCTTGCACAATCAACCCGAACAACAATAAAACTCTTGATTCTAAGGCAAGGGCTGTATTTATTCATACAACCCATTCAGTGACAAAGAGCAAATAAAGCAAATACTAAACAAACAAAACAAAACACTCAGCCAGCGCTCAATTGCTAATGTGTCATTTCTTTGTTCATCTCCTACCCACACAGGGCGTGCCTAACTTCGTTTCTTCCGTCTGGACCGCTCTTGCGAAAAGGGTCTTTGTCGGCTCGCCGCTCTCTTTATATGCTAACCGATAAGGGTAAGCAGATGGAGAGGTGGGTCGAGCACTACTCTGAGCTTTACGCTAGAGACAATACCGTTACGCCTGCAGCCCTTGATGGTGTCAACAGTCTGCCAACTATGGAGGAGCTGGATGCCGAACCAACATTAGAGGAACTCAGCAAGGCCATTGATAGCTTGGCCTCTGGCAAAGCACCAGGAAGTGATGGGATTCCTCCTGATTTAATCAAATGCTGCAAGAGCACGCTATTACATCCCCTGCATAAGATGCTGTGCCAGTGCTGGGAAGAGACAACTATTCTTCAAGACATGCGAGATGCCAAGATTGTAACACTGTATAAAAATAAAGGAGACAGAAGTGATTGCAATAACTACAGAGGCATCTCTCTTCTTAGTATTGTTGGTAAGGTTTTTGCCAAAGTCATCTTAATGCGACTACACAAGTTAGCTGAGCGCATATATCCAGAGTCACAGTGTGGATTCCGAGCTGGCAGATCAACAACAGACATGATCTTCTCTCTCCGCCAGCTTCAGGAAAAATCAAGAGAGCAGAAAAGACCATTATATATCGCCTTTATAGACCTCACAAAAGCATTCGACCTGGTTAGTAGGGATGGACTCTTTAAAATCCTCCTGAAAATAGGCTGCCCTTCTAAAATGCTGGAAATGATAAAGTCATTCCATGATGGCATGAAGGGAACAGTCCAATATGCTGGAAGCACGTCACAGCCCTTTGATATACGAAGTGGTGTTAAACAAGGCTGTGTTCTGGCTCCGACCCTCTTCGGAATCTTCTTTGCCTTACTCTTGAAACATGCATTCAGAGATACAACTGAATGAATATGCCTTCACACTAGGTCAGATGGCCGTCTGTTTAATCTTTCAAGGCTGAAGGCAAAAACAAAAATCAGAAGGGTCACTATAAGAGACTTGTTGTTCACTGATGATGCTGCGGTCGTCACTCAAAGCCAACAGGAGCTTCAGAGCTTGATGAATCGCTTCACTAAAGCATGCAAGGACTTTCATTCATTCATTAATTCATAACCCTCCACTCCCAAAGGAGCATAGGCCTTCAACAAACACATGCCAAGTCCTCCTGTCACGTGCCATCATCTCAAGTTCTTTCCATGTTTTCCTCATCATTTTCACCTCTGTTTCCAACTCTCTTCTCCATGTACTTCTTGGTCTTCCTCTGCCTCTCTTGCCCTGGGGGTTCCAGAACAAGGACTGCCTTGTAATGCTATCAACAGGTTTCCTCAGTGTGTGTCCTATCCATCGCCATCGTCTTCTTCTCATTTCTTGTTCCACTGGCACTTGTCTAGTTCTTGTCATCAGTTCCACGTTGGTAACCTTGTCATACCATTTTAATCCCTCTATTCTACGCAAGCACCCATTTATGAAAGTCTGTAGCTTTTTGGTTGTTGTCTTTGTTGTTCTCCATGTCTCTGAGCCATACAATAGGACTGACTTCACATTTGAGTTGAAGATTCTTATTTTCGTGTTGGATCCTATTTCTCTTGATCTCCATATATTTCCCAATGTGTTTCCAATTTGTCCTGCATCTGATTACGGCTATGGGACAGAAGAGCCAAGTGTTGCGTGATAAATTCTCGCAACATCGTTTTATTTCAATATCTATTTTATAACGCAAGGGCAACAACTGCTTGAAATTTATAGTCACTTTTCTCGGTAAGCATTTGTCTTCTCGCGTTGGTATCGAATGCAGTTAAGTTTGAGCTGTGGTCATTTTGCGCTGGACTGCGCATGACTTGTCTTGCTTCTTGGTCGATCGGTTTCCGCCCACCACTAGTGGAGTGAGCGATTTGGAATGGCGAAAGAGATGCCTCGTTGAAGAGGCATCATTTGGTGGCCATAAGCTGGTTTGATTCTGGTACCAGCAAACACGGGGTCCCTTACCCACTTCATTTTCAACAAGAATTCATCAGCATCCTTCAAGAAATTAACATTCTTCAATACAGTCAACATCTTCAAAATTTTCAAAGTACTCGGCGTTGCCCGGTAAAAGTCAAAATTTCAACTTTTTGACGGAAACAAGAATTTGACAGTACCCGGCGTTGTTACATGTTGCCGGATAACTCGGACTGCTGTTATCTTTTACGCAAGTCAAGCAAGTTGCTGCTGTCAAGGTTCCAGTGCTGTCGTTTTTGTGAAGGTCAAGTGCCGGTTGAAACGGGTTGTTTTCTGAAGAAGGCCAAGTACCGATTTCCATCAACTTACTTTTGGATTAGAAGGTCAAGTGCCGAAACAACTCAACACACAGTATTTCAGAAGCTCTTGTACCATCGTGTTAGCAGTGGAAGCAGTTCAGATGTGCCATCATCGTTGGAGCTTCGCTCTTTAGGACGTTGATTGACATCCGTTTTTTCTGCTGTTCTACGATTGGAAGCCTATAAGTTAAGTGGCCTGTTTGTATGTAAACTGTGCCCTTATACTTCTGCTGAGTCTTCTGTGTATCATCTCATTCTATATGTTATATGTTTATATGTTATTCGTATATTTATATGTTTATATTTCAGCGGGTTCTCGGTTGGGTGGTGTCTCCGTTAGATTATGCCACGTCATAGAGGTCGTCTATTGTGAGCGTTTTCTGTAAGGTTTGCAAATTTCCAATACTGGAATTTGCTAAGCGACTTCTGTTGCTATTTATGTTAGCTGTGATGACATGTTTTAATATTGTTTTCGTTATTATTTCGCATTCTTTAGTTTTGTTTTGATTTGTTTGTATTTGTTAGCCTACTCTTGTCTATAATTTAGTTTCATACAACATTTTTGTTTATACACTGTGGTGTCATGTATTTTGTTTAATTCTATCGCAGATATCGTCACATTTTTTGTGATATTTCATTAATTTCTGCTTTATTTTTAGTTGATTTCTGCGAAAGTTTTTGTATTGTTGCTGATCTTTGTTATTGTTTACATTGTTATTGTTTACATTGTTTGCATTGTTTACATTTTCAATGTTTACATTCTGCATGTGTTTACATAGTCATTGTTTACAGTTATAGTAATTAGTTAATGGACTATGCTAATGCACTGTTACTACTACACTGATGATAAATGAATGATGAATAGTGTCGTGCACTATTGAATGAGAAGTGCACTTATGATCAAGAATTGATTGTTGATATTTCATATACAAGTTCTTTGATTGGAGACTTGTTTCCCACAGAGACTGGGATAATATAAGGTGATGTGAATATACAAGTGCTTAATTAAGACTTGTTACACTTAGGTTTGAAATAAATTAGTTAATTATTTCAGGTTTTGGACTCATATGTTAGACAACATGTCTACATTTGAGCACTTTATTGAGCAGGGTAAATTGCTTGGCAAGACTGGTGATAAGTTAGAAGAATTTGCAACTGCTCGATATGATAAAGCAATGGAAGCTGAACAAAAGAAACTGCATATGGAAGCTGAACAAAAGAAACTGCAGATGCAGGTGGATGAAAAAAGATTCCAAATGGAAATGGAAAAAACAAAAAAGGGAATCAGAAGCTGAGGAAAGAAAACTCCAGCTACAGCTAGAAGCTGAAAGACTTCAAAAAGAGGCTGAGAATAAAAGACTTGAAAAAGAGGCTGAAAATAAAAGACTTGAAAAAGAAGCTGAAAATAAAAGACTTGAAAAAGAGGCTGAAAATAAAAGACTTGAAAAAGAAGCTGAAAATGAAAGACTTCAAAAAGAGGCTCAGGCTGAGGAAAGAAGATTACAGAGAGAGTCTGATGAGAGGAAAGAGAAAGCAAAAATGGAACATGAAGAAAAGGTCTTAGCTTTAGAGTTGGAAAAATTGAAATTGACAAGCATGAGTAATGGTAATGATTCAAACAAGGGTTCATCTTCTGGTAAGGCTAATAATGATACTTTTAAGATTAAGTTACCAACATTTAGTCCTTCCAGTGATGACATAATGTTCTATCTGGACAGATTTGAACAAGCATGTACAGCTCATAACATAGACAAAGCAAAATATGTTTATCAGTTATCAGGGATACTGACAGGTAAAGCTCTAAGTATATTAAATATGGTGGATGAACCTGACAAGAACAATTATGAGGTTGTCAGGGCCGCTCTGTTAAAGAAATATCAGCTTAACGAAGACGGCTATCGTCTACAATTTAAAAACATGTTACCTGAAAATGGAGTTGAATTCTCCGAGTTTATTGCAAGAATACGCATTACTTTCTCACGATGGATTGAACTATCTAAGACGGAAAAAACTTATGAAGGACTTATGGACTTAATACTTAGAGACAAAGTCATGTCGTCTGTCAATGAGTCTTTCCTTGCTTTCCTTCATGAACGTAAACCTAAAACAATAAAAGAAATGGAAGATTTCTGTTGCCAATACGTAACTGCGCACCCACACATAACCATGGGTAACTCTAAGGTGAAAGAAGGTTTACCAGTTGCTTCGGCAGCTCCGTATGGTCAAAACTTTGCTCGTAGATTCCAACAAAATCTTGATAGAAAGAGCAGCGGTAATTTCTGTCAAAATCATGGAAACCAATTTCATGGTGATTCATCTTCGAAGAATTGGAGACAACCTGATAGTGGTCGTTACTATCACCCTAATAATTATAGGCATTTCAAAAGAGGATATGGTAATAGAGGTTATTCCTGCCGAAGACCTCAGAACCAAACAAATAGATGTTCGCATCAATGTGAACATGATAGTAATCGTGGAAACTGGAATTCGAACCAGGATAACAATTACAATAGAGACAATAATAACTGCAGAGATAATAATAACTTTGATAACTTCAGAGGTAATAATAGTCGGGGTAGATCTCAACACAAAAAAAGAGATATCAGCAGGCTAATGCTGTACAACAGGAAACTGAGGGAGCCTGTAATCATGTTGTTGATAGTAAAAACTTTGACGCTGTCACTGGTTCTGCTTTTGACTTTGAGAGAGCAAACAAATGCCCCCAATGCAGTACTTTATTCGAACCGGGTACCATAACTACTTTGAGTTGTGGTCACCCACTTCCCGCTCTTCCTGCTGCTGTTGCGCATGACGGGAGGGGTTCTTTAATCCTACATAAGGGTCTTGTTAATGATACTCCGGTCTCACTACTTTTCGATTCCGGATGCACACCACTATTGGTGTTAGACAATCGCTTGTAGATCCATCTTGTGCTACAGGAAGGGTTATTAAATGTGTCACATTTGGCGGCACTCTAGAAAAATATCCTACTGCTGTAATTCGCATTGCCACTCCTTTCTTTACTGGAGATGTGCATGCTTGTCTCTTACCTAATCCTATTGCGGACCTTATTATTGGTCGTATTCACGGAGTTAGGGAGTGTACCCCACAGCAGATTGCTGCTTGGGAAGATAATAACATGCAAGCTACAAATGCAGTAGTTACAAGAGCACAAGCTCTACAAACACCCGAAACTTCACTGAATAGTGATAATGAAGTTGATAGCCAAGATAGTCACTTAGTAATTACTCGTGACTCTTTCATAAAATTGCAAGAAGAAGATCCTTCTTTAAAAAAATTCTTCGTTCTTGCGAAGAAAGGTGATCCGAATCAGGATACAAATAGAAAATCTTGGATTGCAATGAGAAACGGCGTACTTGTACGTATGGTACAAGATTCGACTACGTCGGCACATTCGCAAATTCTTGTTCCCAAGAGCATGAGAGTCCAAATATTACAACATGCTCATGACTCGCAATGTGCTGGACATATGGGTTTTGCCCGTACGAAGTCGAGAGTCCTTGCGGCTTTCTTTTGGCCTTTTGTCAATAAGGACATTCGTATTTACTGCCGATCATGCAAGGTATGTCAGGAGGTCAAATCTAGAGGACCACGACATGCTGCGCCTATCCAGGCTGCTGACATTCCTATTCGGCCGTTTCAGAAAATGGCCATAGATATTATTGGCCCTTTTAAGGTCAAGTCGGCCAGAGGACATCAGTTTATCCTTACATGTGTCGATATGTGCACACGTTGGCCAGAGGCTATTCCTCTTAAGAGCATATCTACTACAGATATCGCAGATGCTCTTTGGTTGATATTTTCTCGCTTGGGGTTCCCCAGAGAAATATTGTCAGACCATGGCACTCAACTCATATCTGACACTATGTCACAGGTAATGTCTACCTTACATATTGAACGATCTCTCAGTAGTATCTACCATCCTATGTCTAATGGGTTAGTTGAGCGTCTGAATAGAACGCTCAAGACTTTGCTTGGTAAGATAACTGAAGATCATCCTCAAGATTGGGACAGGGTTTTACCCGCGGCTCTCTTTGCCTATAGAGAAGTCCCTAATGAACACACAGGATTTTCTCCCTTCGAACTTGTCTTTGGCGCGCGTCCACGCGGCCCTATGTCTTTATTACACGATCTCATCACTGCCGATGATATTAGCGATGAAACTCAATCCTCATATGAGTATGTCATTGCTCTTAGACAAAAGATCATTGAGGCATGTAAGCTAGCAACTGCTTCATCAGAAATTGCTAAAGAGAAGGCAAGGCAGTTTGCTAACAAGAATAGATGTCTACGACAACTTTGTCCAGGTGACAAAGCATTCGTCCTACTCCCCAGTAGGGAAAATAGACTTCTTATTGCATGGAAAGGTCCGTATGCAATAGTCTCTCGGATTTCCGATGTTGACTATGTGGTCGATATTGATGGAAAGCATAAAACTTTCCACATAAACATGCTTTCGGAATTTCACGAACGTCCGGACTATTTGCTGCCTATTTTCCAGGCAACGGATGATGCTCCTGCACCTCACGGTCATTATTCATCCCGGTCTGTCATACAGGATGAGGAAGCTACCTTCTCTGATGTCAACCTTCCCCTTCCAGTGGTTCCATTACATTCCACGGAATCTTGGAAAAACGTTTCTGTTTCTCCTAATCTTTCTGGTGACGAACATCGACAAGTCTCGTCGATGTTACAAACATTTCAGGATGTTCTCACTGACATTCCTGGACACACAGATATCATAGAACATGACATAATTCTTACCGACAATAATCCAATTAGGGTTAGGCCGTATCCTATTCCTATACACTTTCAGTCGCAAGTGGAAAAGGAATTGGATGAAATGATTCAATTAAATATAATTGAACCATCGACTTCACCATATTCTTCTTCCATGGTTATTGTCCGGAAGAAGGATAAGAACATACGAATTTGCGTTGATTATCGCAAATTGAATCAGGTCACAAAGTTCGACGCTGAACCGATGCCTTTGTTAGAAGATCTACTGATTAGACTTTCTAATTCTAGATTCTTCACTAAACTTGACTTGTCTAAAGGTTATTGGCAAGTGCCTTTAGCAGAGCATGCCAAACCTCTTACTGCTTTTTCTACACCTAGGGGTCTATTTCAATGGAATGTTATGCCTTTTGGTCTCATGAACGCCCCTGCCACTTTCGTTCGCATGATGCGTCGAATTCTGTCACATCGTTCGGATGTCATCGCATACTTAGATGACATCTGTCTCTTCAGTGATACCTGGGAAGATCACTATTTAGGATTATATGACTTACTGTCCACTCTACGTGAGAATAATTTGACAGCAAAACCTTCTAAAGCTTTTGTTGGTTTTGGTGAAATCTCTTTCCTGGGTCATCGTGTTGGTCATGGTCTCTTGAAGACAGAAGACCACAATACTTCCAAAATACTGAACATCTCTGTTCCTAAAACGAAGAAACAAGTTAGGAGTCTCTTAGGTTTAATTCAATTTTATGGGAGATTTATTCCAAATTTATCTTCGATCATGGCACCTCTATCAACATTGTTGAAGAAAGGTTCGCCTAATCTGGTCCGTTGGTCTGAAGAATGCCAATCTTCACTAGACCAAATCAAGAATATATTTTCTTCTCCTCCCATCTTAAGATTACCTACTCTTGATAGGACGTTTGTTCTTCGGAGTGATGCTTCATCCAGTGGGATTGGAGCAGCACTGATGCAAGAATATGCAAATACTCTGCATCCTGTTATGTACATTTCTAGAAAACTAAATGCGGCAGAGAGGAACTACTCGGTTTTAGACCGTGAGTTGTTAGCGATGGTTTGGTCAATTCTAAAGCTACCAAGATTCCTCCTGGGCGCACATTTCATTCTAGAGACTGATCAGAAAGCTCTTACAGCTATTCAGACTAAGAATTTGAAGAGTTCGAGATCCACTCGATATGCTATAGCTCTTCAACCTTTTCACTTCACGGTACGAGCTATCCGTGGTGCGGATAATGTGATGGCTGACATTTTGTCTAGATGCCCACATGACTCCAACTAATACTTCTGTCCTATATTTCCATATATTACAGAGTCATAACACACCTATATTTCTACAATAGATTAGCACATCTGTACTCACTTTATATGTACACACTATCGTGCTTTGTTGTCATCTTCTTCTGTTCGTATTTTAAGATGATAGAGGAGGACTGAGTAGTTAATATAAGGGCCGTTAGTTTACTAAACAGCCACAATTATTAATAATGTATTGTACCTTATGAAGCATATTAGTTATTAATTAGCATTATATTGCTTGTACTTTCTCAGAATGTCATTGTTGAGCTGAGGACTTACCTTACTAGTATCAAGCATGACGAGTTCTAGATTGTGTACTTACCCTCGAAATACCAGAGCATATGTCCTGGATCGTCATGTAGTTTAACTTTACTATGTACTTATGTCATTACATGTCAAAGAATGTACTATTTAAATTTTCCTATCAGATTTGTACATCCATTTTTAAAGACAATATTAGAGTATGCTGTTTAATGATGATTATAGTAACTTGCATACGTATATTGTGTTTACATGCTAACGTGATGTGTGTTGGTGACACCTCCCCGATGTGAATATTTTTTTTGAGACATATTTATTTTTCTGTTGAGGTATATCCTCACCAGACACTCTATAATTAGCCTATTGTTTGGCAATTTAGTTAATTATCAGCGCATAATTCGTGCGTTTTGAGCCGCTTATCGCATGCTCTTTGATATTTAAAAAAAAAAAAATATGTTCCACATTTTTTTTTTATCGGGAGGAGGTGGTGATATGTTGCGTGATAAATTCTCGCAACATCGTTTTATTTCAATATCTATTTTATAACGCAAGGGCAACAACTGCTTGAAATTTATAGTCACTTTTCTCGGTAAGCATTTGTCTTCTCGCGTTGGTATCGAATGCAGTTAAGTTTGAGCTGTGGTCATTTTGCGCTGGACTGCGCATGACTTGTCTTGCTTCTTGGTCGATCGGTTTCCGCCCACCACTAGTGGAGTGAGCGATTTGGAATGGCGAAAGAGATGCCTCGTTGAAGAGGGGATCTCCGCTATTTTTTTTTGTTCTGTCAGGAATGTGAGAGTCCTCTTATGGATATTTCGTTTATTCGAGATAATACCTCTAGTGTATTTGCACATGCCGGGAGGCATAATATTTCTGTGTATTTCCGGAAGGCAAGGTAAATTAACATTTTCATTAACTCTATCGATTTTTGGTCGTGAACGATTTCTGTTCATAGCCTGTCTTCGAAAGTCGTCGTCACGAGATGTTTTCCTAGCTCACATGTCGCTGTATTGTGCTGCATCGGTTGATGCAGGTTCCAAGGACCATTACTTGCTACTTTGTTAAATGAACTAGGTTTGAAAAACCTTTATTATCTAGAGGATATTTTTGAGGACATTATTTATACTTCGGCAGACGTGTCTGTCTTGCTGAAGTCAAACTAAGGAGAGTGAACTGATCTCATACATCTGGTTATCTCCTGGCTGTTATAGAAAGGGATGGAGTTTTTCACCTGACTACATTTACAGCACTTTGAAATATAACATGCATCTGACTCATCATTGTAATGCTGTCTACCGTCCATTGCTGTATTGAATGTTGCTGTGATAATGACTGTTTGATGTGTCTACATATTCGCGTAACCATTTTGTCACTGTGGCGTCCACAATAAATAATGAAGAAAAACGTCAACGGCTGTTTCAAGAATCATTGACTTTATACGTCGTGAGTTTACTGACGTCCTATGTGGATTGCCCTGTTATTTTTGTATGAACATTGTTTTGACTGAACACATCTGCACACTACACAAAACCAGACATGCGGATACCATCCATCATCATATGGCATCACGCATCACCAAGTCATCAGCAAAATCCAGATCATCCAACTGCTTAGTCAGAGTCCACTGGATTCCATTTCTGTTGTGTGTTGTCGATGATCTCATAACCCAATCTATTGCCAGCAAGAAAAGAAATGGAGACAAAAGGCATCCCTGTCGCACTCCTGTTCTTATCCCAAACGGTTCTGTAAGCTGTCCTTCGTGAAGAACTCTGCATGTCGTGTCTTCATATGTTTTCTTTATTAAATTAATGATCTTCAGGGGAACTCCATAATGCCTCAACAATTTCCAAAGTGATTCTCTGTCTACACTGTCAAATGCCTTTTCATAGTCCACAAATCCGATGTATAGTGGTGAATTCCATTCCAGACTTTGTTCAACTATTATTCTCAAAGTGGCTATCTGGTCTGTACATGATCTGTTTTGTCGAAAACCTGCTTGTTCATCTCTCAGTTTCTTGTCTATGGACTCTTTTAATCTCTCAAGGATAATCCTGTTTAATACTTTTCCTGGCACTGATAGTAACATTATTCCTCTATAATTTGTGCACTCTTGTAAATTTCCCTTCTTAGGCAACTTAACCAGATATCCTTCCTTCCATTCTGCTGGTATCTCTTCCTTTTCCCAGACTTTACCAAGTAATTTATATAACATCTCTGTAGCCGTGTCGATATCTGCTTTGATGGCCTCTGCTGGAATGCCATCAGGTCCAGACGCTTTTCCATCTATTAGAAGCTTTATGGCTTTCTTTATTTCTTCCTTCGTTGGTCTTTCACCGTTAATTTGTAGCTCTTCTTCTGTTGGCTGGATGTCCGGCGGGTTTTGTGGAGCTGGTCTATTGAGAAGGTCCCCAAAATATTCTGTCCACCTCTTCATTTGCTCTTGTATATTGCTGAGCAGTTTCTCATTCTTGTCTTTTATGAGGCAACTTGTTTGCTTGTATTTCCCTGTTAGCTTCTTTGTGCTGCTATACAGTTCTCTCATATTTCCTTTGGCTGCAGCATCTTCTGCCTCTCTTGCCAACTCCTCAATATACTTCCTCTTGTCTCTTTTGATACTTCTTTTTACTTCTTTGTTTGCTTCTGTGTACACTTCTTGAGCCTTGGCTTTGGAACTTCTGGTTTTGCTTGTGTTTAACTCTGCTTTCTTGTTTTTTCTGTCTTTTATCTTATTGATGGTTTCTGTTGTTATCCATGCTTTCTGTTGTCGTTCCCTTTTCCCCAGTATTTCTTCACATGTCTCCTTCCATACAGTTTTGACCTGCTGCCGATAGTCTTCTGTATTCTCTACCTCTTCCAGCTGTTGGAGCACTTGGAATTTGTTGGATACTGTGACCGCAAATTTGTCTCTTGTTTCTTGATTTCTTAGCTGTCCTACATTATACTGTTGTCTATAATTTTGCATTGTTGCATATCTCTTGAGTTTCATTTTTACTTTGGCTATCAGAAGATGGTGATCTGATGCCACATCTGCTCCTCTATATACCTTTACATCCTGCAATGATGATCTAAACTTCTTGTTTATGCATATATGATCAATCTGATTTTCTGTTCTATGGTCTGGTGATATCCATGTTGCCTTGTGTATTCTCTTATGTGGAAACATGCTTCCTCCTATAGCCAGTTGATTTGAAGCACAGAAGTTTGCGAATAGTTCTCCATTTTCATTCATTACTCATAGCCCATGTTTTCCCATGACTTCTTCAAATCCGGTGTTGACTGTACCTATCTTTGCATTCATGTCACCCATCAAAATTGTGATGTCTCTTCTTTTTACTTTATCCATAATTTCCTGTAGTTTAGTATAAAATGCTTCTTTCACAGACTCTTCTTTGTCATTAGTTGGTGCATAACATTGGATGACATTTACATGAATTTTTTTTTTTAGCTGTTTTGAAAGTAGCTGTTATTATTCTGGGTCCAACAGCTTCCCATTCAATGAGTGCTTTCTGTGCTTCTTTAGATAACATAAGAGCTACCCCTTCACTGTGGTGTGAACTTTCGTTTTCATGTCCTGAGGACAGCACCAATTCACCTGTGATGAGTTTCTTCCTGTCTACCCCCTTCCACTTTGTTTCACACATTCCCAGAACCTCGATTTTGTATTCCCTCATTTCTGCTGCTACTTGCGCCACTTTCCCTTGTTCGTTTAATGTCCGAACATTCCAGGTGCCAAATCTGGAAGTTCTCCTAGAAGAAAGAAGGTTAGTCAGCAACACAGACTCCTTTCGGCTTTCTCTGTGTTGCATCATACGCCTCCCCACGAGAGGACCTTCCCCTGTCTTGGATGGCTGTGTTTTATGTTCTTTATTTGACTTGTCCATATTTGTTGAAGTTTTTTGTGGTTTAAAATTTTTTACAGGATGGGGTAACCGGCCCCATGCCCAACCCTCCTTAGTCGCTTTCTACGACATGCTTGGCAGGGGACAGTGTTACTATTCTTTGCTCCCCTTTCGGGCCCCGGTAACACACGGGTGATGCAAGGACTTTGGCCTCACAATAAGTCTAAAGAAAACGAATGTGCTGAGTCAGGATGTGGGTGCTGCACCAGTTATCACTATCGATAACTATGAATTGGCAGTGGTGCACCACTTCACATACCTAGGGTCTACCATCAATGGCAAACTCTCACTGGATACAGAAATCGACAGCCGCATTGGCAAAGCTGCAGCTACCTTTGCCCGCCTCACATCGCGTGTTTGGGGAAACTCTAAACTCACAATGAAGACCAAAGCTGCGGTATATAATGCCTGAGTCACCAGCACACTCCTATATGGCAGCGAGACCTGGACGACCTATGCTAAGCAAGAAAGAAGGCTCAATACCTTCCATTTGCGGTGTCTACGCCGCATCCTCGGCATCTCGTGGAAAGATAAAGTGACAAATGTCGAGGTGTTGTCACGTGCTGGCCTTCAGAGTATGTATACGCTTCCCAAAAGATATCTTCTACGGACAATTAGCAGATGGCAAGAGAACAGTTGGGCGACCACAGCTGAGGTTCAAAGATGTGTGCAAGAGAGATATGAGGGCACTGGACATGGATCCAGCAACATGGGAGGATGAAGCTGCCGATCGCACTAAGGGGCGATGCTATTTACGGCGCCACCTCAGATTGGGCGAAGAGAGGCTCACACAAGAAGCAGAGGTGAGGAGAAAACGTCGAAAGGAGCACCAGGAAAATAAGCAGCTGAGGGCTGTCACCTCAGGGGCGCATTCCCATAGTCAGTTATGACTGAAGGGGCTATTATTATTATTATTATTATTATTATTATTATTATATATATATATATATATATATATATATATATATATATATATATATATATATATATATATATATATATATGCGGCCTGGCCCCATCACGCGCGGCGTAGTGATTTACGCTCGCGCAATCGCGAAAAGGCAGGATCAAGCAAGACTATTTTCCGGTTCTTTGTAATACTTGTAAACAGCTAAAATAAACCCAACTATGTACGTCGGGTGTTAAACACGTAGATATGAAAATGAAGGCGTTATTATGGCCCTCTTGAAGAAGCGAAAACACAAATATTTTCTGGCATTATTATGGCCCGTGGCACCATCACATATCTCCCTCCTGAAGATGTTGTGGTCCCCACAACTTACTCTCCGCCGTTGGCAATGCGCCTGATCCTCTCTGAGCGGCGAGGCTTGACGCTCAGATTCTGTAGGAGGTACCAGCCTGGCTGGGGACTCTCTTGATCGTCATGTTCCTCGTCAAACATTGTCGGGCTGGCAGTTGCTGTGGGAAGACCGAATGATGGATCTCCTTGCCCTTGCTCTGCGTCTCTCTCTTCACTTCTCCGTAGCCCGTGCGCCGCAACCCTCATCTTCGGATCTTCTTTGTCTGCTGGTCTTATCACATAAGGACCATCGCTAGCGTCTGAAACTGCTGATATAATAAATTCTTCGTTTGACTAAACGTCTTGTATCTTGGCCCTGTCAGTGTAGTACACTCTTTCCCGCATTCTTTTGCCCACTCGTAATGGTGCGGGTCTTGGAAGCTGATTACTTTTCTCCCTCCTATCAGCCGCCATTTTCTGCATTCTCTCTGCAGCTTCTTGGTGTGCTACTCGTAACCTCTCTAGGTGACCTTGCAGCCACTCATCAGTTGTCTCCGGCTCTTCACCTGGGCGCGTGCCTATCATGAAGTCAAGAGGAAGCCTTGGTTCTCTGCCGAAGAGGAGGTAGTATGGTGAGTACCCTGTCGAAGCGTGTGGGGTGGAGTTGTAAACCATAACCACCTCAGCTGGGTGCTCAGACCACCTTCGCTTCTTGTCGACTGTCATGGGTCTCAGCAAATCATGCAAGGTCTTTTTGAAGCGCTCGCACTGCCCATTACCTTTAGGATTGTAAGCAGTAGTGCGGCTCTTGTCGACTCCATATATCCTGCACAGCTCTGCGACTATCGCTGATTCGAAGTTCCGGCCTTGATCAGAATGTATCCTCTGAGGAGCTCCGAGATACTGGAACCACTTCTCCACCAGGGCCTTGGTGACCGTAGTTGCTTTTTGGTCTCTTGTTGGTATGGCAATGGTGTACTTGCTGAACACATCTGTTAGCCCTAATACATTCTCAAACCATTTAGAATCCCGCTCTAGCAGTGTGAAATACATTGCTACAACCTCGAGTGGCCTGGAGGCAATCAGGTTTCCAGATGGCCCATGAAACTTCAACTGACGTGCTTTGGCAATGTTACATTGACTGCATCTGCAACAAAGCTCTTCAACATCAGCTGTGATGCCTACCCAGAAGCACCTACTTCTCAGCAACTGTAGCATGGCCTACTTCCCTGATGGCCCACATTGTGAGCAGAGTCCAGTATCCGTGGTTTCATGGACTCAGGTATTACCAGTTGTTTTATGCTGGATCCATCTGATCCCTTCACTGTCCGGTATAACAACCCATCTGTCACTTCGAGCCGGTACTCTGATTAAGTAGTTTCCTTGCAGCCAAGGGGATTTTTCGAGCATCTCTTCCTGCAGGTCTGGTGCCATCATTTACAATCTTCCTAACCATCGCTACCACATCATCAGCTCCCTGGAGATTTATCAGTTCCTCGTGCGAATAGGTAGGAAATACTTGAGTGGTTTCTGGTGTTGTAAATGATTCGGCAGGTACCATTTCAATGATATCTTTCGGGCGTGTTGCTGCCATCAGCTCTATCTCATGCGGTATCTGGGTAAATCCTCTGACAACCTCAGCTGTTATCCCACTTATTGCAACATCTGCGTCATCCTCCAGTTCTTCGCCCGTGGTCTCAATAGGAAAGCGGGACAGATAATCTGCATTTCCATTGGCTCTCGCTGCTCGATGTCGGATTGTGTAGTTAAACATAGCCATCTGGGCCATCCATCTCTGCTCTATGGCTCCCAGTTTAGCTTTCTCCCAGAAGGCCAGACATCTGTTGTCTGTAAATACCTCTACTTGTGATCCTAGCAGGTATCCTCTGATTTTCGCAGTAATGGCCCACTTAAGACCCAACAGTTCCAGCCTCATACTGCTTTTTTAGTTTCTTTCTGAGGGTCAAAGCGTGCAACTTGCATACGCCAAGACTTGCTTTGTTCCATCTTGCACTTATGAAAGGATTGCTCCTAATCCTTCATATGATGCATCTACCTCCAGGATAAACGGTAGCGATAAGTTAGGGAACCCTAGTAGCGATGTGGAGGTTAGCGCCTTTTTCAGTGTCTCAAAGGCTACAACACACTCTTCGGTCCACAACTCTCCTATGGGTGACTTACTTCGTCTTTTAGTCTGCATGCCTTGATTGAGCGCAGCTACTAAATCATGTAGCGGTTTGGCTATCTTTGCAAATCCCGGCACAAATCTGCGATAATAACTTGTCAATCCCAAGAATGACCGTATCTCAGTTTGGTACCGCGGTACAGGGTCCTCCTGAACAGCCTTCACCTTGTCTTTCATAGCCCCTATTCCATCTGCTGATATAGTATGCCACAAGAACTCAATCGTTGTCCTACACAGCTTACACTTTTCTCCATTCAACTTCAGCCCTAGCTGGCGTAGCTTAGTGAATACTTTCTCCAGCCGGCTGAAAGGTTAGTGAAGTCAGCGGAGTACACTAAAATGTCATCAAGGCACACTAGTATCAGATGGAACACTAAATCATGCATACTGCTCTGCATTAATCGCTGGAAGGTGCTGGCAGAGTTGGGTAAGCCCATTGGCATCCTGGTGTATTCATAAAGTCCAAAAGTCGTAGTGAAAGCGGTTTTCTCTTGGTCTTTCTCATCCATAGCTACTTGAAGGGAGGTTAAACCCCGAAAATGAAAAACACAGAATTATAAGATAATAGCTATAGCTGATCATTTATACAAGCAAAATGACTGAAAAAAATACAAAAAATTGAGGTATATACTAAAAACTTGCGGTCTATGAGGGAAAAACAGTAGAAAAAAGGCAAATTTTAGCTTTTTTGGGTAATTTGTTGCCCACGATATCTCAAATGTGAGTACAACTTGAGTTATGAAATTTGGCTGTTTCATCTGTTAATATATGATAATGATTTTGTACTAAAATAATTTGGATTGGTTTGATATCTGAGTTTTTTTGGATTTTAACATACCAATCGACAAATAGATGAAATTTTTAGGGGGGGGGGGGGGGTATCTTAGCTATTTCTTAACAGTTTTGTAGTTTTTCTAACATATATCCTTTGTTTTAGCTTATTTTGATGAGCACTATGTGTACAGCCTGTGGCCGCAATTCACTGCTGTATCACTACTAGTTTTTGAAAAATCATGGGCAACGTGCCCACATTTGTGTGAAAAATGCGGTTTTGAGAAAATTAAGAAAAAAGGGAAGAATTACACTTTTACACAACATTTACTCACCTCAGTATCCCCCTGCTATGTAGGAATCATCTCTGGTATTTTCCTTTATTGATTCCATGGGCTGTTTCATACTTCGCAGCTTACTTTTAATTAAATTCTTCATTTCTGCAAACTGTATTCGCTTTTCGTTAGTTTCCGAAAAATTCATCATTTCTCTGGTAAACACGTACTATGTGGGGGGGGGGGGGGAAGCGATTGCTCTACCCTCAGCAGACTCATTACATGTAGGAGAGGCTTTGCTCTATATATTCACAAGATTAGGATTCCCTTATCAGATATTAACTGACAATGGTTTACAGTTCAGAGGGAAACTGATGGAGAAAGTTTTTAGGATTTTTCAAAATATACTCGTCCACACATCATCATCCACAATCCAATGGACAAGTGGAAAGATATAACGGGACTCTACTTACAATTTTACGGAAGCTCGCACAGGAGAAACCAGAATCCTTGGATTCGTTCTTGCCTGCAGCTTTATTTGCGTATAAGGAGGTACCCCACCACTCTACTGGAAAACCTCCAGCCACGTTATTATTTGGACGACCCATCAAAGGACCCCCATGGTTAATAAAAATTAGCCAGTCAAAATTATTTTTACACATGAAACGATGTTTAAAAAACTTTACTTCTTTTTGCTTCAGGGAAATGAATACCGAAATTTTTTTTAAATACATGCATTAGAAGCAAAGATATACCAATTTGTATAGTTTGCATATATAATTAGGTAAAAATACTTTTACCTGACATACTTTTAAAATTTATATAAAATCATCCACAAATGTTTTAGTGAAAATAAACATACAGAAATGTGGGCAAATGAATGTACTTTCCAGTGCAATATATATCTAAAATTTGATATTTTCAATGAAATTCTTCATTTTGGGGGGTTAAACCTCCCCTTGATAGTAACCACTTGCCAGATCAAGCGATGAGAATATCTTTGCTCCTCCTAGCTCATCCAGGTACTCATCTACTCGGGGCAGAGGGTAGGCATCCCTCTTCGTCTTGCTATTGAGTGCCCTGCAGTCTACGCAGAGTCTAAGCCGACCATCCTTCTTCCGGACCAAAACTATTGGGGAGGCCCAAGGACTGCAACTCTCCTTGATTATTGGTTTGTCAAGCAATCCTTGCAGGTGATCCTGTATCTCTCTGTAGAAAGCAGGGGGGATTCTCCTTTGCTAAAGACAACAACATCGAAGTAAGCCCAGAGAAGCAACAGGAGACTCGTGAGAAACAACAATACGCAGGACGAGATGGAACCATACCTGAAGTGATGGAGGCACCAGTCAAATTCAGAGAACTGGAGCTTGCAATATCCAAATTGAAAATGAGAAAGTCGCCAGGAGTTGATGGAGTGTCCAATGAAATGATTAAAAACTTGGGAACCGCAGCAAAAACAAAGTTGCTGCAGATCTTCAGTATCTGTTGGAACTCAGGCAGAGTTCCACAGACCTGGAGGGAAACAATCATGATACCACTCCTAAAACCAGGAAAAGATAGTTCCACTGCCTCTAGCTACAGACCAATCAGCCTTACAAGCTGCCTCTGCAAAACAATGGAACGTATTATCAACCTCAGGCTACAGTGGTACCTTGAAAGTGAAAACCTTCTTGTACCACAGCAGCCGGGCTTCAGACAGTGTTACTCTACCGAAGATCAGGCAACTTAACTTTCCCAAGAGATTGAGGATGCGTTCCAAGATAAGAAACTGGTACTAGCAGCATGGATAGATCTAAGGAAAGCATTTGACAAGGTTTGGAAAGAAGGGCTTCTGAAGAAACTGAGAAACTGTAGAGTGAATGGTAGGATGTACAAATGGGTGAAAGCATTCTTGCATAACAGAAGAGCCCGAGTACAACTAGATGGCCTCAAGAGTAAGAAAATTCTACTACGTCATGGCGTCCCTCAGGGAGGGGTTCTGTCCCCCACACTTTTCCTAGTCTACATCAACGACACTTTGTAACGACCCCTTCGTATAGCATCAGTGCCCCCGAATATATTGTAATCTTTCGTCTAACGGGATTTTTTTTCCACCTGGACTCATTAGCTATGCAACCTTTCCACGCAGATGGTCAACACGTTTGCTGATTAATATGTGGACAGTTTATCTACCGTTCATTCTGGTCATCGCATTGATTTAAGGAGAGATTAAATCACGCCCATGGACATCTCCTGAGCAATCATATGCAGGTATTTTCATTAACTTGGCCAGTGGAGGGCGTTGCAAGCATCAAACGATAGTAGTGATCACGATCAAAGACACTGGGGGAGATCTCAGGAAGGACTGGCGGCATGCTATCAAAGGCAGTAGTGGTCCCTGAAACGAGCGACGCAAGTTTCCTGCCGGTATTTCGCATCTCGGTGTTAAACACGAAACCGATCGCAGTAGGAGCGAACGGGAAAGCCGGCGCAAGCAGCGAGCGAAGATACGAGAGACCAGGGGCGGCTTCTCTCTTTAATCTGGCGGTCAGATCCCCAAAAGTCTTCTGAGATTAAAAAAAAAAGGTGTCAAATTTCTCATGTCCCCCCAATCTTGCATTCCAGTTGTAGATATACAGACCATGAAGAAATGCATGTTATCACTCGTTGGCCAGAACTTGACAGAAGCACTAGCGATATTGAAATCTTGTTATAGATTTTCCCCTGGATTTTCATATATATTTGCAGTGAATTCTATTCTGTGCAAAACGGTAAAATATAACCGTGTCTAGTGATCAGTGGTCTAGTTCATTCATTCTATTTCACTGGATATTGTGTTAATTTAAATTTATTAAATTAAACCATCTCAATAGTTCCCAGTTGTAAATGTAATGTTATACCTGTTATATTATTTCCAAAAATAATAGAGGCTTAAATGCTAAAGTAACTTTTATAGTCGCGAAGGAATTTATAATTAATAAATTTAGTTAAGTCCTATATATATATAGATGTGGGTTTTAACCATTAGAACTCGCGCAGTGTTTATTAAATACATAATTAAATACGCGAGGGTATATATATATATGTAGTCTTAACGGGAAATGCATCGCGCTTTAGAATGTTATTTGATTTTTCGGTATATTACATGTCTTTTTCTTTCATACAGAGTGATCGTAACCTTTGCGATCCCAGCATAAAGAAAGCAATAGAGAAATCATACAGAGTCCTTTTCAGACTCGGTTCTTAACTTCCAGATATATTGATGGAACATTTTTAAATATAATTCTTGTGGCGGTCCGATGCGACCTAGCTATCAATTACATGAAAGAAAGCACCCCCAAGAACTTTTTTTAAAAATAAATCATCAAATTTAATTACAATCTGTAATATAAACTGGAAGATGAACAGTGCCAGTAGCGATAATTTATTTACTGCTCTACTGTGAGAGAATACATATTTACCTGACTGTGACTGAGCCTAATTTTTCCTCACTGGATTTAAACCATACCGGTCAGTTGCTATCATCACGCCTTGAAGGAATTTTACCTCCAGCAGCGAAATTAAAGAGACCTCATTTTCACCCCTGTATTGAATTGTGTCAGTGCCATCCCATAGACTCCTTTTCATATAATAAAACATAATAACTCTGAGTCTTCAAGTCCGGCGATTAGTGGGAATATTCGCTATCAGCAAACCTCGCTACATCTGGGGCGGGACATCGAAGTACTAGACATTTTCACGTGTCAAGAGTAATTGTTGTTTATATAATTCTATGGATTGTCTGATGCTGCAATCGGTAAGTGTGTGTGTGTGTGTGTGTATGAGTGTGGATCCTCACGCGCGTGCATGAATGACAGGAAATCTAATTGTTTTTTGCAAACCATTTGTTAACTTGCCTACCGGGCAATACATTTTCTGTATACCCCGCATTGTTCCTTTAAGTGGGATATTTTGTTAACTCTGTTTAACCCCCTCCCTTTCAATTGCTTAGTAAAGGGAAGAACAATTTGGGATAACAGGTTTTTTTTTCTACCACCCATACCTAGTATTGTAACCCCTCTTTCAGAGTAATTAACTTCACTGTTAGGTTACATTACCTATGTTCCTGATAACTATCTATCTTTGGACTGGGTTCATCTTTGTCTAATAAGCGGGAAGGGCTTAGTCGATACCAATCTTCTTCACCCCCTCCCCACCTTGTTATTTGCATTTTCTGTACTTATGATAATTTTATGTAACACTTGATATTTGTTTGTGATTTGATTTTTTTTGGTTAATAAACATCATAAACCTAGTTAGCACTGTGTTGGAAATACCCAAAGCCCAACATTTCCCCTATTTGTTTAATATAGTTGTATCCACGTGCGTCTGTGTGTTTGAAGCACCAAATCGGTGTGAGCGCAGGTGTGTGTCTGGAAACTGGCAAATAATTGTTTGACCAGGAGGGATGAAGAGTAGATTGAGAAAAACGATTTGTCGTAAATAAGTCTGTCTTTTCTCTCCCCAGCACACTGTGAAGCAACTAGTTACTCTGTAACCTTTCTATCACTGAGATTTCATCATCATTCTCCACTCTAAACCGGACCACTATTTCTAAGACTCTTTCTCTCAAAATAAATTTACGACAATATTTGTGGGCTGGTCCTGGGATCTTGAGCTACATTTGAGGCAATCGCATAGCCGGGATAAAGATATTTTGAGTCTGATTAAGTCTGGGTCTAACTAGATAGAGTGTGAATGATCTGTCTTTGTGAAGTAGGGAAATAAAAATAATTAATTACACCCCTAGACAACGCCTTTTAGTATTTGGGTCGTCCACACAGCATATTTACAGGTTGTTTTCTTTCCACAGCAGTAGAAAGTACGGATAAACAAAAATATTTGTTATTTAAATTATTCTCTGGCAGAGAAACATTACATTTTTCTTTATAAGATTTGCTGGGATTGCGTGATTTTTTTTTACAGTCACTAAAGGTTTTTGAAGTTACTAGAGTTGAGCTTAAGCTAAAGATGCCTTGTTCTGACTTTTACGTCTAGTTAACATCGTCTCTTCTCATAAACTGACTTCAGGGGCGGAGTTTTTGTAGTGGAGAATTACAATTTCAGGAAAATTTTTTTTTCCTTTAAATTGTTTTAATGCTAAATTTTTCTCTACTTTTAGTAAATGTAAATTTTTTTCCAGTGTAACTTACCATTTTAGTGGCATTAGTCGCTTGCGTTTAGAGCCTTAATTGCCAGAAAACCGCAGCGATAAGTTAACACATTTAAGGTAGGAGGTAACTCAAGTAAATTTTTACTTTGATTTTTCTCGTAGCGGTTCCGAGTTTCTTCCCCTTCTCGTTTATTCTTACTAGTTCTCTAGTCATACTACATCTTATTCTTTGGCAATGGCAGAGAGGATAAAGATGAGGTCCATCCTGAGGCTGGAAGCGAAAGAGGCAGGATTAGACGCAGAAGCTGCAAACGCGTTTGTCAACCAGGAAACTGGAAATGTTTGAGCAACAGAGCAGAACTTGAAAGGTAGAAGGAAAGAGCAGAAGCTGAGAGGAAGGAAGAGAAAGTTAGGGCAGAGAGGAGAGAATCACAGGAGAGGGCAGATAGGAAAGAAGCGGAAGAACGCCTATTGGAACAGAAGAAAATTGAGGCAGAGATAGAAGCTCGCAGGGAAAGAGAGAAGGAGAGACAACGCGAAGAGAGAGACAAAAGAAAGACAGCATGAATTGGCGCTTAAGGCTTTAGAGAGTCGGAATAACGGAGAGCCGTCTTCGCCCCAGTCTCAGTCCAATGGATCTCTCCAGCACTCAATCTGCCCAATTAACGGCGATGTCTTTTGCTTTAGAGCCTTTTCCTAGCCCCAATGAAAAAATTGACAGCTACCTAGAAAAATTCGAGAGGCTCGCAAATCTGTATGGGTTAGAGAGTTCCCGTTGGGCACTTAAACTCTCAACGTCACTGAAAAGTACTGCTTATGACGTGTACACAAAGCTGGGAACCAACCAACATGATTACGACATGCTGAAGAAGGCCTTGCTAGAACGGTTTGAGATGACCGCCCGAAAATTTCTGCAAATGTTCAGAAACAGCCGGAAAGAGAGCACGGAAACTTTTCCGCAGTTCTCTTCACGTCTCACGGGCTATTTGACAAAGTGCATTGAATTATCTGACCTACCTCTTACATATGAGGGACTACTTGAACTTGTTCTTGTGGAACAGATAAAGTCAACTTTGTCAAACGAAACCCGTAGATTTTTGGCTGAACAGGGCGCAGTCAGCTTGAGGACATCCTTAATAATGCAGAACGCTATACCAATGCAATGGCCGAACTTCCCAGCACTAAACGTAAACCCACAGATGAGCCATCTCGAAACAAAATCTAGAGCAGTCATCCTATTCTTCCAATCCTTCTCAACAGTATAGCCAACGAGATAATAATACCCAAAGACCTCCCCATGAAAAATCGAAATTCTACAAAACCCGATTTCCCCAAAATAATAATTCTGATCAACCCACCAAGCCTACGTGGCAGCGCGGCCACCAAGGTCAAGGAAAAGGGAAGACCCCTACACCAGGAACGTCTGATCAGGGCAAACAGACCGGGCCCAACCGCATCGGATGTTTGCATACAGCCTCTAAAGGTAGAGTCAATGTCAGTGATTCTCAACCTGGAGGGGATAGACCCTCAACGCGAGGAACTGTAATTTTGAATGGTACCTCAACTACTTGTCTCTTTGACACTGGACTAAGCTTTAGCTGTATTGTCGCTAGGCACCTAATCAAACCAGGTCAGGAGACAGAGGAAACCGTCAAACTTAGTGGAGTTTTCAGGAGTGATGCACCCAGGACGCTTCCTATCGCACTGGTAGAGATACATTCTGATTTTGTCAGAGGTGTTATTAAAGCGGCCATAATGGATGATCCGATCTACCCAGTTATCCTGGGATGTAGATATGTGTTCATTGGGAGGCCTAAGGAGCCGATTGTGGCAGCGGTAACCACAAGAGGGCAAGCCAAGAAGGAGAGGGAGCCTGCGCCAAATTTGTTGCCGAATGAACTGAAGGAGGCGCAACAAAAGGACCCTACTCTGGAGCTCTGCTTTAGAAAAATGCCCCTGGCTAAGGACCCAAGACACAACGGAGACATCTTTTCTAAGGATGGCGTATTGTATCGTAGAACGGGCAACCCGGACACGGGGAATAACCAGCTCCTAGTACCGACGCAGTACAGAAGCCAGATCTTAGAAATGGGGCACTCTCTTCCCTTTAGCGGACATATGGGACAAAACGCCACTATTCAGCGAATAAAAACCCACTATTGGTGGCCAGGAATAAACTCTGACATTATCAGGTATGTGAAATCCTGCGCCCAGTGCCAACGGGTAGCACCCAAGCACTTGACACCCCCAGTACCTATGGGGAAAATGCCAATAGTAGGGACTCCATTTGAACGGGTTGCTGTCGACATTATTGGTCCCCTGGAAAAGACCAAAAGAAGGAACAGGTTCATCCTGACCTTAGTTGACACTTGCACTATGTGGGCCGAAGCTGTAACGCTACCATGCATAGATTCCAAGCATGTCGCAGAAGCCCTCGTGCAAATTTTTACACGGTTGGGATTCCCTCAACAAGTTTTAACGGACAATGGATCCCAATTCCGCAGCCTGTTAATGGAGGAGATCTTTAAGATCTTGAGGGCCAAACATATCCACACAAGTCCCTACCATCCAGCCGGAAATGGGCTCGTGGAACGGTTTAATGGCAGCCTCACCACCTTGTTACGTAAGCTGGGTCAGGAGAAACCGGAAGACTGGGACCTATATATATCGGCTGACTTATTCGCCTACCTAGAGGTACCCCACGCGTCTACGGGATTCCCGCCTGCTACACTTTTATTTAGCAGACCTATTAAGGGGCCACTTGAAGCCTTACTTCGGTCCCTGACAGACCAAAAGGCTGACGAGACAGTCGTCTCTGCAAGCAAGTATGTATCCGAGCTCAAGGAAAGGCTAAAACTAGGATGGTATCTAGCTACTACCAACCTTACGAAAGCCCGCGCTAAACATGCTAAAAGATACAACAAAGCTGCAAAAGAGAGAGAACTACAACCAGGGGAGAAAGTTTTGTTGCTACTTCCAACCGGAAGCAATAAACTTCGCATCGGATGGCAAGGGCCGTTTACCGTCCTTAAAAAGATCTCACGTACCAATTACAAGATCTCCATCAAAGGAAAGGAGAAGGTCTTCCGCATAAATCTGCTTAAGAAATATTTGGAAAGACCGGTGCCATCCTCCGAGCATCTCCTGGCTGTCGCCATAGCAACGGAAGTCGAGGGAGATGATGATGGTTGCATGGAATACCCACTGCAACCCACAGAATCCTTTAAAGATGTCACGTTTTGATTGTAAGTATGATTTTGAACTTATTATGCATACAAGTAAGAGATTTACAGGAGAAGTAACGCAGATGTACCAAGTCGACATGTCAAAGATATATGTTGAGAACTTTGTGGACTGAGCAACTGTGGTGGGGCGCTGTTTGAATATATTGCGTGTTCGTTTATTATTATTTCAGGTAAATTGCTACCCCTGTCCACAGTTGAAGTATATGTTGATTCTGTTAATGTATGTTTGCTTGCTCCGGCGGTTGCTCATAATAATGCTCGTTACCCCGTTACATCCAGGGTGAAATCTCTGGACGATTATAGTTTTGTTCCATACTTCACAACATACATGCAGGTTCTTTAACTGACCCATTCACCAATGAGGAACTAAAACAGTCTTCTTTTTTGAAACGAACTCGACATCCTTTAATAACTTATATTCCTTGTAGCATGCATACTCGTTCGTCCCGATTAATCCTTATTTATTAACTTCCTCAATACATATTAATTCTATTTCAAGAGTATTCGTGCTCTTGTACAAACCATCTCCTGTCAGAAGGTAAACACTTCGTAGTAGGTTCCTACTGGAACTTAAAAGAAAACACAGCCAAAACACAGCTGTCACAAAGCTCAAGGTTTTTCTCCACCTTATCCATACACATCACAACAATCTCCTACGTCATTTTCCGGTGCGCCTCATTTTCAATATTCCAAATAGTTCCGCATTTATCAGCACTAACTCAAACTCAATAAATCTAACATGTGGTGTGCATGGGCAGACACCACATATTACCCCCCCCCCCCCCCGCGTGCTAATGGAAACTGCAGGTTTCCAGGCCATCATTAACTATACTTAACTATAATGATAAAAGGGAAATCAAATTCAAGCAATGAGTGAAATGATATCACGATGAGTGAAATGCAGTTAAAATATGTGGCAACAACTTGTGAGCAACATATTAATGCTACGAAAATATCGCTATATAATCTACCTATCAATTGATTATGAACATAAATAATGTTTGTTGTCACTTCCTGTACCCAGGACAGTTACATAGTTCAATGTATTACTCTTGACAGAGTATCAGCGATTACATTATTATGTCCTTCTATATGGACGATATCAAAGTCATACGCTTGCAACTGCAAAGCAAATCTCGTAAGTCTTGCACTTGGTGATTTTTAGGTCTGCAGATACGTTAATGATCTCTGATCTGTCATTATAGTAAAATGCGTACCTACCACATACTTTTGAAGTTTATTCAAAGTCCATACTATACCTAAAAGTTCTCTGTCGAAAATAGAGTATTTGGATTCGGCTTCCGACAGTTTCCTACTCAAGTAGTAGATCGGATGAAACTTGCCATCAAAACTTTGTCAGAACCTTGGAATAAACTTGTGGTAAAAATTCACCAATCCTAATAAACTCCGTACTTGCTTCTTTGTAGTTGGGATTGTAAGATCAAGTATGCGTTTTAAATTAGATTCATCAGGTTGTATTACATGTTTGCCAATTTTGTGTCCTTGAAATGAAATTTCATTGAATCCAATTTCTATTTTGGATGGACGGGCTGTAAGATTGTTTATTCTTAGTGTCTGTAGTAAAAATTGTACACCATTTACATGCTCTTCCCATGTGTCATGAAACATGCAAATGTCATCTATATAAGATATTAGGTCAGAACGGCTCCCAAATACTCGACGCATCATCCGTACAAAAGTTGCAGGCGCATTTTTGAGCCCAAAACACACGACATTGTATTGGAACAAACCCTTCAATGTTGCAAATGCCGTCAACGGTTTACATTCTTCGGTCAAAGGGATTTGCCAATACCCTTTTGACAAATCGAATTTACTAAAGAAAGTAGCGGAAGCTAAATGAGGTAGTAAGTCCTCCAGCAAAGGCATTGGTTCAGAATCTGATATCGTGACTTTATTTAGTCGACGGAAATCAATGCATATACGAATGGATTTGTCTTTCTTCCGTACTGCTACCATCGGAAAACAAAATGGAGAATCTGATGGAGAGATTATCCCCATTTTCAACATATTGTCAACCTCGCTATCAACCTGCTCTCTGATATGCAAAGGAATTGCATACGGTCGTAACTTAATAGGAGTGGGATCCGATAATTTTATTTCGTGAGAAATAATATTAGTTCGTCCAGGCAGATCAGACAATACATCTTCAAAAGATTTCAATAGAATGAGAATCTGATTCTTCTGATCTGAAGGTAAATCGTTACAAATGATTACATCCTTCCAAGTTTCAGAGGCTTGGAAGGATGTAATCATTTGTAACGATTTACCTTCAGATCAGAAGAATCAGATTCTCAATCTATTGAAATCTTTTGAAGATGTATTATCTGATCTGCCTGGACGAACTAACATTATTTCTCACGAAATAAAATTATCGGATCCCACTCCTATTAAGTTACGACCGTATGCAATTCCTTTGCATATCAGAGAGCAGGTTGATAGCGAGGTCGACAATATGTTGAAAATGGGGATAATCTCTCCATCAGATTCTCCATTTTGTTTTCCGATGGTAGCAGTACGGAAGAAAGACAAATCCATTCGTATATGCATTGATTTCCGTCGACTAAATAAAGTCACGATATCAGATTCTGAACCAATGCCTTTGCTGGAGGACTTACTACCTCATTTAGCTTCCGCTACTTTCTTTAGTAAATTCGATGATCCCTTTGACCGAAGAATGTAAACCGTTGACGGCATTTGCAACATCGAAGGGTTTGTTCCAATACAATGTCATGTGTTTTGGGCTCAAAAATGCGCCTGCAACTTTTGTACGGATGATGCGTCGAGTATTTGGGAGCCGTTCTGACCTAATATCTTATATAGATGACATTTGCATGTTTCATGACACATGGGAAGAGCATGTAAATGGTGTACAATTTTTACTACAGACACTAAGAATAAACAATCTTACAGCCCGTCCATCCAAAATAGAAATTGGATTCAATGAAATTTCATTTCAAGGACACAAAATTGGCAAACATGTAATACAACCTGATGAATCTAATTTAAAACGCATACTTGATCTTACAATCCCAACTACAAAGAAGCAAGTACGGAGTTTATTAGGATTGGTGAATTTTTACCACAAGTTTATTTCAAGGTTCTCGTCTTTGACTGCTGTCTTATCTTCTCTAACTAAAAGAGGTATGCCTAACAAAGTAGTTTGGACACAACAATGTAACCAGGCATTACAAAACATTAAGACTCATTTTTCACAGTATCCGATATTAAGACTGCCAGATTTAAAAAGATCATTTACTGTTGTAACAGATGCTTCGCTCCACGCAATAGGCGGGTGTTTGGGACAAAGTTTTGATGGCAAGTTTCATCCGATCTACTACTTGAGTAGGAAACTGTCGGAAGCCGAATCCAAATACTCTATTTTCGACAGAGAACTTTTAGGTATAGTATGGACTTTGAATAAACTTCAAAAGTATGTGGTAGGTACGCATTTTACTATAATGACAGATCAGAGATCATTAACGTATCTGCAGACCTATAAATCACCAAGTGCAAGACTTACGAGATTTGCTTTGCAGTTGCAAGCGTATGACTTTGATATCGTCCATATAGAAGGACATAATAATGTAATCGCTGATACTCTGTCAAGAGTAATACATTGAACTATGTAACTGTCCTGGGTACAGGAAGTGACAACAAACATTATGAACTCCTGGCCTAAAAAAAATGTGCCATCAATCTATAAGCTGTGCGGGCAATCCCCATATGACTCGCAAAAGGAACATCATGTGCATTAGATAAAACTAGTAATCGAAATGACGTAGGTACTACTATTTGTCTGAGTACCGAAGAATAATTGTCAAAACAACGTATCAAAATATTGTCATGAAATTGATACCAATGTCTGGCATTATTTGTATGTGTAATAGTTTTAGCCGAAGCTAAAGTGAATAAACGTCCAAAAGAAGAGTCATCTTTTTGTTGGTTAATGAATGAATTTTTATCTATGTAATGACTTGTTGTCACGAGTGGGATATTATTGCTATCATTAAGTTCATTTGCTTCTGCAACCAGCTGTGCTCTAGTAGTCACAGCATTGGATAAAGAAAGATATTCTCTTTCCCATGCAGAAATTTCATCAGTAGAACATTCTTTTATACCCTTTATGTTTCCCAAATTCAAGTCACAGCAAGGCTGGTTGAGAACACATACACGAACTTTCCCAGTAAAGAATGGCGTGGTAATTGTTACGTCGGCCATGGGATATACCTCTACCGTGCCTCCGAAAGTATGCATTTAACAGACGTTCCAGTGAAACACGACGGAGGGATTAACGACCTTCTTATCCCGACCGTTGTGCAACCCGTGTCCCTCAAAATTTTAATTGGAGTGTTAAACAAAAACCCATTATGGATAGTGAGAGTACCAACACCGTCATAAGATGACAACACTGGTAAGACATGTCCACATTTAAGCCGTGGTGTAGCTCCAGGCTGAAATAACATCTTACATTCTGTACAATTATTAGAATTTTCTAAATCAACGTTACACGCATTGGCGTGATTATTGGTTGAATTGTCATTACTGACATTTCTATCTACCGTCTGACAAGCATTGGCTTGTGAGCGTGCTCTATTATGATTTCTAACGAAGTGAGATCTTCTGCGATCTGAAAAATTGTCTGAATGAGAATGTCCATTGTTGTCCCTATCATAATGGCTACCCCGCGGTGACAAATTATGATTGTCAGTATATTTGTTGTGTGAATACTGAGTATATTTCGATACCATTGGTTATTATTATAATTGTTGAAATTATGTCTGTCTCTACCCCGTGAAGGTGAGCGATTATGGTAAAAATTATATTTACCCCAATAGGATGTGTGATTATTTTCTCTATGATTATATCGTCCATCCAAACTACGAGTGCGCGATCTCCCGTACGTCGCAACACACGCAGTAGATGAGTCCAAGACTTTTGCTCTGCTCAATGACAAGTTTGGATGAGCAACGGAAAATTGTTGACCTAATTTTTCAATTTCCCCGATACTAGTCGGATTACGTTCTTGTAAGAATGATACAATATCCTGGTTTACCGAAGAAACAATTTTATCTCTTAATAAGAGATCACATAATCCTTCAAAAGTTTTAGGTATAGAAGCCTGTTCAACCCATCTTTGGAGACATAGCTTTACGGAGGAAACAAAATCCTCAAAATTGTTACCCTCTACCGGCAACATGGATCGAAACTTTTGTCTATAGCCTTCCTGATCCAGACCACATCTGCGTATGAATGCTGCCTTTACGACCTGAAAATCATGTCTTTTATCTTGGTCTATACCCAGATAGATCCCAACTGCATCACCTGTGAGGAGACCCGAAAAAACGGCAGACCATGAATCTTTATCAATATTTAAACAAGAGATTTTTTCCTGAAATCTTAATAAATCTAACATGTGGTGTAGACTATGAGAGTATTAGCGCTAGACAGTAACTGTATAAGATAATGAAGAAGTCTTGTGTAGATTATGAGAGTAGTGAATGTATTTCAGGAGATATTCAGCGATTTGATTGTAAGTATGATTTTGAACTTATTATGCATACAAGTAAGAAATTTACAGGAGAAGTAACGCAGATGTACCAAGTCGACGTGTCAAAGATATATGTTGAGAACTTTGTGGACTGAGCAACAAAAGAGTAAAGTTAGAGGTGAAGGATAACCACCTTTGTCATGGTGAGTTCACGACAAGTAAACTAATGAGCTGTCTTCAGAGAATAGTTACGACAAGTAAACTAATGAGCTGTCTTCAGAGAATAGTTACGACAAGTAAACTAATGAGCTGTCTTCAGAAAATAGTTACGACAAGTAAATGATTTGAAGAGTCGACTTTTGTAAGAACTGTTCACACGCCCTCGCACGTAGGTATATGCATAGATGACATGGTACTTGTATATAGTTTAAGCTAATCTTTCAGCGATAGTAACAGAGCCCTACAGAGGTTAGAAAGAAATAAAGGCAGGAATATAATGAGATGGGAGTGAGGAGATGGAATATAGAGGTATTTAAGTGAACAGGTGTAAAGTTGATTGAACTAAACAAGATACAGGAGGACGATGCATATACATGAGATATGGAGCTTTTATATATGAAGCCAACATGAGATAAACGTATGCAAGCTTTGGGATGAATTTTTTGTCTTGCTGATAAAAATATATATACATATTTATGTAAATAAATGTTTTGATGGATACAGCAGATGTTTGAGTCCGTCTGTGAGCGTTGATGTATGTGGCCAGCAAATAAGAATAATAAAAACAAACTATCACTATACGAATGTCAGTAGAAACAGCAAAGAAGGAACCGAACGAGTCGTGGGTTAAAGAAAAGAGGGAAAATATGTTCATCCAGGAATCTGCACCTCTGGCGGAGATGGCCAGTACACAAGTACACTCTTAACCCACTTGGAAGATAAACAAAAGGAGATTTTGTGACTTGAGTAATAATTTGAACAGACCACCCCTGTCACGTGCTACTAATTGGTGCCGTAACCATTTCTACAACAGACACACGGTTACAATTACAACGTGATGTTGGTGAAGACAATTCACACAAAACACACAGATGCGATATAAATAATGTAGTTAGTTAAAAAGGAGAATGAACCTATGTGAAGCGAAATGATGATGTGATATGATAAAAAATATGATACTTGTTACCAAACTGATGTCTAATCTACAATGTCCATGTGTCTCTTAATGCTTTTTCCGTGTATGATGATACACATTTTTGCGTAGACTGTTCCATCGAGAATTTTCATTTTCTCTTGCATCTGATTATGGTTATGGGACAGAAGAGCCAAGTCATCTGCAAAATCCAGATCCTCAAGCTGTTTAGTCAGATTCCACTGGATTCCATTCCTGTTGTGTGATGTCGATGTTTTCATAACCCAATCTATTGCTAGTATGAAAAGAAATGGAGACAAGAGGCATCCCTGTCTCAATCCCGTTCTAATCCTAAACGGTTCTGTAAGTTGTCCTTCATGAAGAACTCTACATGTCATGTCTTCATAGGTCTTCTATATTAAGTTAATGATCTTCATGGGAACTCCATAATGCCTCATCAATTTCCAAAGCGATTCTTTGTCTACACTGTCAAATGCCTTTTCATAGTCCGCGAATCCGATGTATAGCGGTGAATTCCATTCCAGACTTTGTTCAACTATTATTCTCAATGTGGCTATCTGGTCTGTACAGGATCTATTTTGTCGAAAACCTGCTTGTTCATCTCTCAGTTTCTTGTCTATGGACTCTTTAATCTCTCCAGGATGATTCTGTTTAATACTTTTGCTGGCACTGATAGTAACATTATTCCTCTATAATTTGTGCACTCTTGTAAATTTCCATTCTTAGGCAACTTGACCAGATAACCTTCCTTCCATTCTGCTGGTATTTCCTAATTAATGGATTCAGTATGGAAGACGAGAGAAAGGAAGGGCAGAATGTTAGACGGGCCTGCGAGCTCAATTCTAAACCCTTTGAAAATAAAGTTCGTTCGTTCGTTCGTTCATTCGTTCGTTCGTTCTCTCTCCCAGACTTTGCCAAGTAGTTTGTATAATATCTATGTAGAGGTATCAATATCTGTCTGATGGCCTCTGCTGGAATGCAATCTGGACCAGCTGCTTTTCCATCTTTCAGAAGCTTTATGGCTGTCTTTATTTCTTCTCTACTTGGTCGTTCACAGCTGATTTGTAGCTCCTCTTCTGCTGGCTGGATGTCTGGGGGATTAGTTGGAGATGGTCTATTGAGAAGTTCCTCAAAATGTTCTGTCCATCTCTTCATTTGTTCTTGTATATTACTAAGCAATTTTCCATTCTTATCTTTTATGAGGCCATTTGCTTGCTTATATTTCCCTGTTAGCTTCTTTGTGTTGTTGTACAGGTCCATCATATTTCGTTTTGCTGCAGCTTCCTCTGCTTCCCTTGCCAAATCATCAATATATTTAATATTGTCTCTTTTGATGTTTCTTCTTATTTCTTTGTTTCTTCTATGTACACTTCATGAGCCTTGGCTTTGGAGCTTCTGGTTTTGCTTCTGTTTAAATCTGCATAGTTGTTTCACAGAGTGCTGGGGAGAGTAAGGACAGACCTTTTTACGACAATCTGTTTCTCTCAATCTACTCCTTAAACTCTCCTGGTTAAAGGATTATTTGCCAGTTTTGCGGTATTCCAACACAGTACTAAATAAGTTTTACGTGTTTATTTATCATTATGAATCAGTCACGACATGTATCATTTGTTTACAAGCAAAATATCATCGGTACAGAAAGTACAAATAACAAGGTGGGGAGGGGTTTATGAAGAGTGGTATCCACTACGCCCTTCCCTCTTGAAATAGACAGAGATAAACCCAGTCCAAAGATAGGTAGTTATCAGAAAAATAGATGATGTAACCCAACAGTAACCTTAATTACTCTGAAAAGAGGTGTTACAATATTATGTATGGGTAGAAGAAAAATCCTGTTATTTCCCAATTGTTCTTCCCTTTACTAAGCAAATGAAAGGGGGGGGGGGGGGGTAAACAGAGTTAACAAAAAATCCCACTTAAAGGAACAAGGTAGGGAATACAGTAACAGTATTTACCAGGTAGGTAAATTAGCAAATAGTTTGCAACAATAAATCTCCTGTCATTCACGCACGCTCTTGATGGCCATCACACATTTGTTCACACACACTTATCGATCGTAGAACCTGGCACTCCATAGAAATAAAAAAAAAACATCAATTAAACAATCGTCGTAGGTCTTCTGTGTCCAGCCCCAGATTATCAGGTTTATGTGTTAGTACAGTCCCGAAATCGCTTGAAGGTGAAGCTGATTGTTCTGGTTTTTTGTTATGTTAAAGGAAAAGTTCTACTGGATGGCACAGTCTTAGATTCAGGTGGTGAATATGGTATGGTCTCATTGATTTCGCCGCTGGTGGTAAAAAATCCTTAAGGCGTGATGATAACAACTGACCGGTAAGGGATGGGTTACTTCGAGGGTTTTAAAATCCAGTGAAGAAACTATGCACAGTCAGTGTTCGGAAGATTTCTATTTTTCTTTCGTAATAGAGCAGTAAAGTAATGCAAATAAGCTCTGGCAATGTTCTTCTCCAGTTAAATCTTAATTTAATTGGTGAGGTGATAAATTGTACTTGGGCGGCTTTATTTCTGGTAACGTTAGATAGCGGAATCACAACAGGATCGCCACAAGGTTAAAATTTAAACCACAGTCTCATCAAATTCTGGAGGGTTTTAAGAACTGAGTCTGCAGGACTCTGATACAATGTTTATGCTTTGCTTTGCTGGGATGCAAAGGTTAGGATCATCCTATATGAAAGATAGAAAACATGTAATTTATACCGAAAAATCAAATAACATTCTAAAGCGCGATAAATTTACCGTTAAGACTATTATATGCACTCGCGTATTTAATTATGTATTTAAGAAAACACTTCGCAAGTTTAATGATTAAAACACACATTTTTAAAAGCTGCTCTATAAAAGTAAGAGATTTTTAGAGTATAAATCACATTTAATCTTTAATTTTTTTATAAACTGCTAACGTTCCTTTAAAATGAAAAAAAAATGATTTCCCTTGTCGCACAACGACGCTAGCTTAATTACGACGTCGTCGTGTTTAATTTTTATTTTGTTTTTGCTCATTGTTCTAGGGCATCATATCTTAAGACCTATCAGCGTGCCAAATTTCAGACTTCTAGGTTGTCTAGAAGTGGTCAAACAATTTCGTGTGGATTTAAAGACTGAAAATACTCTTTCAATTTATATAATAAGATAAAAGTCGTCCACGAGGGAGTTGTTTACTACCGTGGACAAAAGTAGACTGTGAGGTTATAAAATCTATTTCATTCCGACATCATTTATGAAAGAAGCGACCTTCACTCGTATTTTTTGTGTGATGTCACATTTCATAACTCCCCTCCCCCTTTCCCTCTCTCTCTCTCTCTCTCTCTCTCTCTCTGTATCATCACACTTCGTCACAAAATTTGGGACTCCCTTCCCTGGCAGCGTGACGTCATATGTGGACGACCCCTAAATCAGTCACTCACTCACATATTCACGCACTCTCTTGTTCACTCACTCACCCCCATACCTCACTCACTCGCTCAAAACTTGCTCGCTAACTCACCCACTCGCACACTCACTTACAAAGAACATAAAAAACCCATCAGTATAGTTCACACAAGGAAAAGTTTTATTTTTGTTTGTAAAATAAAATTGAGTTTTGTTCAAAATCTCTCATAATGGAGGAATTAAAAAAATATATAACAATGACAATGAGGAGGAATGAATAAAGGAAATGGCAGAAATAAAGCAATTGAAAAACGAAAGACAAAGAAATAGTAAGAATGGGGGAACGTTATGCAATCGTAATCACAAATCTATTGATACTAAGTAATCATGACATTTCTGGGATATATAATGACTTCAATAGCTTCAGGCTTAGTTTCCGAAGTAAGGATTAGGATTAATAAGGAATTCCAAAACTTTAATTTAAAAATGTAACTTTGAAAAATAAAATTGGGCTTACAGGTAAGAGATATCATTTATTTGTCAGCTATAAATTGTATTTTGTTACAGAAACTACGCACTGGCAAGCTTTGACGTCAGTTAAGTCAAACTTGAGTAAAATTCAGAGCGATACCGAATTTTAAGGATGTGTATGTTACACCCCAACAGCGAAATAGGCCATTTCGTGAATTGAACAAATTTCTGCCCATTCCGTGAACTGGCTTCTTCGTTATATTGTATTTAAATATTATTGATCAAGAAACAGAAAGAGTAAGATGTGTTGATTTGAACTGGATTACTGATACTTTCAACTCACAAATTAATACAGGATATCAAGTTTTATATTAGTACAGAAGCCAGTTCACGGAATGGGCAAAAATATGCCCAATTCATGAAATGGCCTTCACTTTTAGGGTGTAACATATATACAGCCCATTTGAGAATATATTATGAGTAGTATTAATTGATCATATATAGAAGCCACCATTAGACCACTACATCCACGACTTTTGCTGAGTGTCCCCCCCTTCCCCCCCCCCCCCCCCTTTTAAAGTGTTTGCTACGTTTCTGCATAGCGTACTTCTTTCAACCATTATCCATACGCATTAAAGTGTTGGTTATAACAAGACGCTTTCTTTAAATGTTATATATTTCCCGAATGTGAGTACTTTTTTTTTTAACTGTGTTGTATTAATTCTTTATAATGGCGTTGCTGTGTTATTATTGTTGGTGTTGCAGTGTACCCTTCATGTTTTAGGTCCCTTATATTTGGCCACTTTGAGAGCGTGCTGCTCAGCTAATCTGGTTTCTAATGGTACTGCCGGCTCAATTGAGATTTACACTAAGATTTCAACTAAGGAAATTCGTGTCTTTATCAAACTATAAATAACAAGTGTAAAAGCCCCTGATAAGACGGGAATTAAATTCAAAAGCACCAATACCTAACGGCTATTTTACTTATTCAAAAGTATTAAAATAACCACTGTGCATCACCACAGTACATGAACTACGTAGCAGCAGCGAGGATCCCAATGTGTGTATACGGGATCACACAGTTCTATAAATATATTTTTGTGCACACCGTCATTTGCGCACTTTTCTTTGTCGAGTGTTGCTATTTTCGGGAGAGTAAATATAAGGGAAACAATACAATTAATGTCTAACTTTCAACCAAAGTTGCATCCCTTAGTGTTAGTGACAGAAAAAGCTGGGATTATATATATATATTGATAATTAATGTTCTTTTTATCATTGTACAATTTATTGCCGACTGAAGTAGTTGATGAATACGTACTGCTTGTTTTTCCCCTCTGTTCTCTATCAGTTTTATTGTTGACTTTTTCCTATACCTGTTTGTTCAAGATCTTTCTCCCTTTGTTGTCCACTGTTTCTTTTCTCCATACTTTTTTCCCAACATCGTATTCTTTCTTTATTCAAAACATGCTTAATAACAGTGTTTTGTCATACTCTGATCTGTAGAATTATTTTCTCTCCAGGCAAGAATATAGATCAAATAATTCATTTTAATGCTTAATCCTATAAGAAGAAAATATATAAAGACGATTAGGTTCAACAGGGAGCAAGGGAGACACCAAAACACAATGACAACACATACAAATTAGACAAAACACAACAGACCACGAAAACGAAGAACAAGGATTACAAAAGGTGGACAACCAAAAGCGCGAGAAAAGAGGTTTAAAGATATGATGATAAATAACCGTAAGGATCGGTGAGTCATGGTGTATTTGATGTTTTTAGGGTAATATAAAATTAATAATTTTTTAAATATTAAATGTAGCACAGACTTCATGATACAAAAATCACGGAAGGCCAAATTAATGCTTTTGTTGACCAAAGAGGTAGTTGCCCTTTGCGTTCTCGTCTTCAGAAATAAAGTATTCTCTCCACAATGCCTCAAAGTCTTCCTTAGACAGCTTGTTATCAGGCAGACCCTGGAGGACAAGAACAATGGAGTTAATAATGCTAGCGAAACAGGGTTTCACTGAAGTCCTTGTGCAGTTTTAAACTTTAATAACTTTGGATTTACACGCGACAGACGCACAATATAAACAGCATGTACTAGTATAATTTATGCATTTAAAAAAATATATTATCATTTTTGAGTAAAAAAAAATTTCATTTGATTTTTTTAAGATCCTGTAACTAACTGGAAATGGCAGCAGTAAAATACAAGATTAATTTTGTGTTGGAATATCGAAATGAATGATATTTCCCGAAATATGACATTTATATTGAAGCCTACAAATTGGAACATCACATAGAACCATAATTTATGCATTTTTTCAAACTTTATTGTGATCAGTTTTGAGCTTGTGTTTTTTTTTAGACCCTGTAAATGACTGGAAATAGCAACAGTAAAATAAAAGGGTAACTTTGTTTGGGAAACGTGAACTGAATGATATATCTCGAAAATGAGCAGTTATGTTGTAAAAATGAGAACTGTATTGAGCTAAAATTCGATAACTTGTGTTTTTAAATGCCGTTTACAGTGTGCTTCTATCACGTGTACATTCAAAGTTGAAAGTTGCATGAGGGCTTTTTGGAACACCCTATTTAAGAAAACAATGATGGTTATGGAAATACTGGTAAAGATAGAAGTTCATTCATGCTCATTCTGCTCCCAACGGAGCATAGTTCATCAACAAAAAACCCTCCAACCCCCTTCCTGTCACGTGTGTCGTCTGTTCATGTCTTCTTTGTCCCTTTCAAATATGTCTCCAGCTCTTTTCTCTATTTTTCTTTTGATGGCATCAGTCTATTTCTCTTACCCAGGACATTACAACACAGGGAAGGACTTACCATTCTATTTCTCTTACCCGGGAAATTCCACCACAGGGAAGGACTTACCATTCTATTTCTCTTATCCGGGACATTCCACCACAGGGAAAGACTTACCATTTTATTTCTCTTACCCGGGAAATTCCACCACAGGGAAGGACTTACCATTCTATTTCTCTTACCCGGGACATTCCACCACAGGGAAGGACTTACCATTCTAGTTCTCTTACCCGGGACATTCCACCACAGGGAAGGACTTACCATTTTATTAGTTGGTTTTCTCAACATGTGCAACGTCTTATCCTCACATTTTGTTTCCCTGGTATTTGAATGGTTCTTTCCATAAGCTCCTTATTGGTGATCTAGTTCAGAGGTTCTCAACCTGTTTTTTGCTCATGACCCCCTTCTGAGACTTATTTAACCTCTGTGGTACCCCCTTCTGAGACTCATTTAACCTCTGTGGTACCCCCTTCTGAGACTCATTTAACCTCTGTGGTACCCCCTTCTGAGACTCATTTAACCTCTGTGGTACCCCCTTCTGAGACTCATTTAACCTCTGTGGTACCCCCTTCTGAGACTCATTCAACCCCTGTGGTACCCCCTTCTGAGACTCAATTACCTCTGTGGTACCCTCTTATAGTCGCTGTTAGTTGGAAAAAAGGTGCTTTACCATCTTACTGTGGCCCCCTAGAAAGATGGCATGACTCCCTGGGAGGCCACATGGCCCACGTTGAGAACTACTGATCTGGTCAAACTGTTCCAATCTTTCGTTTATAAGCAACACTCGTTTATAAAGTCTCTAACGTCTAGGCTGTCATTTATTTTCTTGTTGTCCATGTTTGAGAACCATACAATAAGATTGCCTTGTCCTTTTGAGTTAAAAAAGATCCATATTTTTAGGTTTAACTTGATTTCTTGTGCTAGTCCCTTAGCAGTAACTGCCGTCGGATAGTGAGTATTAGATACCTCACCATACAATGTGCATGCATGGAGGCATATCTGGAGCCATCCTTATATGACCACTAGCTGTGCACAATGCTACAATATACAGATGTGGAAGTGAACCTCTGTCTGTGAGGCTAATTACACCCTCATTGACTCTTGAAATCATCCACACACTTTCTAGGATTCCCCCCGTGGTGAGACTTGTTGAGAACCTAGCAGTGCACACTAAGCTTGGAGAAGTCACTTGAGCCCTAGATGTAATTCTTTGTCTTAGACCTGGTTGACTGTATGCAGGAGGATCTCATTATGGACCCAGTGATAGGCAGGGAGAGCAGAGAAGTGGCTCTGTGTAGGACGTGACAGTTCTTTGGGAGAGCCCAGAACCAGAGCACAATATTTTAGCTCTGCATAATTCGAGAGCACCCTTGGACGGCGGGGAATGCACAGACTGCCACACGCTTCTTATTACTAGCTTGGGACCAGATGTGACGATCCTTTAAATTCAAGCCAAGCTGGAGAAACTGGAGCTCATGACTTCAATTTAACACGTTTCGGACTGGCAGAAAAGCCACAGGAGAAACCTAGATCTACTGTGTAGATAATACCAATGAGTCTTCAACTTGGTGTTGGCTGCAAAAGAGCAGCTCTAGTTAAACAACAACAACAACAACAACATACAAGGTCCAGCTTCGTATGAGGTGGGGTGACCAGTTCCCTGCCTCGCTGCTTTTGCACACGCAGAGTCAGGTAACCATTTACAGCTGGGTAGACTGGAGTGTGAGGATGCCAAGTTTCAATTGTTCATTTCTTTTGATTTCCACATGTTTCCCAAATACAGTGAAGCTCTTCTTGCCTTTTTGGTTCCTATTTTGATAGTCTTATTTGGTAGCCAGGTTTTAAATACAATTACTTCCCTTATTAAACATATCACTAGCTGACACTACCTCACTAACCTCGGATATTTTGTCAAAGCAGAGATTGACGTCATCGTTGGAAAAACCGAACAGTTGGTAGATGGCAGTGTATTCGTCACGGTCGATGTAGCCGTCACCTGAAGAAGATTGAGATTTCAAAACGTATGATATGACGCATAGGCCGCAGAGATGTGGTTTTACAGGATAATGGTAAAAATACCATGGGCAGCCAAAAATAGTAATGAGGATGTTCTTAACTCTTAGTATACGACCTAATTTCATGACTACCGTTACAGATTTTGCAATAAATAATTTATTTATAAAGATAACACATAAAGTGTTATATCAAAATGTGAAGAAATGAAACCCCTATATCATGCACATAACTAAATTGTTCAGTGGTTTTAAACATGCATTCACCTATACATTTTCGCTATTGACGGGGATCGATCATCGGCCTTTCTAAGAGGCCGCTCGTATACTAAGAGTTAAAGAAGCCAATGCGCAAAGGAAACTTATTTCACAAGTTAGAAAGAAGCAATCCACTTTGTTTGGGCGTGTTATGAGAAGAGGAAAACTGGAATGTATCGTAACAGGTAAGATTGAAGGAAAAAGAGATAGGGAAGACAAAGAGAGCAAATACTGGACAGTTTGACATTGTGGCATGGAAAGAAGTCAACAGCAGAATTAATAAATTGTACTGGAGACAGGAAGTTGTAGAGAGACATGATCTCCTATGCCACTAGGCATGGTACTTGAAGAAGCAGATGGTGTGACGGCAAACGTCAAAGCTGTTAAATAGGATATAGGTACAGTGCCCATATTACCATAGGCAGATTAACGAGGGAGCTAGCAAAAGCTGTGGTTGATAAAATTGTCATTTACCTTCTAGTACAATCGGATATTGATCAAAACCTGGGAGAAAATCCAAGACAAAAGTAACTGAGAATACTGCATGCGGAAAGCTGTGGACGAGCTTGACAACTTACGCCACTCGACTCGACATTTGATAAAGGGTAAAAATAGAAAATCAGACTAATATAGAAAGTTGGACAAATATAGAAAATCAGACAAATATAAAAAATCAGACGAATATAGGAAATCAAATATAGAAAATCGATGACGGTAGTGATATAGAATATAACATGGAAACTTGTGGGCAAAAGTGGTTGCTTACACCAGTCGACAAGGCATCTGAATAAGAACAAATACAGAAAATTAAAGACAGATATGACAGACAATATTACATATGCAAAGTTGTGGATATGCGTGATAGCCAACGCCATTCCGACTCAACATATGATGACAGACAAAAGAAAAAAAAACCATTTATAACAAAATGCTTCTTTAACTACTTCAAAATATAGTAAAATATTAATGTATACGATGTCACATTCACTGTACTTGTCTTATTACTTTGAGTATTTTTTTTTTTTGGCCGCCTGAAGAATAACGCTTTCAAAGAAATATTTTAGATCGTTATAGGGCTACAGAAAGAAATGTTGTTCTTTCAAGAAAAGCGTAGGGAGAAATAAATTTGGAATTTCGACCTAGTACGATTTGAAATAGATTTGATGTAGATGAAATTCAATTAGCCAAAGGTGTGATTTCTGTATTGTGCATGTTAACAGGCAATAATGCAAAGTGTGACGAAATGGACGACCTCTATCGATCTTTGGGTCTCTCCGGCAGTATCGGTACATTTGTGGTACTGATTTTTATTATGTGCTGTCAATTATCGCACTTTTCTGTCTGTCTGTCTTTCTTTCTTTCTTTCTTTCTTTATTTTTCTGCTAAGTAGCAGATATTTGATTTTATCAAATCGCCCTGTAGGTGATAAATATCACATTTACTTGGCGCTACCCAGATTTGTGGTTATAGGCGCGGCAGATTAAAACGTACATCGTAAAGCGCTATCGGCTTAAATCCCCGATATGACACGGAGTTTGCGCACTCATACGACAGAAAACGAGATTACTGTCTGTGTGACACCTGTGGGCAGACAAGAGTGATATAATCGCTTCCGGTCACTTGGTTAAAAGTAATCATAGATTTATTACATTTTAGACAATATGAGTCTACAAATGTGTTGGTGAGTGTATGCAAGGCGTCATATTATCATATATGGGAGACGTGACCTTTTGCAAAAAATTTTCCATGTAGGAAATATTTTGAAAATGCCACTCCCGACATGTTTGAAATGATTGGATCTTTCTGATTAGATTCATAACAACATTGAGGGGGAATATAGCCGGACCATTTTCGTAGTTTTATCGAACTGTGAATTTCAAGCTCGCCAAGACCTCAGACCTCGCCAGAATGAAGACTAGATTCATAATTCCTATTTGTTAACCGGACCTTTTATTGGAGAACCAGATAAGACTTAAAAAAGCACAGGAAATATCTACATTTTAATAAGGAACACAGGGACTAGGAAACTGAATAAACACGGAGTCAGAGGGGGAATCTATGGTCAAAATTAAAGACATCCCAGACGCGTGTAAGAGAACGATTCGTCTCTTTTATTCATCTGAGCAAAAAAGTATGTAGCCAAGATTGGCGTAAGTAGTGCATTTTCATTCTGTTTTATTACTAACATGTGAACTAACTAAATTATATATATATAGTACACATAGTACTATATATATATATATATATAGTACTATATATATATATATATATATATATATATATATATATATATATATATATATATAATATATATATATATATATATATATATATATATATATAGTACTATGTGAAGTTTAATGTGTGAAACTCGCTATTGGATGTCAAAGTCATTTGAGGCTGGCAACCTCAGTATCTAGAATGATGATTCATGAACCACCACTGCAAGGGCTGGAGACTGCTTTATTGATAGTTTCGTAAAGAGGACTAAAAGCATAAAGTAGTTCCAGGTTCCTTATGGAGCAGGGAGGAAAAGATGAAAAGAAATGATGTACATTCTAAGAATAATGCTTATATTTTCAAAGCAATGTAAATGTCGCTATAAATATACTCACTTTAAAATTAATATAAGTTTTAAAGCTTTAAACCAGTGTAAATGTCTATGTGAAGATATTCAAGTTTTAATGGAGTCAGTCATAAGTGCGTATCTGTATATATCTTAGGAGATGACACGGTTGCATAAACAGTCTGAAACTTCTTCATTCATAAATGATGACTGTATAAAAGCTGAGAACTGTATGACTAATGGGCAGGTATTCTCTATTACAGGTTAACCGTAGTTACCGCGTCTGGAAGCGATGAAATCGTACTCTCTTTAGCTGTAGCCTATTAGATTTAACACTAAGCTTCCGTATGCCAGTAGTGAGTCCTGCATGTCATGTGGATTAATATGCCAATTCTGTAAGTGACGAAAGCCTTTCTCCACACATACTCATTCCCGACGTGGTATTTTCCAAACTTGCAGTCTACATAGAACCTTAGGAGCAGTCTATAATCTCTATCGAGGTTCTTTTAAAATTCTGAGTTAAGTGTTGGATGATGGTATTCTTTCGAGTGATTCGGCTGTTTAAAAGGCGCGCGTGCCACATAGTTGGGGGGATCATTAGGGTGCCAAAGACGCCATACTCTAACGGAGCGCGACGTGCGGATAACGTTCGCTATGATCTAACTGGGACAGGGGGGGGGAGGGGGGGGTGAAGAGGGGGGGGGGGAGTTGTCGATTATGAGGAGGTACAGGCCACGCCCGGAGCATGTTCAAACGCTAGGGGGGAACTCACAGCAATCTGGTCCATGTGACTGTGACAGACATTCGGCTGCTGAATGGCGTTGGTAACCGATTGGGCAATATCTTTAATACGAATAACGATAGTCAACTAAAGTAGCAGATGAGACTTCACATGATCAGCGATAATAAAGACTATGAAACAAAATGCTTCGATCGAGCTGATACATTGTGTTCGGACGCTCCATTTCCAGAAAACTAATAGCACCTCGAACAATCAGTCCATGCGCTTCCACGATCAGCGGAAATGTCAACCTCATAAGCCAGTCGAACTCGGATGTGTCCGCTAGATGTTCCTAGTAAGGACACTACCGTCGATAACTCGTCAACAAACGGCGCTAATATTCGAGATAATCACATGAACACTCATATTCACTCTCTGCAGGCTGCTACAACATTAAGGAGATGCTATGGCGCGCACATGATCTTTCTGCACTGAAATTAGCAATAAACATACAGCGTAGCAATCAATTCGTCTAACAAGATAGATATAGTCTGAGCGAGTTATCCTATTAGAGCAGCCATGTAGATCGCCTAATTGCGATTCACCTGCATCAGAGTTACTTAACTCCATGTCCAGATCGTAACGCTTGTCATGCTGGGGTACCTAATGACTAGGATTCTATGCTGTCTGGGTATTCGAGCGGACAGTCACGTACTAATCGCAGACCCGCCACAATGAACGCAGAATATCACACATCTTCCTCTTTCGTGAGTCTATAGACCCCACATCCTAGCGTATCATATTGCAAATATACGCAGAGCGAGTCTATTCTGAGTGGCGCAATGCTTCCGAGCAAACTCTCTATGTTCCAGACCTTCACCACGATACATAATCTCGTTCTAAGTGATTATCTACTATTTTTCCCTCAGTTCAATATCTTGATAGACCATTGATTAAAGCAACCTGAGTCACAGGTGTTACAACGACAAAATCTTAGAACATGTTCACAAGAATCATTAACTCAGATCTTCCTAACTGTAGATCTAGCCTCCCACCATGTTTCATTGCTCCTAGCCATGAATTTGCATAACATAATGAGAACACAACTAACTAACACAAGAGATTACAACATGACCTATCGCAAGACTATAGAGCTACAAATAATAGGCTAGACAACATTACCGAACTGAGTAATCGATAGTTCAGATGGTGCAGCGTATAACCAGCAAATGCACTGAAATTTAATAAGTTTCTCTACAATTTTTCCCTTCAACCAGAGTGTTCGGCACGCGCGTAAAGAACAGATGTCTATACATACACGTTCCTGGCCGCACAATAGCTCAGTAACTGTTCTCGCCTATTCGATCAAAAATCTTATCTGATCTATAAGACTATACGTCCTCTGAGTTTCAGATGCTAGCCAACAATCGTATTGTTCATATGCCTGGATCTTCGATGGTCTATACTGAGCTTATAATCTCAAATTTAGCTACGAAATAACGAACAAACATATTAAGATACCCAACAAAATCCCTATTATGATAGTTTCTTTCCGAGCGTGGCTCACACTTGATGACCATGTCTGCATACATCTCTGATTGAGCGCACATCTCGCATTTACACATTATTTTTTAATTATATGTAGTTCCTAATTGTTGCAATACTAATGCATCGTAAAATGTCGTAAGGACTGAACACGCCTATGGATAATTCCGCGAGCGACAGAATTTGTATTTGTTCTGTTGAGACGAGTTGAACCTGTATAGAGTCCGTGATTCATATTCACCAACATTTCCTTCCTTCAAAACTCTCGCACTGAAAAACTTAAATCCATATTTCTCACTAGCGCAACATTCTCTTTTAACTTCTATAGACGCGGAAAATGAACGAGCGAATCCAATATCTTTATAGGGTCTGTCGCATATCAGAGCCCGAGAGTTTGCTTGTGTAGAGATTGCATATGTGTCACTTTGCATACACTAAAACCCATTGCAGTGGAGAGTAGATTAAATCCATAGTGTGAGTACATTTACTCCAACAGACAGCAAAACAGCATCTTATTGGGTAAAATAGCACACAACTGGGATGAATAGACATAACGCACTGCGAAGTAGTAAAGTCCATGATGATAATAAATATATGCGGAAGCGGTATATTTCAAACCACCCCAAACACACGAAGAGTCTAAACAAGGATAAAAAAAAACTATCACTATAATGCGCTTCAAAGTACAACTACAAACACCTCTATTACCTAGTAAATTTTATCCCCTCAGTAACATGTATACAAGGGGATACTGTCAACAATTGGCATTCAGCCACGATCACTGCGACACGAGCACACAATCTGATCAGAGTTCATTCTACAATGTGGCCAATATTCTTGAGAACAAAAATCCAATATACTGTCAAAGATCGGACAACCATCTTCAATAAATCTGACTATAGGCAAAACAAACGTATATATCCTCTATTATACTGAAGCACACCGAAAAAAAAAATCATTGAAATCAATGAATCTGACCAAACAACAATCTACCAAACATCTCAGCTAAGAGACAATGTACCGCTCGGAACTCTCATAAACGTGACATGTCGAGGGAAAGGAGCGATTTCCAATCAGTACACGTGTAGCAAAACTCATTCGCTCTCCCCCCCCCAAGCAGACATCCACTACGGGGATGATCTATGACACATGCCATACATGTCTTTAGATACATAGAGACCACCCACCCATAGATCCCACTTCTATTTTACGATTGTCTCTCCTGAAGTAGATTAAACATTCTAAAATAATTATTAAAGAATTTTCTATCACAAGGTTAGATTATTCTCTTCATCATCTATCTCTATATCTTTTATCTCTTATCATTGATTTATATACTTTACCTTTTCATAAATCTATCTTTCCATTTTTCTTTTTTCCTATTATTTTTACTCCTTAATTTTATTAGTTTATTACTATCTCTAATTTACAACAGTTTATAAAAAATTAATGCTACCAACGTTCAAATGATATCAATTTACATCCACATTCTATTAAAACAAAACTAGCGCTACCAGTACTTATATAGTTATCTTCTGTGCAATGGAATAAACATTTTGATATGTGCGCGAAAAAAGATCGGTAAGGATAATGCTACAATGAGACATTAATTAATACAAAGAATTAACAAAATAATCTTAAAAGTAACTAATAGCAAAACAAAAGCGTCCAATGGAAATTAATCTAAACCACTGAGAATTCTAGAAAGGCAAAGTACAACAAACATGAGAGACATATAGTCACATTAATACATCTTATCATTGAACCTAATCCTAAGTGATCGTCATCAATATACTGTGACCGTAGCAGTTCTTAGAAACTGAGAGCTGACACTCAAGAGCGAGCGTATTCTGAGTTACGGATCGTCTAACAATATAAAACATCATCTTTACAGCCATCGTCATCGTGCTCTTTCGAAGGTTTCTCCTCCGACAACACTGCGCATGTAAATCGTGGCGAAGGACACTATTCCCATCTTCAGTGATCTTCAAAGTCGAGACCCGCCCCTATAACCTACTGCGGGGGCACTAAACAAGGTCATCGTTATGTTGAAAGATTAATTGAGGCTGAGTTGCGACCTCTAAGTCTTTTCTTTTCATTGGAGCATCGAGTAATCAAACTAATACACTTCGCCAAGTCTTATAAGCGATCTTTATCTCGTTAGTCTAGAATGATGCCAAAAACAATTGACTCCACTAAACACAACACCCCTGTAAACAAATGTCTTTAGGAGAGCGCGCGTCGAATTGCTCTGATTCTCCTACAACAAATCTCCCCAACACAACCTACTGAGATTTCATCAAGATTGATGCGTCGAACCCATTGTAACTTCATCGGCAAATCTTGTGTCTTTATCGTAAATCTTTAAACGCATCAATATGAATGAATCATGTGAACGATATATCTTTCTTCTACACACACAGACGTATTTACAGCATCTGTGCAAGACGCACATGATCTCTAACAAAAATAACAATGCGACAGGCTAAACTTCAAAATTGTAGTTTAGTAGGTATCTACAAAGGTCAGCTTAAATCATCAACCCTATTTTTTGTCCTCTACCTACTTTTGGCGATGCGATACACAAAGACTACACTTATGTCTACACTCTTACTGAGCGGTGAATTGTAGCTTGCGTTATAGTTAATGCAGTCGAAGCCACTTCCACAGGCTATACAACACTAAGCCATGATATACGTGCGCGCTGAGCTACACTCACATTCCAATGGATAATATGCTACTAGACCCTTAAAACACAATCTTGGCAAAGTGTGGAAAGTGTTTCTACATCTCTCGGATTAGCGACGAGTCACAATACCCACCTCAATTCTTTCTTATCACTAAAGATATACATAATCTTTGAGCCACAATCAAATCACAGCAAATAAAATCTCTGAAATCTCTAAAAATCTCTGAAATATTACGTCTCTTAATGCAATACATAATCCGTATTATATATATCTAAACTTAACAAAACCCTTCTCAGTACAATGTTTAAGCGTCATAAATTACAAGGGCTCACAGAATGCCTGGTGAGATTATATGTTATGGTTGGACATGTCTATAATCTCTGCCCACACAACATCATACACACACGATGGACAACAAAATAACTATTTCTACTTGCGCTGCAGACATTAACTATAGTCTCTTCCAAGAGAGTCTTCTCTCTCACACTGTCACGGGTTCTTCTCTGAGTAAAATTTGATTGTGTAAGATTGTAATTTCACATAGTAAGGCAAGTAGATAACGCTCTGTCCACTCTAATATCTTGCTAGTCCCATCTTCTCTTCTACCGTGTTAACCTACAATCGCGAGCGGTCACGATGCGAAGAACTCGCAACACTCCAAAGAAACAGAGTAGTAACCCATAACGATCCTCTCTTAGTTGTATCTCATCCTCCATGATTATGCGAGACAGCTCATAATTTTGACAACAATTCTCTGTCCGACTTTTCCCATGTACACTTTGAGTTTTTTCTCTTCTCGTTCACTCTACTGATACCTACTTATTCGTCCTTCCTTCCTTCCCTATAGTATCTATTTCATTTTTCCCCATAAGGGCGTGTGCAATTCAATCTCAATCTAATAAAGATGATTATTTTTACTTAAACAAATCTACAGTTTGAGCGGACTTTGTAATAGTAAAGCGGCTAGAAGTAACAAATATTTATACAAAAGAATTATTAGAGAGCTAATACTGTTTAGCCGATGTCGACTGACAAAGGTTCGAGCGACAATAAAATATATATAATTCATCAGTATAACAACACCGTACTTCCTCTATTTTCAGCATTTGCGAGTGCTAATGCAAATTTATCAATTTTCTAATCTCGCGTATTGCCTTTTACTATCCAGAGAGTATAGCTAGTCGTCTAAAGACCAAGAATTAACATTTATGAAATATCATTACAAGTATGAAAAATCGCATTCTACTTTTACAAGAGTCATCTCGGTCAATTGGAAGACCAACTCTCTCCTATGAATAAGGACATAATTCTCTCCGACTCAATGGTTCTACCAGTACATCTAAAACATAAGATTAGATATCTTCGGCGCTAATTTTTTAACCTGCGACATAGAATATCTCTCTCCAAACGTATTTACCGAGCGCTTGTTCTACCTCCACACTTACCAAGGTCTTCACACTTACAAAGGAAACTGAGTTAAGACGCACAAAGACTCGCGCGAAAGACGTCTGAACACCTATCTTAGAACATGCGCTGTGTAGATTTACAGGGAGGCGGAGCTCGTGGTCCGGCTGACTCAAGGGAGCGGAGAGAGATCTGGAGCAGTGCCACGAATAACAATACACAAAAACGCAATATTGGATCTTTCAAACCAAACTCTTTCGCCACACAGTAGCCCGTCATCTTATCCTAAAACCCTGTTATATCTCAAACGAATTTCTATATTGCGTAGATGTAAACTACACACATCCGCAGAGAGTACGAAAGTTCCTCACATTACACAATCTATCTTCTCATGAATTTCTCTGACACTAAACTTATACCTTCCCCTTAAGTATCTGGGATATAAAAAACTCATCTCCTACTTACAAACACAAAATCCCGTAGCGACTCACAAAATAGTTAAGGTTGAGAGATCCCGATCCCACGTAGACAAACCATCCTAAAATAACGAGGCTATACTCTCTTACACACAACCGCGAAATATCCAGCCGATTTATCCATGCATGAGCATAGACATTATAAACTCCCCTACAGCAAAACACACTCACCATCGTGTAGTAGATTTTAAAACTTCAAAATTTATTTTTCTACACAGAGAACACACTACAGTGCGAGCTTAAACAAACTTATCACAACAGCATTGGTGATTTACAGCTTCCACAAATGCGAGCAAAGCGAGTCCTATCTGTATCTCTACCGGAGCGCGAGCGTTAATAAGAACAATCTATTATTAGTATTTAATCGACGACAGCATAACAGGTTCAGTCCGCTTTGAGGCGACCCCCCCCAAGATTCTCTCAACGAGCTGTCCAAACACGGTAGATAGTAAATTATCTTACGAGACTTCATCGATACAAACAATGGTGTCTCACTTATTAATCTTCCTTTTTCAACTATCCCTTCGAGAGCACAACAAGCGAAAGACCCTATGTGCGTCAATAGCATTCATCTGGTCGAAAGGTAAGCGGTGGTTGTCTCTGCATCCGCTGTAGTCAATGAACTTTAGCCTCCGATGATATCCATTAACACTTTGCTCAGCACATTCCGAGTTTGCTTAATTTATCTGCTCTTATTAGTATCTACGAACTATACTCTAGAGTGTATAGTAAGAAATCGTGATGCGAGAGCCGAAGCTACTTAAACGAAGCAAGTGACTATGTATCTCTAACGTGTTCACTTCCGCTCAGCCCTATACAATTTCTATTCATACACTCTGTAATACAAGCTAGCGCCATCCTGCTGTCACCACACTCTCTTGCTCATCTCCCGCATATTATGCTAATATTTTCATATATCCGCTGAAACCACGAATTAGTATCTTTCTCTTGATAGGTTCTATCACAGCTTCAGATGATTAATAGAATGCAGATGCCGTCACCAAAATGACGTGTGAACAAATCGTGTCTATAACAAAACAATATAACTATGCATAAATAAACACCCGAGCAACAGTCACTAATTAATACACCTCACATCACACACAATCCGCGAGAATCTTACACATCTACCTCTCTTTATTCAACGTTAGTGTAGCTCTCAAAACTCTGAGGTAGCATTTACCGCACACAATACAATTTTCATTCTCATCACTCAATTCCTTATCTGAGATCGCATTCCAGGGAGAAACACCAGATTTCTAGAAGCAAACCATGTAGAGATTAAGTCGTATTAGACTCTATAAACAATTAACCAAAAATACCGAGTCTCAGACACTATACATAAAATACATATACCAAGTACATAAGTGAAAACCAACAGTGTTAGTATGCGGGCGGAGAGCCGATGTGCGTCCAAAAAAAACTCTGTCATAGCCTTCTCCCGTTTCTCTCTTTAGTTCTATATAAACAACATGGTAGAGATGCGAACATTACTAACTATCTTCCTCTCTCGAAGACAGTCAAGTGAATACAGCAATCCAGAATATCCATCACAATGAAGTTATTAGGGAGAGTGTGATAAATAATGATTTTACCTCCGTGTAATCGGAATACCAATCAACAAATAAAATTCTACCATCATCAATACTCGTGTGGTGACAAGATGCGAAATACTTGGAAAGAGCTTATTCTTTATACTCTACAATCATCAGAGTCTATATGATATACTATATTGAGAACTCTGAATAATGCGTCATCTCCATCAACCGGTCGTTACTAAAGACGGCGCTACACACCAGCTTCTATTTCCTTAAACACTTCTCTAGGACGTTTTTCACTGTAGTTTGGTAGTAATCCAATCCCTTGCGCTCTATAAGATCTACTTTTCTCACAAACAAAATCACCGAGTTACGCCCTTTGACAACACAATGTATCCAAATCAGCCCTAAACGAAAAAAACATCTCTGATCTATGAGAGAGGCGTGATTCAGCTACATACGGATGGGTCTCAAAACTGTTAGAATTCATGATTGAGACTAGCACTATACATCTCAGTACTATACCTCTATAAATCAAACTGCACAGATAAAACCAGTGTTATGCACAGTCCACAATTACGAGTGCTGTCTCTCTCCATCTACAATAGCTAGACCACAACCTTATGTAGCTGTTATACGGGCGCAGGAGGATAACAGCCACCGACTAAGTTTGAAATTAATCTTTATTCTCTCATCTCAGTAATCGTCATGCCATACTCTAACAGATTAGTACACCCTGGCTTATCTGTGAGTACATCAGCATGGATTTCTAACACCTCCTGAACCTTTTTCCTCTGCTCAAGAGTTAACTGTTCACTCACATTAACCTGAGCATAGCTTTCCGTAGTTGTTAGGGGGTATTCCATGGAGGAAATTGGTTCATCCTGCATTTCTGTTGCAATGGCCAGGGTCATGATATGTGCAACTTCTGATGCTTCCCTGTCATAATACTTTTTAAGAAGGTTGACATGATACACCTTCTCCTTTCCTTTCTTGTCAATCTTATAGTTGGTCCGGGAAAGTTTTTCCAATATGACGTAGGGACCCTGCCATCCAATTTGCAATTTATTATTGCTGCTGGGCAACAGTAACAGAACTTTTTCTCCCACCTCAAGTTCCCTATCTTTTGCTGTTTTATTGTAGTAAGCAGCCTGCTTCCTCCTGGCCTGTCTCAAGTTATCATTTGCCAGTTTCCAACTTGCTTTCAATCGAGATGTCAACTCGTTGACGTATTGGTATGAAGAAGTCACGGTTTCTTCTGCTTTTTCATCAGTCCATGTCCGCAACAATGCTTCCAGTGGACCTTTGATTGGTCGTCCAAACAACAATGTAGCTGGAGCCAATCCTGTGGAGTTATGTGGGACTTCCCTATAGGCAAATAGTGCTGAGGGTAAGTATGTGTCCCAAGTTTCAGGTTTCTCACTAGCCAACTTTCTAAGGATTGAAATGAGCGTGCCATTGAACCGCTCTACTTGACCATTCCCTTGGGCGTGGTACGGGCTACAGTGATAATGTCTAGCTTGAAATAACCTGAATACTTCTTGTGTTAGCTTTCCCCTAAACTGAGAACCATTGTCAGTCAATATTTGATGTGGGAAACCTAATCGGGTGAATATTGTTAACAGTGCCTCTGCCACATGTTTCGAATCTATCGATGACATTGCTACTGCCTCTCCCCACATAGAGCAAGTATCGACCAATGTTAAAATATATGCATTTCTCTTCTTGGTCCTACTTAGGGGTCCAACAATATCCACGGCAACACGTTCGAAGGGCGTTCCCATGATGGGCATTTCTCCCAGTGTTGCTGGTGCAGTCCTATGTTTAGGAGCTACTCTTTGGCATTCTGGACAGGATCTCACATACCTCTTTATGTCCTCTGTGATCCCTGGCCAAAAGTAGTGACAGGCTATCCGTTGTCCAGTGGCCCCTATTCCCATATGTCCACTGAAAGGTATAGCATGTCCTAGCTTCATAACCTGCTCCCTGTATGATTTTGGCACTACAAGTTGTCCATGTCCTTTAGGTCCTGTTCCAGCTTTTCTATATAGTAGGCCATTTTTTCATATATAAGTCTCCTTTCTCTGGAGGGTTATGGCTTTTAGGTAATTTGCCAAAGCAAGGCTTCAATGTACTGTCAGCAGTTTGAGCCTTTCTCATCTCCTCTGGATGAGTATTGATGATAGTGTCCTCCTCTTTCTTAGAGCTTGCCCTGGTCTGGACTGTTGCCATCACTATGGGTCTTATAGGTTCTCCTAGAAAGACATATCTACATCCCAGTATTAATGGGTAGATAGGGTTGTCCATCACTGCTGCTTTGATCTCTCCTTCCACATAGCGAGATCTTATGTTGATTCGGGCTATGGGCAGTGTCATGGTTCCTGCTCCCTTGACTGGTCCTCTGATTTCCACTGTTTCTGTGGTTATCTGTTCCGGACTCACCAGAGAAGAGCACACTACTGAGCCAAAGTCCAAGCCTGTATCATATAAGCACAGTACTTGGGTGCCATTCAAGGTCACTTCCTCACAGACAGGGGGATGATGGAGGTCATTCTGACTATCTGCCAGGTCCTTCCTTCCCTTGTTCTCGGTTGTAAGGCATGCAGCGTGATGAGGAGGGTTTTTCCGTCTGCATTCCGCAGTATTGTGGTTACTCATTTGGCAAGATTTACACCACTTTCCTTCCTTTCTTGGAGGTTTCTTTTCTGATCCTAGAGGGTTTTTGTCTTTATAATCATTTCTGTGTTTGTTCTTGTTGGAATTGTCCCTGTGTTCATAGTTGGTAAAGTTTTGTGAAGGTTTGAAGTTCTCACCCTGCTTCTTCTTATTTCCTGATACTTCTGACTGAGCTGCTTGATATCTTTCAGCCATGGTTAAAATATCTTCCAATCTCTCAGCTCCTTGCTCCATAAGAAATTTTCTCATTTCCTGAGGCATGGATTCTCTCAGTTGTTCCATCATGACCATTTCTTTTATATCTTGACATTTTCCTAAGCTAATCCATTTTGTCAGATAAGTTTCTAATCTGGCAGAAAACTGGTGATAGTTTTCTCCTGGAAGTAGCTTAGCAGTTCGGAATCTCCTTCTATAAGATTCAGAATTCTTTTCGTACCTGACCAGTAAAGCTTGTTTTAAGATTTCATAATCTTCCTGGTCGTCTTTTGAGAGTTTTAAATAAACATCGTATGAAACTCCCCTCAACCCCTGAGATAGCTTAAGGCTCCATTTTTCCTTTTCCAATCCATAGGTAGTGGCCAGTCTCTCATATCTATCCAGGTATGACTCAATGGCGTCCTCCTTCTCAATAAATGGATCCAGGTGGAAACTCATGGCTCCATTTGCCGTGCTCTGGTTGGAGCTACTCTCAGAGTGAGGTGAGCTAGCACCATGATTGCTAGCTGCTCCCTGGAGTTCAAGTTCCTTTAAACTTAACTCATGAGCTCTTTGTAACCTTCTTTCTTCAGCTTCAGACATTAGTCTCTTTTCTTCTCTCTCTGCTTCCATTCTTTTGGCTTCTCTCTCTGCTTGTAGTTTCCTAGCTTCAGCCTCAACTTCAAATCTTTTGGCTTCTCTTTCAGCTTCAGCTTCCATTCTTTTAGTCTCTCTATCTAAATATTTATCCACTTCAGTTGTGATATGTCGAATTAGAGCATCTCCTGTCATACCCAAGTCTTTTCCTTCCTGCATAATCGCAGCTCTAAACTTCACCAATTCAGCCATGATGCTTACTTACCAGAGGGTATATAATTTTATCTTCACTAACCAACTAACTTAATTAAAATCAATTAATTACTTTGAACAAGACAAATCCTTAAAACCTTGTGAGCGTTTCTTATTTACTTCGTACTCAATGGTACTACTATTACAAAAAATTTCTAAATGTTAGAATTTTTTCAAAAAAATTTATTTTTACAAACTATTTGTGGCTCAAGATAGAAGAATACATAGATAGTGGCTCAGGATAAAAAAATAATATCCCGGACGAGCCCCCAGTGTAGCGAAAGGTTTTCCTATTATGATAATAGTGGTAGAGCAGAAGTAGAATCTCTCTCCAGAAAGTATGAAGTTCCAGTGCCCGAGAAGTACACTGGTATCGCAAGTGAGTTACAGCTGTGAATACTCTGAGCTGGACAATAGATTTAGGCTTCAGAAGTATAAGATGCTACTTTTGCTATCGTAACCCTATGTGATAATATAATTAAATTTGAAAAGGTAACTCAAAATTTAACAGTTAAAAATTTAACAAGTCAAATGAGTACAATTATCCAATTTATTATGTACATCTATATATTCTTGTAATGATAAATGGGTGTTGGAAGATGGTAAAATGTATGATTATTTACAGTTACAAATTAAAATAACTAATAGAAAAAGTCTTGGATTTATCTTCCACTGAATTTACAACAAAAGGATTGTCACATTATCTCTTGCCATCTAGTGTCATCATTAGACTGTCGTTTTAGAAACTGCTCACAGGATTTGTTGGATGGATACATATAAACTCATCTTTAGCCACGTCTGCTCGAGGTTCCTCCGACACACTGGAGTACGGAAGACTTTCCTTCAGCCCGCCCTATAACTACGGGGGGACTAAGGTGTTGAAGTTTGGTTGACCTCTAGGCTTCAGTGAGCTGGATCAACTTCTTCAAGTCTTTAGTTTCTCGATCAGGAATGATCATAAACATTGATCATAAAAACCTGGAACAAGAGGTAATAGGTGGCCATTGTTCCAACAATCTCCCCACCAACTACTGTTCATGATGCGACCATGTCTTCAGTGTTTGTATATAAATGAATGAATCATGGTAGTATGTTACAGAGATAGCATGATAAGATAATGTATACTGTGCAGAATTAACAAAATACATGAATAAATCATATGTTATGATACATGGGTACGATATAACCTTTGCCTTCCACTTATGGATGTAAAGTCACTTATGTACTTGCTGGTATGTCGTAAGCTTCCAGGCAAGAACTAGCCATGATATACGTGGCTAACCAATTAATGGTTATGCTTCCTGACAATGCCGGTGAAGGTTATCTCTGGTTAGCGTCATTCCCTTTTTTATTATATCTGCTACAATCAATCAGAAATAAAATCTGAAATAAAATGATATTAGTAATGCATATATTTTTAATAAACTTACATACCCTCTTAGGATTAATAAGCTCACGGTGAGATTATTTTGGTTGAAGTTAATCTGCCCTGCATGCAGCGTGAAAAAATAACTTTTCTTGCAGATACTGTCTTCCAGTTTCTCACTGTGGCTTCTGGATTTGGTGTGTGATTTCCAATGCGCCGCTCTGTCCTTATATTTCAGTCTCTCGCGCGTACGAGAAAGCACCTCTAAAAGTCCCAAAAGATTTTAGTTTCATCTCCTGATTTGAAGCTATTTGAAACAATCTGTGCTTTTCCTGTACTTGTTTTTCTCTTCTGTCACTCACACACTTATCTCCTTCCTTCCTTCCTATATATCATTTCCTTTTCCCCATATGGGGCTTTCATTACATATAAGTTTTATACAAATCCGTTGAGGCTTGTTAGTGTAATAAATTTTTAAAGATTATTAGCTAACTTTTAGCCGATGTGATGAAGGTGAAAAATATTAATTATCTTTAAAACTATTTATATTTGAACAATATCCTTTTGGATATAATTCCTAGTCTATCTCCTTTGTTGAATTATTTTTATTTAATATTATTCCAACCGGGCGTTCTCCGGTAATTAATAATTTAATTTTCAGTAAATGCATACTTTTAAAGTCCGTCATACATTCCTATATAGCTATTTCCTCATTCTTCAGTAATACTGTATGGCTTTTAACCGTAAGTCACATTTCCGCTGTCTACCAACTTCAAAGAAAGACCGAAGCGCTGACCTTGCGCTGTGTGTGTGGGTGTCGCGTGGGCGTGTCGCGCTACAACCAAGCAAGTGTTTACCAAATCTCGCTACACTACCCCCTAACAGAGTGTAGAGGTGACCCAGACAGCACACTGGCTCTTGGGTGAATCATCATCTCATCATCTCAACCCGTAACCCGTCATGGGTCGTAGGGGTGCCATGGTGGAAGCATCTGCAGACAGGGTCCTCCACTGCTCTCTATCCTCAGCAATGCGTACAAGTGTGGAAAAACCGTATCCTGCCCATTCTTTGATGTTATCAGCCCAGGATTTTCTTTGCCTTCCTCGTCTCCGTTTACCTTCGACTGTTCCCTGGAGGATCGTTTTCGAAAGGGAGTCATGACGAGTTACATGCTCAAACCAGGCAAGCTTTCGACGTTTCACTATTGACAAAAGTGGTTCTTGGTGGCCTGCATAGGTGTTTATCTTCTCTCTAACATAGACATTTGTTTTGTGCTCTTTATAGCAAATGCGCAAAATTCTTCTATAACATTTATGCTCGAAAGCCTGAATCCTTCGCTCCGTATCTGCAGTGAGTGTCCAGCCCTCACACCCATACAAGAGAATAGATAATACAAGTGATTTGTATAATTTGATCTTCACAGGAAAACTGATGTTACTTTTCCAGATCACATTCAGCCTTGTCTTGGCAGCTGAGGCCATCTCAAGTCTTGTCTTGATTTCTTTACTTGAACTTCCATCACTACACATAGTGGACCCGAGATATTTAAAGGTGTTAACTTCTTCTAACGTTTGCCCATTTAACGTAATGTTGGTCGGAACATGTTTCTTATGGCTATTCACCAATATCTTGCTTTTTTCTATATTAATTTCCATCCCATAAGTTCTTGTTACTTTCTCCAGTCTAGAGGTAAGGTCTTGAAGTTCTGATTCTGTTCCAGCTATCAGATCGATATCATCAGCAAAACGTAGATTGCAAAGAGGTCGGCCTCCAATCGATATGGTTGTTTTATAATTGTAGAGAGCCTCCTGCATAATATGTTCTAAAAAAAAAGGTAAAGGAACCCGTTACACGCCCATTGAGGCATATTGGGAATATGGTGTTAGGCCAATATTATCTTGACCGTCGGCACACTAGGGGTGATGTGGTCGGCATCACGCCGGCCGCCTTAACCTTCCCAGAGTTGCTCTGGTACCCATTTGGGGCTGGGTCGACCCAGGAGCCGTTTGTGGCCTAAAAATATTCCCACCTCATCTGGGGATCGAACCATAGACCACTGAGCTAGGAAGCCAGTGCACTAACCACTATGCTACCGCGGCTCCTATAATATGTTCTAGATATATATTAAAGAGCACTGGTGACAGGATACATCCCTGGCGAGCTCCTACAGTTGATTTGAAAAATTTTTCCAATATCGTTGCTTGCAAAAACAGCACTGCTTGCGTCCTTGTATAGTGCTTCAATGATATCTATGATGTTGGTATCAAAATTAAATTTTCTCATTATTTGCCATAAGCCTTCATGCCTGGGAGCCGCGGTAGCATAGTGGTTAGTGCACTGGCTTCCTAGCGCAGTGGTCTATGGTTCGATCCCCAGATGAGGCTGAAAATTTTTAGGCCACAAACGGCTCCTGGGTCGACCCAGCCCCAAATGGGTACCAGAGCTACTCTGGGAAGGTTAAGGCGGCCGGCGTGATGCCGACCACATCACCCCTCGTGTGCCGACGGTCAAGATAATATGGGCCTAACACCATATTCCCAATATGCCTCAATGGGCGTGTAACGGGTTCCTTTACCTTTACCTTCATGCCAGACTCGATCGAAGGCTTTTGTGAAATCGATGAAGTTATGGTATAAATCATGTTGATGCTGGAGATGTTTTTCGATCAGTAATCTAATATTGAAGATTTGTTCTGAGGTACTTCTTTTTGGTCTAAAGCCAGCCTGTTCCTCGGACAAGATTTCTTCTGATTTCTGTTTTATTCTGTTCAAAAGTATCCTTAACATCACCTTACTTGGATGACTAATAAGGCTAATGGTTCTGTAGTTCTTGCACATTTTTAGATTTCCTTTCTTTGGAAGCGGTATTACTAATGACTGCGTCCATTCTTTTGGCCCTTTTTTTGTACTCCATATCTTCTGGCAAATTGTTGTCATGATTTTTACTATATCTGGCCCTCCATATTTCAAGAGCTCTGCTGGGATATTATCCACACCCGGCGACTTCCCTCCTTTCATCGAACATATAGCCTCTTCCACTTCTTCCCGTAATATTTCTGCATTTCCGAGCTCCCTGTTTTCACACTTAATGTTGTTTAATATGCCTAAGTCAGTGTCAAGTTTACAGTTATATAATTCTTTACAATATTCTGTCCACCTTCTCATTACAGCTGTTTTTTCATTGAGCAGAGCCCCATTGCTACCTTCTATGACAGTTACCCTGGGCTGTTGGGGTTTTGATAGTCTTTTTAATGTGTCAAAAGCTGCCTTGCTGTTACCTTTTAATAGCCCCGTATTAATGGACTCACATTGATCAGCTACCCATTTTTCTTTGGCCTGTTTCATTTTCTTTCTAATATTTTTATTCACCATACTGTATTGCCATGCTGCTTCAGGAACCTCTTTCTTAACCTTTTTCATTTCCCGCCGTGTATCACATAACTTCAGAATGTCATCTGTAACCCATAATTGGGTGAATACTCAATCCAATTTTAATACAAACAGGTGATTGACCTGTTGTGTGGTTGTGTTTCATAGGGAGAAAACTGTATTTGGTGTTTCATAGAAAAAAAAAAACGACCTGTGGTGTTTCATAGAGAAAACAACAACGATATGTCTTGTTTCATAGAAAAAAAAAACAAAACGATTTTTGGTGTATCATAGAGAATAAAAAACGATATGTAGTGTTTCATAGTGGACAAAACAATATTTGGTGTTTCATAGAGAAAAAAAAACACGATATGTTGTATTCATAGAGGAAAAAAGATATGTAGTGTTTCATAGAGGAAAAAAAAGATATGTGATGCTTCAGAGGAAAAAAAAATGGTGTTTCAACAGTAAAGTAAAGTATATAACCTGATGTGTCATTAGCGTAGAACATGAACTCCATGTAGTCTTGTTGCCAGGGTGGAAAAGTTTTGCCTTCTGCGACGTCGTTAATGCATTCTTCCCACATTCTCGTCCACTCTTCTTTTGTGATTTTGCCGTCCTATAAAGACATATTAAAATAGTATGTTAACACACTCAAAGAATCAGCATCCAAAAGAAATATGTAGTTTCGTATGTATAAAAGAACATTGTGTAATAAGTAACAACAGATTGGCAAAACTTGAGGACTTCCTGTTAGAACGCTCCGTAGAAGAAACACGTACAGTTGACTAAACAGGCTAAAGTCTGGCATTTAGAAAGCTACATAGATAGAAATGCAGATAGACAGATATACAGACTGAAAGATAGACAGATAGTCAGACGGACAGAATACCGACCGACAGATAGACAGGCAGACAGATAGCTTGACATGCAGGTAGACAGACAGGCAGACATACAGATGGATAGATAGACAGATAGACAGACAAATATATAGATAGACAGACAGACAGACAGACAGACAGATAGATAGATAGATAGATAGATAGATAGATAGATAGATAGATAGATAGATAGATAGATAGATAGATAGATAGATAGATATATAGATAGATATATAGATAGATATATAGATAGTTAGATAGATGGATAGATAGATAGATAGATAGATAGATAGATAGATAGATAGATAGATAGATAGATAGATAGTATGACTATTTCTATACAATGAAAGTATGAGCTACAGTAGTTAGTAATCTATGACTATGTCTATACTATGACAGGTTGTGCTATAGTAGTTAGTATACTATGAATATTTCTATACTATGAAAGTTTGAGCTATTGTAGTAAGTATGCTATGGCAGTTTGTTATACTATTACAGTTTAAGCTATAGTAGTTAGTATACTATGACAATTTGTGCTTTAATAGTATAGTATACTAAAAAATTTTGTTATACAATGACAGTTTGTGCTATAGTAGTAAGTATACTAGAACGCTTTGTTATACAATGACAGTTTGTGCTATAGCTGTAAGTATACTGTGGCAGTTGGTGCTATAGTATTAAGTATACTGTGATAGTTTGTGCTATAGTAGTAAGTATACTGTGACAGTTTGTGCTATAGTAGTAAGTATATTATGAAAGATTGTTAAATATGACAGCTTGTGCTATAGTAGTAAACATATTATGACAGTTTGTACTATAGTAATAAGTATACTATGATAGTTTGTGTTATAGTAGTAAGCATACTGTAACAGTTTGTGATATAGTAGTAAGTATATTATGACAATTTGTGCTATAGTAGTAAGTATACCATGACAGTTTGTGCTATAGTAGTAAGTATACTATGACAGTTTGTGCTATAGTAGTTAGTATATTATGACAGTTTGTGCCATAGTAGTAAGTATACTATGACAGGCTGTGCTATAGTTGTAAGCATATTATGACAGTTTGCGCTATAGTAGTAGGTATATTATGACAGTATGTGCTATAGTAGTAAGTATATAATGACAGATTGTTATAATATGACAGTTTTTCCTATACCGGTACTAGTAAGTATACTACGACAGTTTGTGCTATAGTAGTAAGTATATTATAACAGTATGGGCTGAAGAAGTAAGTATATTATGACAGTTTGTGCTATAGTAGTAAGTATATTATGACAGATTGTTATAATATGACAGTTTTTGCTTTACTAGTAAGTATACTATGACAGTTTGGGCTATTGTAGTCAGTATACTATAACAGAATGTTATAATATGGCAGTTTGTGCTATAATAGTAAGTTTAATGCGACAGTTTGTTATACTAAGACAGTTATTTTCTACGACATCTTCATGATCACTAGTCGCCCTACAGCTTCTCAAAAAGGATTGGTCCTCAACAAACTCATGATGCGGATTCTAGAAGAAGGACTACCTTGTAATGCTATTAACTTGTTTTCTCAGTTCGTGTCCTATCCATCGTCTGGGTCTTTTTCTCATCATCTTCTAAACCATATACTATTGCAGTTTGTATAATATGTTAATTTGTATACAATTACAGCTTGTGTATTTTTATTGTATACTGTCAAATCGTAAAGTCTGAAGACGTAGATGATTCGGGTGTCTGTTTCGCTTTTGTCCTCTAGATTTTTAACACTGTTTCTTTTAATGTTTTGTTGCGGAGATGTGTTTCCTAATTCGTTTTTTTTTCCCATAATTCTGTATACACTCGTCCAACGATCTATACTAGGAAGAATTACGGAAAGCGCACAAACATATATGAATGTTTACCTCTCTAAAAGGCAGCATTCATCTGACTTTAATTTATGTAGTTTTCCACAGGGCAGTTCTATTTCCAGCCTTGATTCATTTGGTGCACTAATAATAAAGTGCTTAAAAATAACATAACGTGTATTCTTAAAATGTTTGATGCATAAAAGCGCTTTCGAATCGATTTTTTCATATAGCATGTTGGAGAAAAATACAGGGGTGAAAAAGGAAACTTTCTGTTGTTTAAAAATAATGTTCTAGAGACTACATGTTGTTAAATTAATAAGCAAACACAAATGCAAAGATGGATAATTAAGTAAAAATACATGTTTGAAAATGTTTTTATAAATAATTCACTCAGTCAGTGTTCTTAGCTTTCTTGAATGTATCAGACAGAAAGTATACTATTTATATCATATCTCTGTTCTTTATCCGTATCCGTTCATCTCATCTCTACACTCTTTTCATTTAATCTCTTTACTCTTTCTCCGCCTCTGTTCATCTCATTTTTTTTATCATCTCTTCGCGGTTGTTCATCTTATTCCTTTATTATTTCTCCGCCTCTGTTCATCTCATTTCTTTATTATTTCTCCGCCTCTGCTCATCTCATCTCTCCACTCTTTCTCCGTCTTTATTCATCTCTTCTCTCTCTTTCTTCACCTCCGTTCATCTCAGTTCTCTCTTTCTCCGTCTCTGTTCATCTCAGCTCTCTTTATGCGCCTCTGTTCATCTCAGCTCTCTCTTTCTCCAGCACTGTTTATCTCAGCTCTCTCTTTCTCCGCCTCAGTTCATCTCAGCTCTCTCTTTCTCCGCCTCAGTTCATCTCAGCTCTCTCTTTCTCCGTCTCTATTCATCCCTTCTCTCTCTTTCTCCGCCTCAGTTCATCTCAGCTTTCTCTTTCTCCGTCTCTATTCATCCCTTCTCTCTCTTTCTCTACCTCTGTTCATCTCAGCTCTAACTTTCTCCTTCTCTATTTACCCATTCTCTCTCTTCCTCCGCCTCTATTAATCTCAGCTCTCTCTTTCTCCACCTCTGTTCATATCAGCTCTCTCTTTCTCCGCCTTTATTCATCCCTTCTCTCTTTCTCCGCCTCTGTTCATCTCAGCTCTCTCTTTCTCCGTCTCTATTCATCCTTTCTCTCTTTCTCCGCCTCTGTTCATTTCATTTCTCTCTCTTTCTCCGTCTCTGTTCATATATCACCACTATTTTTCCGTCCCTGTTCATCTCATTTCTCTTCTTGTCTCTCTGTCTTGTGTCATGGTAATGTGCAATCAGTGAATTAACAAGGCTAAGACCGCTGGAATTTGACATCAAATGTAAGACTAGCAGGCATGGGTTGTATGACTGGACGTGTACGGTGTGTATACAAACAGCGCGCTACAGGACCGATAAGCATTTATACCCTTCGACATTTGCTTGGGGGGGGGAGAGAGAGAGACTGAGTACCTATGCGTATGCCCGAAGTGCAACAACCACCAGTCTAATAAACAACAACAATAGCGGTGTGTAATGTGTTACTCGTGATATTGTGTGTATTTTTGAGATTCCTATATTTTTTTCAGGCATATTTTGTCGCCTTTGTGTCTTTTTATTAAGGTTGTTTCAATTCTTGGCCAAGTCAAGTCCAAGTGTAAGAAGTACTTAACTTTATAAAATAACAGTAGTGCTTAAAAATGGTTCAACGATAATAAATTTTATAACAGAAACGAGAAAGCAGGTAAGCTAAGACAATTTTTAAGATATTATTTCTGGATACATCATGGAAGATAATTTTTCCTTTTCCAAATACATTTTTCATTGTTGTCTCCCTTGGAACAGAAAATTGTTCTCTTTTTACGTCTGATAACCCTCCTACACACAAAATGTAAAGCACTGAATATATACAAGTACACTTATATTAAAAAATGGCCCGCGTAGTTTTTTGTGGGTCTCCGGGAAGAGACAGAAAGTATAGACCTACAGTTCTCTGTGTCGTGACAAATATGATTATCCATGATGCTTAATGTAGTTGTTTCTATGTTGCTGACTCGGGATTGAAATTGTTTGAAAAAAAAATGTCCTGTGGCCACAGTGATATATATATGTCCTGTCCATTCTTTGATTCTGCATATACGCCTCCTTCATCTTTATTTTGTATCTCTTGTTGCTGATCCGTGAGTTTTATACAAAGTGGGTCAAAATTCAAGCCTCGTGGGCAATTTATTACATAGACGGCTTGAAAAACGTTCCATGTTCAACGATGAAGTATTGTTTCACCTTAATGGTTCACATAACACGATACTGGGCCATTCAAAACCTACACAGGGTAACGGAAGGACATGTGCAAAATAATCTAGGAATTATGGAATGAGACTGTTTTTTTGGCGAGTATGATTTTGCAAATAACATTTCCAGGTAAATGTGGCCCACTGAATGGCCACCTAGGTCTCCAGACCGAACTCCTATGGATTTTTTTTTTTGGGTGATTGGGGGGGGGGGGGGGGGGGGGGGAGGGAGAGGGGTTGCGTGCATATTTTGACGCACATATTACAAAAATCGATATGGCTATTTAATATGGAAAAAATATAGACATTCATTCATTTGTGTATGAAAATGCTGTCTATGGTAAAAGCGAGAGAATCCATGTTTGATTCACACTTTTGATTATAGGAGTAATCGTTCTTGATATTGATCCGGCGCATGGATTGCTCTTACGTTTGTACTTATTTTTTTAGGGCCAGAAAATATATTAATTTGCTTATTATGTTTATGGCCTGAATTCATATGTATTACATATTATTAGTACAAGTAGAATCAGTCCTATATTGTATATTTTGGATGGGTAGGCGGGACTAGATTCTTATTATTCCGGTCTAGCGGAAGTATGAGTTGTCTTGACAAGTCGTGATGAGTTCCGATGTACCGTGATAATGGCTGGTACGCACTTTTCAAAGGGCTGGTAGATTGTTAAGGAAATATAATTCAGGAAGTGGTTTTCTTCTAAAGGAGATGGTATCTCTACTATAGGTTATGTTAGAGACTCTCCTAAGGTACGGTACAATGTATAATTCGGACTCCATGTATTGCCAGACCCTATTTTGATGATCTCATGTCGATTCGACCTAGATGGAACATTGTGCTTCGTATCGCTAGGGTCGTGTTTTGTATCGACAAAGATGACAGACTTTCCTACAGCGGTTATGGCTACGTGAATTAACCTGATCATCGTAGAGCTGTATGGGAACATTTATGAAATCATTTGTATACCCATTATAAATTAACTCTGGCTTATATTCTCCTTCCTATGAATGAGTGAACGACAACTCAGGGAGGCGGCCATGTTAGATTTCGGTCATCATATGTTTTGATCACTGCCAAGAGAACAGATTATTTATCCTATTATCGGACAGTGACAGGGAGATCTCAATCTTGCTAGAAACCCCCTCTTTCGTGGTTTCATAATATATGCTACAAACTATGGACGTCAAGTAACCTTAGTTATTTACCGATCTGCCTTCACTGACGCGTTTAGTCAGATAAGGGGATGCGGCCATAATATATCATGACATTGAACTTTTGATGTACTGCCCATTATTTCTGAATGTGTCATGACTTCAGATCTGCTATGTAAACCTACAAATTGATATGTCAACATATCATGATGTACTCGTATGTCCCAGTGTGTACGTCTGAATAAATTGAGTAAACAAAGATTCCAGCAGTCTGCATTGGTGCCTTGTAGACACATGTGTATGAGTGGTTATATTGGTCAGCACACAAACAGTACACCATTCGCGGTAATCACACTCTACACTTCTACTTCATACATACACCATCCTGCGTCGGTTGGAGTGACCAAGTTTAGGGCCTGCTTCCCCTGGAGCCTTTGCCTTCCCTAACTCAGGACTAGGGTGAGTTACCCATTTACAGCTGGGTAGACTGGGGCATGCCTGATCTCAACAACACACCACTCTTCCTTACAGAGCATACAGACTGACACTTCATTAGAGTGGAAAGAAGAAAAGAAACTTTACAGTGGTGGCCAGATTCCTGGGTCCAGCTTACGCAGTTTTGTGTTGAGAATCACAGTTTACAGCTGAAAGAACATTTGTTTGAACACATCAACACCAGTAGGACAGCTATACAGTCGATGTCAGCTTGACCTGTATTACCGATAGGATGCTGTATCTAGGTCAGCGCTTGTTGACAGTTTTTCGCTGTACAGACAGTATTACACAGGACAGTGGTATCAAGTGTAGAAAATATCTGGAGCAGTATTGTTGACATTTCTCAACGTACAGAAGAATCACAGTGTTGTTGAACATAAAGTGCATAGTTCATCGTTGGATCTTCATATGCTCAAAAGAGAAAAAATTGACAGTGTAATAGTTTAGAATTAAATCTATTACTCAATAAAGTGGCAAGTTATTAGTATTAAAATAAACTGTGCCTGCTTTACAACACTATACCTGCAACACATTCCATTCATGACATAAATTATATTGTATGCTATATGCTATTTATGCTTACATGTTATTTGTTTATATGTGTAGGTGTTTATATGTTGCGGGCCTGGATGGGAGGTGACTAGAACAGGAAATACCGAGTGATATTGGTCTTGTTCTGGCGTTCGATAGGGAGCAATTTCTTTATTGAAATTTGTATGCAACATAGTTTGCAAATATTTGGTTAGTTGTGACGACTGTTTCATATTTGTATTTGTAACATTTTTTCTGTTCTTTATTTTTGTTTGATTTGTTTGTATAATTGTAGGTCTCATCTTTCCTTTCATTTCAGTTTTTTACACCCTTATGTTTATACACTGTGGCGTTATTTGTCTTGTCATTTTATTATTGCAGTTATCATCACGGTTTCTGTGATCATTTTTTTCATTTCTCCTATTTAATTTAATTTGATCTCTGCAAATGTGTTCATATTGTCTTTTCTTGTTTGTCCTTTGTAATGTCTTTAGTTGACATATGACGTATAGTGGTATACACTGATAGTATAGTACAGATCAGTACTTTATGATTGTTATTGTTATAAAACAAAATGTACAAGACCTTTGTAAGGCTTGTCTCCCAAAGTGATTGGTAAAGGGAAATATTTTTTCCACGGGTACTCAAGTGATCTTTGATTACATTGAGGTATACAAGACCTTTGTAAGGCTTGTCTCCCACAGTATTTGAGATACAGTTATTGTGTCCATAGGTACTCAAGTTATCATTGGTTATTATAAACCATACAAGTTTGGACTAAGACTAAGTCTATGGTATAGACTTGTCTCTCATTAACGGAACAATGGGCTGTTGCTCAATATGACAAAGCATTAGCTGCAGAAGAGAAAAAAACTGCTGCTGCTGTTGAAGAAAGAAAAGCTGCTGCTGAGGAAAAAAAAGCTGCGGCTGAGGAGAGAAAACTTCAAATAGAAGAAAAAAAAGCTGCTGCAGAAGAAAGGAAAGCTCTAGCTGAAGAAAAAAGATTAGAAAAAGAAGCTGATACTGCTGCTGAACTTAAGAAATTGCAGATGCAATTGGAGGAAAGGAGATTTGATGCAGAACAGAAGAAATTAGAAGCTGATGCAGAACAGAAAAAATTAGAAGCTACTGCAGAACAGAAAAAATTAGAAGTTGCTGCTGCTGCAGAACAGAAAAAATTAGAAGTTGCTGCTGCTGCAGAACAGAAAAAATTAGAAGTTGCTGCTGCTGCAGAACAGAAAAAAATTAGAAGCTGCTGCAGAACAGAGAAGATTAGATAGAGAAGCTGAAGAGAGAAAAGCAATAAGAGAACATGAGTTTGAATTAGAGAAATTAAAATTGACATGTATGAGTAATGTTAATCAGGCATCTGGTAGTAATGGTAAACCCTTTGTGTACAAGGTCAAGGTACCAGCGTTTAACCCTACCAGTGATGACATAACATTTTGGCTTTCTAGATTTGAACGGGCTTGTCGATCTCATAATGTTGACAAATCACAGTATGTGAATCAGTTGTCTGAAAATCTAAAAGGGGAGTCTCTGAGTAAGTTATATTTTGTTGAAGAGGCCGACAAAGATAATTATGATGCTGTTAGGGCAGCTTTGATAAAGAGATATCAGCTGTCTGAAGAAGGTTATCGTCTTTTGTTTAAAACAATGAGACCTGAGGTAGGTGTAGAATTCTCAGATTTCATCTCAAAAGCACGAATTACACTTTCACGATGGATTGAATTATCCAAAACAGAGAAAACATTTGATGGTCTTACGGATTTATTGCTAAGAGACAAGGTCATGTCTTCTGTAAATAAATCATTCCTAGAGTTCTTACATGAGCGTAAACCTGGTACAATAAAGCAAATGGAAGAATATTGTGACCAGTATGCCACGGCACACCCTGACATGATTCTTAGTAACTCTAACATTAAAGAGAGTATGCCAGTTGCTTCGGCAACAGAATATAATCAGAATTACTCACACAAATTCCAAGGAGCTAAAAATAAATTTGATAAAAAGGTTAATTGGAATAAGTATCAAAACCAAGATAACCACTCAAATCAGGGTTCTTCTTCGAAGAACTGGAATCGAGCTGATAGTCCTCGACACGCGAGGGGTACCCATAATGTTAGAAATTCTCGGAAAGGGAGTAGCTATAGGAACTACCCAAGTGCTTCATGGAGACAACAGAAACAATATTACAGGGATACTCAATATAACGAGCGTGATGATTATGATCATGAATATTATGATTCAAACCCAAATAGGGGTTATAACAGAGGCAATAATAATTATAGAGACAATTATAACCGAGGTAGATCACAACACAAAAGACATGGTAAATCTTATTACCAGGCTAACTCTGCACAACAGGAGTTCCACGACACCGATAATCAGAATAATGATAAAAAAGACTCCAACAGTGTAGCAAATTCCGCTTTCGATTTTGCTAGAGCATCTGAGTGTTCGCAATGCAAAACATTATTCGATCCAACCACAGTGTCTACTTTAAGCTGCGGTCACCCGCTTCCCGCTCTCCATGCGTCAATTGCGCATAATGGAAGGGGTGCTCTTGTCTTTAATAGGGGCCTAATAGATGGTACTCCGGTATCAATTCTTTTCGATTCGGGGTGCACTACCATTGGAGTGAGGCAATCACTCGTAAATCCTTCTCGAGCTACAGGCAATATAGTCAAATGTGTAACATTTGGTGGCACATTGGAGAAGTACTCCACTGCCATTATCAATATTGCTACGCCTTTCTTTACAGGAGAGGTGCAAGCATGTCTCTTGCCGAATCCGATCGCTGATCTTATCATCGGTCGCATTCATGGAGTGAAAGAATGCACTCCACAGCAAATTTCTAATTGGGAAAATGTTAATATGCAATCTGCTAATGCAGTAATCACTAGGGCTCAAGCTCTTAATATGCCACAATCTTCACATTCTGAAGATAATGATGCGCAGATCCAAGATGATCCCTTGGGGATTTCCCACGATTCCTTTATCAAACAGCAGGAAGATGATCCTACTCTAAAGAAATTCTTTACTCTGGCAACAAAAGGTGATCCGAATAAGGATACAAATCGTAAATCTTGGATTACGATGAAGAATGGCGTACTTGTACGTATGGTACAAGACTCCGCTAAGTCCATTCATTCTCAAATCCTTGTGCCTAAAAATATGAGAGTTAAAATCTTACAGCACGCTCATGATTCGCAGTGTGCTGGACATATGGGGTTTTCCCGTACTAAAGCTAGAGTTCTTCAATCTTTCTTTTGGCCTGCTGTGAATAAGGACATACGAATCTATTGTCGATCTTGTAAAGTATGTCAAGAGATTAAATCCAGAGGTCCACGCCATGATGCACCTATTCAGGCTGCAGACATTCCCATTCGGCCATTTCAAAAAATGGCGATAGACATCATTGGTCCATTTAAGATAAAGTCTGCTAGAGGACACCAATTTATTTTGACGTGTGTTGATATGTGCACACGTTGGCCGGAGGCTGTTCCTCTAAAGAGCATAACTACTGCTCATGTCGCAGATGCTCTTTGGTTAATATTTTCTCGTCTGGGGTTTCCAGCAGAAATATTATCCGACCATGGTACCCAACTCATATCGGATACCATGTCTCAAGTAATGTCGACTCTGAAGATAGAGAGATCGCTGAGTAGTATTTATCATCCTATGTCCAATGGGATGGTGGAACGTTTGAATAGAACTCTGAAAAACCTACTAGGTAAGATAACAGAAGATCATCCTCAGGATTGGGATAGGGTTTTACCCGCGGCTCTCTTTGCATATAGAGAGGTCGCCAACGAACATACAGGATTTTCTCCCTTTGAACTTGTCTTTGGCGCAAAACCGCGAGGTCCCATGTCCTTACTTCATGATCTTATAACTGCTGATAATATTGTCGATGACACAAAATCCTCGTATGAATATGTCATCGCACTTAGACACAAGATTATTGAAGCATGCAAATTGGCAACTGCTTCTTCTGAATTTGCGAAACAGAAGGCAAGGGAATTTGCCAATAAAAAGAGATGTTTGCGACAACTTTGTCCTCCACATCAACATGCTCACGGAATTCCATGAACGTCCTGATTATTTACAACCTGTTTTCCAGGCAACGGACGATTTTCCAGTCCAACATGGACAGTACTCATCTCTGTCAGTAATACAGGATGAGGAAACGAGTTTCTCGGATGTAAATTTACCTTTTCCAATGATTCCTCTTCACTCTAATGAATCATGGAAAGATGTTGCAATTTCTCCAGAATTATCTCCAGGAGAGCAGAAACAAGTTTCTACTATGTTAGAACAATTTCAGGATGTCCTTACTGACATTCCTGGTCAAACTGATGTCATTCAACATGACATTATTCTTACTGACCATAGTCCTATAAGAGTCAGACCGTATCCTATCCCGATACATTTTCAAGCACAGGTAGAGAAAGAGTTAGATGAGATGATAGAGTTAAAAATTATTGAACCATCCACATCAGCATATTCTTCGCCGATGGTTATAGTACGGAAAAAAGACAATAACATACGTCTTTGCGTGGATTATCGCAAATTGAATCAAGTAACTAAATTCGATGCAGAACCTATGCCTTTACTAGAAGAGCTAATTACGAGACTATCGAATTCTCACTTCTTTACTAAACTCGATTTGTCTAAGGGATATTGGCAAGTTCCACTATCCGAACACGCCAAACCGTTTACTGCTTTTTCGACGCCTAGGGGTCTATTCCAATGGAATTTCATGCCTTTCGGTCTTATGAACGCCCCTGCAACATTTGTACGCATGATGCGTCGAATCCTATCTCATCGCTCAGATGTCATTGCGTATCTTGATGACATCTGTCTTTTCAGTGATACTTGGAACGATCACTATAATGGTATAAATGAACTATTGTCTATCTTACGCGAGCATAACCTGACAGCGAAACCATCGAAAGCATGTATTGGTTTTAGCGAAATATCTTTCTTAGGACACCGTGTTGGTCATGGGTTCCTAAAAACAGAAGACCATAATACAAGTAAGATACTTAACATTTCTATTCCTAAGACTAAAAAGCAAGTACGAAGTCTCTTAGGTCTAATACAATTTTATGGACGATTCATCCCGAATCTGTCCTCCATTATGTCACCTCTTTCTTCCTTGCTAAAGAAAGGGTCTCCTAATGTAGTCCATTGGACTCAAGAATGTCAATCCTCTTTGGATAAGGTTAAAACTATGTTTTCTACTTCACCTATCCTAGTATTGCCTTCTAAGGATAAGACATTTATTCTTCGTAGTGACGCTTCATCCACCGGGATTGGAGCTGCACTAATGCAAGAGTACTCTGGAACTCTGCATCCTGTGATGTATATTTCTCGGAAATTAAATGCCGCAGAGAAGAATTACTCGGTCCTAGACCGTGAATTATTGGCTATGGTTTGGTCAATCCTTAAACTGCAAAGATTTCTTCTGGGCGCGCATTTCATTGTGGAAACTGACCAGAAAGCTCTTACGGCTATTCAGAGTAAAAATCTGAAGAGCGCGAGATCAACGCGATACGCGATTGCTCTACAGCCATTTCATTTTTCGGTGCGAGCTATCCGTGGGTCAGAAAATGTGATGGCAGATATTTTGTCTAGATGCCCACATGATTCATAACTGTTATACAACTTTGATACAGTTGTTTCTATGTTGAAATGTGTACACATATGTAATATATCATATATTGATTGTAACACTACTTAGCGGTTCATTGATATTTATTCACCGCTGATCTTTCAATGTTTTTCGTCTTTGATGATCATGATGTTAAGATATCTTAGATGAAATTTATGTATAAACTAATGTGGAAATTGTGTCATTGCTAATATTGTAGTATGCGTTGGTGACACCTCTCTGGAAATATTAATACTTAGAGAAGTACCTTCTCTAAGGTCATAAAACTTATGCTTATCATCTGCGCATTGTTATTGGTGCGTTGTGAGCCTATTGTATGTTGCTCCTAGATGTGTTTCAAAAAAAAAAAAGTACCATTTTTTTTCCCGAGGGGTGTGGTAATCTGTTGCGTGCATATTTTGACGCACATATTACAAAAATCGATATGGCTATTTAATATGGAAAAAATATAGACATTCATTCATTTGTGTATGAAAATGCTGTCTATGGTAAAAGCGAGAGAATCCATGTTTGATTCACACTTTTGATTATAGGAGTAATCGTTCTTGATATTGATCCGGCGCATGGATTGCTCTTACGTTTGTACTTATTTTTTAGGGCCAGAAAATATATTAATTTGCTTATTATGTTTATGGCCTGAATTCATATGTATTACATATTATTAGTACAAGTAGAATCAGTCCTATATTGTATATTTTGGATGGGTAGGCGGGACTAGATTCTTATTATTCCGGTCTAGCGGAAGTATGAGTTGTCTTGACAAGTCGTGATGAGTTCCGATGTACCGTGATAATGGCTGGTACGCACTTTTCAAAGGGCTGGTAGATTGTTAAGGAAATATAATTCAGGAAGTGGTTTTCTTCTAAAGGAGATGGTATCTCTACTATAGGTTATGTTAGAGACTCTCCTAAGGTACGGTACAATGTATAATTCGGACTCCATGTATTGCCAGACCCTATTTTGATGATCTCATGTCGATTCGACCTAGATGGAACATTGTGCTTCGTATCGCTAGGGTCGTGTTTTGTATCGACAAAGATGACAGACTTTCCTACAGCGGTTATGGCTACGTGAATTAACCTGATCATCGTAGAGCTGTATGGGAACATTTATGAAATCATTTGTATACCCATTATAAATTAACTCTGGCTTATATTCTCCTTCCTATGAATGAGTGAACGACAACTCAGGGAGGCGGCCATGTTAGATTTCGGTCATCATATGTTTTGATCACTGCCAAGAGAACAGATTATTTATCCTATTATCGGACAGTGACAGGGAGATCTCAATCTTGCTAGAAACCCCCTCTTTCGTGGTTTCATAATATATGCTACAAACTATGGACGTCAAGTAACCTTAGTTATTTACCGATCTGCCTTCACTGACGCGTTTAGTCAGATAAGGGGATGCGGCCATAATATATCATGACATTGAACTTTTGATGTACTGCCCATTATTTCTGAATGTGTCATGACTTCAGATCTGCTATGTATACCTACAAATTGATATGTCAACATACCATGATGTACTCGTATGTCCCAGTGTGTACGTCTGAATAAATTGAGTAAACAAAGATTCCAGCAGTCTGCATTGGTGCCTTGTAGACACATGTGTATGAGTGGTTATATTGGTCAGCACACGAACAGTACACCATTCGCGGTAATCACACTCTACACTTCTACTTCATACATACACCATCCTGCGTCGGTTGGAGTGACCAAGTTTAGGGCCTGCTTCCCCTGGAGCCTTTGCCTTCCCTAACTCAGGACTAGGGTGAGTTACCCATTTACAGCTGGGTAGACTGGGGCATGCCTGATCTCAACAACACACCACTCTTCCTTACAGAGCATACAGACTGACACTTTCTTTAGAGTGGAAAGAAGAAAAGAAACTTTACAGGGGGGAGGGGGGGGGGGGGGGGGGGGGGGGCTGGCTACCTCAAATCAGTTGTTTATGGCGGCCAATTCGAACAGTCAGTTTAATTTATATAATAAATTGCCCATACGGCTTGACTTTTGACCCACCTTGCATATATAGGACGGGTGTTAGAAAAAATCGAAAAAAGGTGACTCGTCTTACGAGGACAAAAGACAAAGAAAATAGCCAACGTTACGGCCACAAGGCCTTCGTCGGGGAAAGGAAAGAAAGTGAAGGCTATATAGGACACATAAGAACCTAAATAAATATAAAAATGAATTATTTAGGTTATATTTATTTTGGTTCTTATGTGTCCTATCTAGCCTTCACTTTCTTTCCTTTCCCTGACGAAGGCCTTGTGGCCGTAACGTTGGTTATTTTCTTTGTCTTTTGTCCTCGTAAGACGAATCACCTTTTTTCGATTTTTTTTTTCACACCCATCCATTGTACTCCACGTCTTACCACAGTTCCCCTCAACATCCTCGACTTGCATATATAGCTAGATGTGGTTTGTGAGTGAGTAGGTCTTTTTCATGTGCACAATAGCTATGTGTTCTCTCTCTGCATCTACATACTCGGCCTGCATTTTTGTTCCTACCACTTCTGGTATGTTGTATACCAACTCATGGAATCTTGTTCTCATCTATAGTGGCAATGTACTGCTTGTCGTTAGTGTGTCTGTCTTTGTCTGTTAATGGTTTGTTTTATGGGAGCTTGTTCGCTTGCTTTTGTGCAAAGCAGCTTGTCTGAAGTCTACCTCGATAACATCCTGCAAGTCGTTTATTCAGTCTATTACAGAACTCTGTAGTCTTTTCTGTCAATGGATGACAGTTTTGTAACTACGTTTATTTTATTTGTTGCAGTCGAATTAATTGCTCTAGTAATGAATCTCTTGGCGTGATTTTCTAAAACAAATTTCTGTATCAGTGAAAAAGGTAAAGGAACCCGTTACACGCCCATTGAGGCATATTGGGAATATGGTGTTAGGCCCATATTATCTTGACCGTCGGCACACGAGGGGTGATGTGGTCGGCATCACGCCGGCCGCCTTAACCTTCCAAGAGTTGCTCTGGTACCCATTTGGGGCTGGGTCAACCCAGGAGCCGTTTGTGGCCTAAAAAATTCCCGCCTCATCTGGGGATCGAACCATAGACCACTGCGCTAGGAAGGCAGTGCACTAACCACTATGCTACCGCGGCTCCTGTATCAGTGAAGCGTACTTTTAAATTTACATTTGTTGAAATTAATGAAACAATATACCATTGATGACAGTGTCCAATTGGCAGAGTGTTTAGAGCACTGGCCTCGTGTGGCAAAGGTAGCGGATTCAAAGCACGGTGGCTTCATGCTGTAAATGGGTATCTGACTGATCTTAAGTTAGGGAAATCAACGACAGCGAGGAAAGGAATTGGTCACCCCGACTCTCGATGCTGGACCTAGTATTCTTCTTCTTCTTTGATCCTTAGCCGCCGACCGTCAAAGCAGTCGGTGGCCATTACGCCTGGTGGCGTCTTGTAGGGCAACAACAAATTGATTCCACTTTGCTCGGACGGCGGCCACCCTTCGTACAGTGTGGACCTAGTATATTGAAGTCTAATACTTCACTCTCCTACGTCAGTATCTGCTTGTCTACTTGTCTGCTTGTCTGCTTGGGACAACCTTTTTTATGTCGCGGGTACGATCCCAGGTAAAAATTCTATGTTGTAAGAACGATTAATGCGCCTCCTGAAAACTAGACTAATTACAATTCTGAAGTATTTTAACGCATTAACCCAAACATGTTTTAGTTAATAACAACCAACTCCGTAGCGATGCCAAGTTCTACACAATTTTAACACTCGAGGAAGTAACCCGCTAAAACATGACAGGAAATAATTAAGTTTTCCTCTTTCTGATGCATGTCCTGATGATGGTACTTCTTCTCCTATGGTCATTTCATTTCATTTCCATTCCATTTCAACGTTATTGTATCTTTGTAGTCAAACCTATCATGACTTATGGTCAATGGTCAATATACCACGAAAAAATAGCAAGACCTGCGTGCTCTTTTAATGAATGTTCAATTTATCTTTCAAAGTGCAATGCTCGCATTTTCCGTATTTTCCTGAAAAGATGGCGGGAAAATTTTCAATCAGAGTATCAGGACAATTCATTTTTCTTCTTCTTCTTCCTCGTTCGTCCTGAAAAGGACGTTGGTTGCGTTGTGTCTGTTTACAGCGGAGCTGCGATATCTGCGCCTTTCGGCCAACACATCCGACTTCAGCATGGCATGTTTTGGGACCGGGTTTGCCTTCCCTCTTTGATCCCTACTCTCTCAGCCAGACTGCAGTGATGCAGCCTGTTTCCAGGACCACCACGTGGAGGTGTAGTAGGGTCTTGGTCAGCTTTGGTTCGCTGACCCTGACGCAAGCAGTCAAGCTATGGGTCGCTGACTGCATTCTCTATTGCTGCATCTTTGGGTCCAAGGACAATTCATTCAGACAATTAATAATATGAGGATTCACGGCTTATCGTCTGTGCCAGCAGTGTTACATGATAATGAAACAACTGCACCAAAATTATAAGGCAAAAGCAATTGAAAAGAAATACTAATGTAAAATAATAATTTATTAGCGTATTATGAGAACGACTCACGTAATTTAATAGCTACACACCCACACACTGCACAGGCATAACCACCCAGTGGTCTTAAAGCTTGGATGGAATTCAGGTTTACAAAGCTTAAAAGAATTCTTTCAAATAGTGGATTGGGTTAGATAAGTAATGAGAAGTTAAAAAAAATGTGCACGGGAATCAATAAAAGCTGAAGTCAGGGAAAGAAATGTTAAAATGCTGCTGTGGATGGTTAAAAGCAATATGAGATGCCATATTTACCTTGACTTCCTGAAATAGTAGAAAAACATTAATTTAAAATTATGTTTTGTGTTACTTAACTTACTTGCTTGATCCTGTTTGTTCCAGTAGGAGCATAATGCATTACTGCGGTTCTTCAGTGGATTCGGTACAGAACCCATTGTTTGTTTTCTTCCCATTGACCATGTGGGTTCCAGTCAAAGATCTGCCTAGAGTTATTTACCGGTAAATTGTTTTATTTTTCTTCGATACGTTCTATCCGTTTGTCACTTGTGTTTGCTGATGATACTGTATATTGTTGACTCTTGGATTGTTTGTTGTCCTTTTTCATTGGTGATGATTTTGCAGTCAAATTATCCTTACTATTTGACCAGCAGATGTTGGTGGTATGTCATTATTATAAAAATACTCCGTGTCTCAGATCCATATACAGGCAAGTCGATATGTAGTAACTTTTATTATCATTTTTTTTTTTTGCTCCTTACATAGCATGCAACCTCCACCAATGCACGGAGCCTGCTTCAGACCCCCCCTCTCCCTTGTAGCAATGGTTTCTATAAGAGCTTGCTTTACATGATGAGGTTGCCATCCCCATGCTCAACCTTACTTCATGTTGCCTCTTACGACATGAAGATAGCCGATATGATAGTATGGCGCTCTCTCTTCCAAATCTCTACACCTCACGGTAGACGAGAAACGACTAAGTAAGTAAGTAGGCCTCTTACAACATACCTCAGGAAGCAAGTAGTTGTATTCGTTCTGTCTTCTCAGAGCTCCTGGGTAATGCACAGCAGGGTATAGTTAACTCACTAATGGAACACATGTTAGCAATGTGTGTTATAACAGCACTGAATAAGGTGCTTCGTGAGTTATGTTAGAAGCTCACACATTGTTTGCCGTTAACGTTTATTGAAAGAAATACGGTACGATTGCTACTTTAGACACAGTCTTTTTTTAATGACTAAAAATATTGCAAAGAACAAGTAGGAACAACATGTTCTTAAATACTATCGAAAAATATAGACTTTATGTAACATAAGACAGAAAATTTCGCACCAAGCAATTATAAAAAAAAAAACAAGCAGTAGTAGAAATAAACAACCTATCAGATTGGGGTGCTGGAACGTCCGGACTATGTTGACTGGACTATCCGAAAACCTACAGAACATAAACGATGTCAGGAAGACAGCCGTAGTCAATGACGAACTTAAACGAATTCAGGTGGATATAGCTGCACTTCCGGAAACGCGCCTGGTCTATGTAACACAACTATCAAGAGGCTACAGACTTTCGTAAATGTAAGGGACCTCAATGTGACCACAGTTGAAAGTATACTCAAAGGGGAAGAGTGGAGTACGTCAGATGAGAACTGGATTAACTACCAGCAAGTCATCATCAGCCTTGGCAGAGAGTATAGAATTCGAGGTAATGTGAAAGCAGAACTGGAAATTAATCAACTGATACATGATCATGCCAGGAATAATGATGCCATTGTGTATACAGATGGGTCTATGATCCGTGGTGAGAAATCAGGTTGGGGCTTCTCTGCTAGAGTAAAAAAAAGGGCAGAATCGTCGCCGAACATAGCGGGGCTTACAAGATAACAACTTCCAGCATGAGAATTGAGGTAGAGACAGTTACTGCAGCCTTAAGGTGGCTAAATGAAACTTCATTAACAAAGGCAGTCATTGTGTCAGACTCTAAGTCCATGCTTCGAAAGGTTCAAAATGGTTGGCTACGAGATAACTGGAAAACATTCATAGAAGCTTCCATCGAATCTGCAGGTGCTGGTGTGGATCTACTGTCCGATCATGCAGGAGTATGCGGTAATGAGAGAGCTGACAGACTAGCCTCAAGAGCACCCACAGTGGGAGCACTGGATATGGATAAGGGAGACATACTGAGAACAATTAATGATCGCCTGTTAGAGAATGACACTACAATAGATGAGTCATCAAGGTTAAGACTCTTGGAATTTGGCATCAAACGTAAGGCTAGTAGAGATGGACGTATGAGCGGATGCATCCGTCGTGTATACAACCAGCGAGCTACAGGGACAGTTAGCATTCATACTCTTCAACATATACTGAGGGAGACTGAGAACCTTTGGGTTTGCCCGGAGTGCAATGATGTCGATTCTGTTCAACAATAACAATAAGTGGGTGCTAGCGTAGAGTCGATTCTGTAGAATGATTGAAATGGTACGACAGGATAGCGAATGCGGGACTGATAGAAAGACAAGATAAGAGCCACTGGAACAAGAGATTAGACGAGGATGCTAGTGGTGGATAGAATAAACGTTGAGGAAATCTATTGATAGCATAACAAGACAACCCTTGTTCTGGAACGCCCAGTGTAAGAGAGGTGTAGGGAGACGGAAAAACGTACGGAAGCGGGAACTGTCGACAGACTTGAAAAGGACAAAGATGACGTTATGTGACCTTGAAAGTAGGGCACAGGACTGGAGGGTTCGGCATGAATTCGTTGATGACCCATACATTAAGTAAATGAATGGGTATTATATCTTAATCAGAACGCAGCAAGGGTTAACCATATTTTTCTCCAAGAATTAAAAAAAAATATGTTACAAATTTATAATTCTAAATTAACGATGTATTTAATAATGAAAAAAAGTAAATTATAGCAACAATTGAAAATAATTTACAGCTGAATTTTTCGATTGGCAAACTTGTTAGAACGCTTATTTCTCGAGGCAAAGTTACAGGTTTGAAACCAGGTAGCATAACTCTCCAGTATATCCATATGTCAATGGGTTCCTGACTTTGTCCTAAGTTAAGAAGGCAAAAACAGCGAGGAAGCGGAACGGACAGCCCACATTATTAAGCGGAGATCTAATGTAGTGAAATATCTAACACTTCATTACCCTAATGTAGTATCTGGTATGAAATTACCTTTACCGATTCGTTTCTTGAGTTGAGGATATTTCAGTTTAGGAGCATGTTTCCATATTTATAATTAGATTGAGAGATTTTTTACGTAATGTTTGAACCATCGCCTTCTTGCACTTCATGCAGTTATGTTATACTTCAACACTAGACACGTCAGAAAACAGAAACTTAATAGGATCGGAGAAAGGTTGATCATTTTTGTCACAAAAGATACACTCTTATTATTGTTTCACATTTTGTAACACTTCAAATCTCACTCAAAAATCAGCAACAAACGCATGCAAAATAGTCTACCATCTGATTCAATATTTTCGGATTACGGCGGATATTTATTCTTGTCTTGAGATAGACAATTTTTCTTTCTCGTGTGTAAATTATATTAACAGATTCCAGTTTAAAAAAAAAAGATCCATATAAAACATTGCTCCTCAAAACCCACGTAACTATACAGTGAAAGACGATCTCATTTGGCTTTTCTTCAAAGTTACGTTTTTCAAGGACGTTTTTAAAATGTCAGTGGATCTTAGAATTTTAACTCATAAAACTTGCTGCATCACATTAATTGCAGGATCTGAGCGTCTATGCAACTCTGGAATGTTAGGCTTGGCAAGTATTACATTTTATTTCACAACTTAAAACGTTGTCCGATCCATTATTTTTGCACACAAAATAAGGTCAAAATTAGGAAAAGCGATTGTCTGAAATTGTTTAGTTGTTCTGTATGTTTTCGGTATTTTCAGCATTTATTTCTTTATTATTGCCAATGTATATTCATCGTTGTTAACATATCTTTTCCTTCTTTTATTTTCGACTTTAACGTATACTTTTTTACGCTATTTATTTACATAGTTGAGTTAAACTCCTTTTAGTTTCAAACTGTATTATCGCCCGTGATACATATAAACATAATGAATGCATTAAAACTAGCACAGAAGTGATAACAATTAAAATGTGTTAAAAAATATACTGAATTTTTTACATAATTACAGTTGGCGACTTAATTCTTGTAGTTTCAGAAAATGTCTTGCAAATGTTTGTCTTACAACATTCGTATTAAGATATATCAATATTTGTTCAATCAACTTTTCACATCTTGCAAATGTTTGCGCTAAATCACCCGTATTCAGATATGTCAGTATATGTTCAGTCCACTTTTCACATCAACCGTTTTATTATAAGCTCTCTCCCGCATGCTTTTAAAAAAATGTACATTCACACTTTCATTCCCTGTATCTGACCTTGTTCTTGTCTGCTCTTATTCTCAGGCCCTCCCAGATCCTGCTCACCGTATCCTGAGCTTTTTTCAATGCCTCATCGTTATGCTTCCAGTGATGAAGAGATGAGATTTTCTGAGGATAACACGATAGTTGTGATTTTGGTCATGTGATAATGAGATTTTCTGAGGATAACACGATAGTTGTGATGTCGGTCATGTGATAATGAGATTTTCTGAGGATAACGTGATAGTTGTAATGTCGGTCATGTGATAATGAGATTTTCTGAGGATAACACAATAGTTGTAATGTTGGTCATGTGATAATGAGATTTTCTGAGGATAACGTGATAGTTGTAATGTCGGTCATGTGATAATGAGATTTTCTGAGGATAACACAATAGTTGTAATGTTGGTCATGTGATAATGAGATTTTCTGAGGATAACGTGATAGTTGTAATGTCGGTCATGTGATAATGAGATTTTTCTGAGGATAACGTGATAGTTGTAATGTCGGTCTTGTGATAATGAGATTTTCTGAGGATAACACAATAGTTGTAATGTTGGTCATGTGATAATGAGATTTTCTGAGGATAACGTGATAGTTGTAATGTTGGTCATGTGATAATGAGATTTTCTGAGGATAACACAATAGTTGTGATGTTGGTCATGTGATAATGAGATTTTCTGAGGATAACGTGATAGTTGTAATGTCGGTCATGTGATAATGAGATTTTCTGAGGATAAAACGATAGTTTGATGTTGGCCATGTGATAATGAGGTTATCTGAGGATATAACAAAAGTTGTGATGTTGGTCATGTGAAATTTACAGTACCAGCAAAGTGATATCACCCCATGTAGTTCACTGCATTCTCTGAGAAGACAAAGAAAGAATAGGTGTACCCCTTCTTAAGGCATGTCGTAAGAGGAGGCTTATATGAGTTTATGGATGGGGCTTGCAACCTCGTCATTTAAAATAAATTGCTACATAGACTACAACTGCAAAAGCACACGTATGCTTTGATGCAGGTACCTGCAAGAGGTCCAGCTCCAGTCGGAGCTCCATGCCACATGAAGATCAAAAAGGAAAAGAAGAATAGAATGATATTATCCTCATTACTATAATTACACCTCCGTTCCCTGAGGAGCATAGGCCATCAATAAATTAATGCCATGTCTTTGTGTCCTGTGCCATCCGGTGAAGGTAATGCAATGTCCTTCTTTATCATTTTCATATTAATCTAAAGTTCTTTCTCCGTGAGTTTTCGGTCGACTCTATCTCTCTTACCCTGGTGATTCCAAAATAAATGGTCTAGTAATGCTATTGACTAGATTCTTCAATGTACGTCCAATCCATCACCTACCTCTGCTTCTTATCTCTTGTTCATTTGGCCATATTCTGGTTCTTGTAATCAGTTCCACATTCGTGACTTTTGTCGTGCGGTTGCAGTCTTTTTATTCTATGCAAGCACTTCTTGAGTGTTGTTTTTTAATAAGGAATTCTATGTCACCATCATCATCATTATCATCGTCATCGTTATCATCACAATCATCATCATCATGATCATCATAGTCGTTAACATCATCATCATCATCGTTACTCTCAGTATTTTCATCATCATCAATCATCACCACCACCATCATCATCATCACCACCACCATCATCATTCTCAGCATCATGGTCATTCTCATCATCATAATTATCCTGTGGGCTCCCTATGGACCATGGGAGCACACCTGCACCTAGTCCCCTTACAGGAAACCTGCACCAAGCAATGGCATGCTCTTGTTGCGGTGGTTTTTGTGTTAATTTGTTTTGTATAATGAGGTTCCCAACCTCCTGCACAGCCTCATATTATTCGCACTCTACGACATGCCTGACGATGCAGTAGCCCAATTCTTTCTTTACCTCTTCAGAGACCTGCATGAACAACACGTAATCAATAAAAAATGTATAGAATGAAAAGTTACTTAGCTACTTAAATAATAATAATAATAGTAAAATAAGGTTCAACCTCTACAGCCTCATCAAAGTCTGACTTCTCGATGATTCCGTCCTTGTTTGTGTCTGCAATAAAAGGAGAAAGACAGTATTAGAATGGTAGTCCTAAACTGTAGACATCTTGATTTTTATATTGGACATGCGCCCTAATATAACCGACTAGGTTAGGGTTCCCATAATGTTTTTGTTCAAAAACCGGGACATTTCCAAATTTTTACCTAAAACACCCGGGACATTTTGTAAAAAACGGGACAAGTTAAAAATTAAGGTAAAGCACAAATAAATCTATTATATATTATATGTTGCACTTAAAATAAGATACTGGTATAAAAATACACACATTAACTAACACAACTTCCACTTTAAAAAAGAATTCTAAATTACAAACAGACTTAATTAGAAAAATCGCACCTTTAAAAAATACACAATAGTCAAGTTTATATTTCATATTTATCAGATTTATGGGCCTGTTCAAGAAGTTTTTTTTCTTCTGATATTTGGACATAGAACTCAGCACAAGAGAAATCCTTAAAATTGGTCTTTATAATGGCAAGCTTTCACTGTCTCAATTTTAAGTCTGTTTTTTTTTCGTCTGTCCAAAGCGCATTTATTAATGAAAAAATACGTTCAACAGCTGCATTGGATCCTGGCAGTGCCAAACAAAAACTAACTAGGCATTTCAGGTTCTCAGCATTTATATCCTGCTTTGTAAAATGAGCGAACATCTCACACCATTTTTCACTGACACTTTGATCCTTCAGTTCACTCCACACATCAGATTTGCTTTCACAATGTTTTTTCACACATGCAAACTCATCAAATAAGTCCTCTTCATTCACAGTAAAATTTTGTGACACTGTCTTCATGAATATGTAGCTTTTTTGGATGTTCTTCCAAGTCACAGACTCCTTTCCCTTCAAATTGATCCAATCCATAGACTGAAGAGACGTAAGAAATGGTGTACACCACTCCTGAATATATTCAATGCAGGTGTCATAGAAATCTACTGCATAGCTTTGAAACTTTTCAACTGTTATGTGTCCTTCTTTTTCTAATTCTTGCAACGGATTTCTCACAGTAGTAGTAAGAAACTTTTCTGCCTTCCTGTAGTTAAATCATTTGGTAGATGCTCACTGAACACTGTTTTGGTCGACTTTCGAATTTTTGTTCGAGATTCAAACCGAGGGTCCACTGTAACCGGAAATTGATAAAGTAACACTACTAAAACACGGAATAAAATCTGTTACCCAAAGATTTTTTTTTTTAGGAAGGGCCCTTAAAAAGCGGGACATTTAGAATAAATTCGGGACACCGGGACATTTTATAAAAAAGCGGGACTGTCCCGGGAAAAACGGGACGAATGGGAACCCTAGACTAGGTGGAACGAGACGCGCCTCGCCAAAACGAAGCAAAATTTTATTTAAAAAAAAACAACAACAACCCAGTATTAGATAATAAAGGCAGATAACAACAATATGTGTGTGATAACAACAAAAGCAACTTTTTACTCTGACTATACCGATCCCCTAGGCCAGTGATTCTCAACGTTGGCCATATGGCCTCTCAGTTACCCACATCATATTTCTAGGGGACTACAGTAACGTGGTAAAGTACCTATTTCCAGCTAACAGCGTCTATGGGGGGGGGGGGGAGGGGGGGGGGGGGGGACACAGAGATAAATGAGGCTCAGAAGAGGTCCATGAGCAAAAAAAAATAAATGTTGAGATCCCCTGTCCTATGTAACGAGTTTTCACTCATTTTTTTCCTTGAGTCAGGTAGTGAAAATGTACATGTTTTTAATTGCATTGTTATCTTCATACAATACAAGTAAAGTCATTATATACTTTATATATGTTATATAATTATATATATATATAATCCCAGCTTTGTCTGTCAGTGCGTAACGCTAAGGGATGCAACTTTGGTTGAAAGTTACACATTAATTGTATTGTTAACTCCATGCAATAAAAGTAAAGTCATTATATACTTTATATCCCATCCCAACTAACATAATTACCGATGGATGTTACGTCGGTCGGTCTCACTCAAAATAGTAACTCGCGCCAGAAAAAAAAGTGCTCAACGCACGGTGTGCAACTTGCGTGGCGTGGGTGTTATATAAAACGAATAGTTTGGTTTAATTTTTTTTATTCCTTTTTATTTTTTATTCACGAAATTAGTAGCGCTCGACAAAGAAAAAGTGCGTAAAAATTGGTGTGCATGAGCCCTCACCTGATGTACAAATCATGAAAACTTGGAAGTTTTTGTTAAAACCACTTATTATCAGGGAACACTCTTTGAAAACAATCCACGCATTTTCACACGAAATGTTGTCATCAAAGAACTTTTTAAACGGAATCTAAAATAACATAATTCTTGCCGTGTGTACGTTGGTCACAGCTGAGGAAAGCAACCGTGTTGAAAAATTGTATTGTTTCCCTTATATATACTCTCCCGAAAATAGTTACAATCAACAAAGAAAAGCGTTCAAATGACGGTGTTCACGAACAGTTTGATTACACTGTATAATGGAAAGAAACCAAAAACACTCTAAGAATGTACTTCTATCTGCTCATCCGGGAACGGAAACAGCACACTATAATTAAAAACTCGTCAAGTTTGACGGGTTATTGCTAGTACGCGTATTATGTTATATAATTCTATAAGAACGTCCCTCCTGTCCCACACAAACTTTTTGCTGCAGGTTATAAATTGTATAAAAGTCGTGCGCTTCTGGCCTTTGCACTAAACTGCACAACGCTTAATAAAGCGTGCATATTTTCGCATCAAATTTGCAAGTGTATTTTAAATAATAAATAGAAAATAAAAGTTAAGTCTCAAAACATATACAATACACTTTATTGTTATTATTTTTTTGCCATTAGTTTGTGAAGGCCTATGCTCAATGGAGATGAATGAATGAATATGATTTGATGATACGTGTTGTGTGGCTGAGTGGTTAGATCGCTTGCTTCTTGAGTCAAAGGTACCGGGTTAGAAATTTGGTGACGTCACTCTCCTATCTACGCAGCTGTAAATGGGAACCTCACTTTTGAATTATGGAAGACAAAGGCAGCGAGGAAGAGAATAGAACACCCTCACATTATAAAGGTGAGATCTAGTATAGTGAAGTCTCTAACACCTACTACAGCAAAATTTGCTAGGAACTACCTTTGTAATATGCTTAATTGTAAAAACACCGATTACCAGCCCGCTACAGAAACAATCAACATTCAGAACCTTCGACACTTGCCGATTGAGACTGGGCACCAGAGTCGGAACTAAGGCCAGGGATATCGGGGCGGCCGCCCTGGGCGATAAGAGCAAGAGAGCGCCGTAGCGGGGGTAAGAGAAAAAAAAAAGTATTTTGCTTCGAAAAGCCCGCTCTTTCTTCAGTTGTGAGAATATTTGCCCAGGCCAAAGCATGCAATGTAAATCTTTTATTTGAAAACGCTACAAAAGCAATGTGTGATATATTTTTAACGTTCTGTTTTTTTTTTTTGGTTCTTATCAAGTGTTTGTCTCGTTTTGTAAGTACTAACTGCCTAAAACTGTATTCAAGAATCGTACTTAATTGTCCAGTACAATTTAACTTTTGCGGCTAGAAGTGTAAGGGAGGGGACTTATGTCAAACCACTCGCCTCGGGTGCCGAATGCTCCAAGGCAGCTCTGCTGAGACCCTATGAGTTTGCCCGGGATGCAATTATGTCAATTCTGAATCACAGAAGCAATAACAGTAATAACACCTTTACCTACACGACATTAATGAAGATACAGATAGGACATATTATTAATTATGTATTAACTTGGTAACAATTGCATTAAAAATAGAAATGAAAAGAACCCCCCCCCCCCCCCCAATTAAAAAAAAATAAAAAAAAGAAATCAACGTAATGTTACGTACTGTTTGTGCGTTAAATATTTGAAAAGAGAATAATGAAATGGAGATTGTTGTTAACGCATATTTTGAATACTTGGTACTTTAAGATCAGCGGTGTGACGTATAGTGGAAAAAGAGCATATAGTAATCTGACAGTCTTTGTATATCTCGTAGCCATCTATGATTTGCTAGCAAAACCATGCATTTACGGCCTGCCTTCACTCACACCAGCTTATTTTCATCCCCGCCTCTTTTCTTTGAACATAAGCAAACGAAGTGTTTACAAACCTGCCCGGGATAACAGGTAGCGAATCAGGTTTGTTTACCTTATCTTCTCACGCGAGCTAATCTGTCAATCACACGATACCTGACAGACCGCACGTAAAAAACACATAATCTTTTGAAGTTCGTACTCAGGGGTCAGAAACCCCTGGGTTCTTTGATCTTTAGAAACGGGCATTCGTACAGAGAAAACCCGTTACACGTAATAAGTCTTTTGATGACGGTTGAACACCTCGACGTAAGACTGGCCGTAAGCCTTTATCTTGGAACTCTGTTTCTGATTCTTCGTTACACATAGTAACGTGAAAAGTAACATCATCGATAGATCAGAGAAATATAATGATATATAAACTGTGTTCTCTTAAACCTGCTATCAGTGCGTCACCAATTTTATTGGAGAGCGAGTATCTGCCATAGATACATGAGAAATATCTTAACTTATAAGTTTAACTGGACTTACCATACCCAGATATTTTTTCCAATTTTACCAGCGCACTGGGGTGTACACAAATAACATTTACTCCCGACTTCTGATAGTCGTATTCAAGCGGAGCATCCAGAAAGTTACGCTGTTTCAGAATCGGCGCCCTAACATAGAGTCAGCCGATAGGATTATCATCATTTATCAATTGTAACATTTTTAGCAACCAGATGTTTCCCAATACTGGAAGTATTTTCCTCTTTTAACTGTGAACCTCAAGAGCACGTTTCTACATCAATTATTGGCGGTAACATTTTGTTTATCCAGGAAAAGCCACACCAGATTAGGCGTTCACCTCACTAGTCTTTATTTGTTAGAGGATGGACTGGGGCCAATTTGGGAAGTGAACCTGACATTTTATATATTCAGGAATAATTGTATTTCCAAGGGATATCACCAAGAGTAGGTAAGAGTGATTGAGTGGTCACTGTATGAAAGAGAGAGTGAATATTTTTCTTTGTTTCAGGGAATTTACCAACATTGGATTTGCTTAAACTTGTTTACTTTACTGGGTAGCATATAGTAGGACTTTGTTTACTCTACTGTCTACTCTGTATCATAGTGCTAACCTTCGACCTTTGGGTTATTAACTTTTGGGTTGTTTTCTCCATAGGGGGAGGGCGCATTAATTCTGCTATTTCATATGTATGTAAAACTGATTTTATTTGATTTTTCTTTAGATATTGGTGTTGTCAAGTTTAATGATAATAAACGACAAGAAACTTAACTTTGTGTGAAGGTCAGACCCATACCCAATTAACCGTAGTTTTCTCACGTTTGTGTATGTCTTGTTGTCACATAACTGTGTGTGTGTGTGTGTAGCTAAACTTATATTTATATGTATGAGGAGGGCAAGGTTGTCTTGTACTCAATTACAGTCGTATAGATAGGCTGGAATAGAGAAACTTACTCATTCCAGAGACATATCTTTTTCCTTAAGCTAAATCCCGTGAAATCTATTTCTCACACCTTTCTCGCGTACCTATCACCATCCACTCTACTCAGACGGGCAAAAGAATAATTCACAACCTATCAGTGCGACAAGCGGGCACATAACAAATTATTTGATCTTTCTTTCTTTCTTTCTTTCTTTTCATTCATTCATTCATTCATTCATTTTTTCTTTCTTTCTTTCCTTTCATTCATTCATTTATTTATTCATTCATTCTTTCTTTCTTTCTTTCCTCCTATCTATTTAAGTTACTGCTTATGCCAAGAGCACCGACAATGGAATTTATTATTAGTTTCCGACCCATTGCACCTACTTGTGTGCTGTCATGTAGCGTTTCTTTAAGATGGTTGTCATCTCCTCGACTTATCTTCTTCTGGGTCCATCTCTACATCCGGTCTTTTTCATTATGAGATAATATGTCCTTACTGAGCGTCCGATTGACAGAGTGGTTACAACGCTGGTCTCTCGTGGCAAAGGTGCTGTGTTGGATTCACGTTATCATCACGCTCCAGTCTACCCAGCTGTAAATGGGTACCTGACTTTGCTCTTGAGTTAGGGAAGGCAAAGGCACAGAGGAAGAGAAGTGGTCACCTCACCTGTCGATGCTGGACCAAGTATAGTGAAGTATCTAACACTTCACCTCCCTACGGCAGTATTTCCTATAGGACTACCTTGACCTTTTATGTCCCTGCTGCTGCTTGAGTGGGAGACAATCTCAAAAGTTGTCTAATCAATTTATTCTCATTGCCATAAAAGTCAAACATTGACACTGACACTAAAGAGTAAGACCACACTTGTGCGCTGATTAATCAACTTAATCTCTCCGCCATAAAGTCAAAAATTAGCACTGACATCAGAGAAGAAGATCACCACGTGAACAGCAATTAACCAGCTAGTTCTCTCAGTCTAAAAGTCAAACATTGGCAGAAGCATCAAGGAGAAAGATCACAAAGTTAGCGTTGATTACCCCAGTTTATTCTGTGAGCCATAAAGTCAATGACTAGCACTGACATCAAAGTTCACAACCACGTGCGTTCAATACCCAGTTTATTCTTTCTGCCCCAAAGTCAAACATTGACAGGAGCATCAAGGAGAAAGATCACACAGTTAGCGTTGATTACCCCAGTTTATTGTCTCAGCCATAAATTCAATCATTAGCACTGACAAAGTTCACAACCACTTGCGTTCAATACCCAGTTTATTCTTTCTGCCCCAACGTCAAACATTGGCAGGAGCATCAAGGAGAAAGATCACAAAGTTAGCGTTGATTACCCCAGTTTATTGTCTCAGCCATACATTCAATCACCAGCACTGACATCAAATCTCACAACCACGTGCGTTGATTACCCAGTTTATTCTTTCTGCCCCAAAGTCAAACATTGACACTGACAGAAGATCTGTGCGTCAGAGCACAGTCATTCAACAAATACATGCAAGTCTTCCTGGCGTGTGCTATCAGTTTAAGGTAGTAGACTACCCACAAAAGATTAAAAAAAATTAAAAATTCAACAATTTTCATTTTCATGCTTTAAATCATCGTCAACATGTTCTTGTACTAAAAATAATTCATAGAAGCTTAGAGATACTCTGGTATGATAGGAATCAGTGTTTTTCTACACACACCCCCTTGAGTGATTTGCATAGCAACCAATGTTTATAGTTGGTTACCATGTGAATAATGACCCAAGATGAAGGTGCGTAATTGTAAAACTGCGAAATTATAATTATACTGAGGCAACAGGAAAAAGATATTTATAACTTTTCCAAGGGGAATCACTCAATGATTTCTTATGAATTTTTCAAAAGTGTGTGTCTAGAAAGCTTTGATCGTAAATTTCAGCATTTGTTACATGCATTGTGCATTTTCACCCACATCAACTCTATTTATTGCTAGTTTTATACTGTATAATAGTAGTTAGCAGAGCTTCTTTTGTTCACAATGGGAAATAAGACAAAGTAAGTTCCTTGGAAATCGGTACACCAACCACCCGTTGCCTGAAAATGAGACACCTATTGTCGATAGTGGCGCTATAAAGCCTCTGTGCTCCTCAGCAAAGAAAATAAACGTTCAAGAAAGTGAAGGACAAGCTAAAAATGACAACAGAGGAAATGTGTTTATCCTTATGGATGTAAAACTGCTGTTTGGGTTTTTATGCTCTAACTTTAGATGTGACAAATGTTATCAGTACTCACTGACCTGTGAGATCGTTGAAGAGACTCGGGATGGCTTTTGTCATGAAATCAGTATCAAGTGCACAAACTGTATCGAATGGAATGCCAATTTCAATACTTCTGATGTTTCATCTCCAGCTACTCACAAACACAAAGAAGTAAATGTGCGAATGGTGGCATTTGTGCGTTCTATTGGGAAAGGCCACAGTGCATTGCAGAATTTTTCAAAATACATGAGCACAAGTCAACCCATGGCAACGAAAGCATACATGAGAACGCTGCACAGGATCTATTCAGCAAGTAACTACATTGCAATGGAAAGACCCTGACAGCACCGAAAAGGGGATTCATAGACACTGCAGCTGCAGTAGAAGGAGACTTTTATTCAACAGGAGCTCATTAAACTTCATTTTGTGAGTTCTTTTTCTGTTTTTCTTTGTTTTCTCGGAATTGTCTTTTTAGCATAATTGGTGATCTTTGAAACAAGATATCTCTGGATCTGTACATTCAATTGACATGAAAATTAAAAAAAGTTGGTTGTCATATAATCGTAAAGATTCTGACCTAAAATAGATACGATTGAATTCAAAGTTTTAGTTTTATGATCATCATGCATATATAATGAGGCACAAATATCAAACATTCCAGAAATATAAATTTTGAAAATTCATTAAAAATTAAACTTTCTGTCAATCTCTGTCATTTTAGTTCATGACCTCACGCTAAATATAATAATTCAATTTGCCAAGTTTCAGTCAGATCCTTATACAAATAACATAGTTATGATGTTTTGAAAAAGGTGTATAATTTATTCACTACGGCGGCCATATTGGATAGCTAATTTGCATAATTAATGAGGTCATTATGTAGACAAAAATTTTAAGTCCATACTAACACTATACCCATGGTTGTTTGATTCTGAAAGGAAAATTTGAGATCAAGGTAGCCTACTACCTTAAGGCTTTTCCAAGTCTTCTGTATCCCATTCATTCATATGTTTAATTCCCTTCTTCATTTGCGTGTATGTTTTGTTGTTGTCCCCCTCTACTTCCTTTACCTTGTGGATCCCAAAATAAGTACTGTCTTGTAATGCCAACATCTGGTTTTTTTCAGTATGTGTCCGATACAAATTATATACTTTTTAATATTCTGTTTAAACTTACTTAGTCGTTCCTCTTCTACCGTGGGCCGTAAACGCTGTTTAAATTTTTGTTAAAAAATAGTGATAATGATGAACTATTATTTATGACTGAAATATCAGCAAAGTTACTGCAATGATCATAGCGTCCAAACGCCAACGATGTAGTGGTGCGCGTAACTTTAGCGTTGATGACAATTAACAACAGTCAGCATATAATAACATTCATGAGAATAACATTGACGTCATGATGTGCACTGACCCCTAACCTGCTTTCGCATCCAAGGTTGTCGGGTTCTGGCTAAGATAGAGCTACTCCAAGCACAAGCTTGCGTCATCTCATGATTCTGCAACGAGTCATCTATAGACATGTGGTTTTCATTTAGCACTTTCTAAGCCATTCTCTCTACCTCGGTGTTTCTTTTCAATGGGATCCATAACCTTGATCGGACAATCAATAATATCCATAACCATCATCGGACAATCAATAATATCCATAACCATCATCGGACAATCGATGGGATCCATAACCATCATCGGACAATCAATAATATCCATAACCATCATCGGACAATCAATGGGATCCATAACCTTGATCGGACAATCACAGTTCCATTTCACAAAAAGGATACGAAACCGTGCTGTACGTCGAGTTTCTCTCTCACCTTAGCTAATAACGTGAGAAGACCCTAGGGTAATGACATCACACGAACTTGGAAGACCGAGTCATCTTTGGACATGCTTTTCTCATACCTATTCATCCAACTGTCTATACCTCTCAGCTATTGCTCACTCTCGCATTACATTCTTGCTGTCTGCACGCATAATCCTTGGACACATTACAAGAACAACACACGTGGTAACTGTTTTTTCTTCTCGTGCCATCAGCGATGAAGGCTGTTATTGCATGACACTGGCACAAATAAATAATGCTGTGAGATGTAATCTAGTACATAACAAAAAGTAATTTCCATACGGATCTCTTGTGTCATACAAGAATCCTTAATCTACAAAACAAACACTGGTAAGAGCAAAAATAATTTATTAACTTTCTGAAATACTTGTCTACAAGGATCACTTGTGCATGAATTCGCCAGGGCAGGTAAGTCGAAATGACGGAATGCAGTGACGGCTGCTGCATCTGCTCTGCTGATTTTTGTAATGGCGGGGACAGATTACTTCAGCGCGTGGCTTGCAGATCATAATGACGTCATCTAGCTTATTTGGCAAGTACCATATTGAGGAGCAGTCTTAATTTTTCTAGGCTCGTCTAACATTTCTCGTGCACTGTCAAATTTCTTCTTCTTCTTCTTCTTCTTCTTCTTCTTCTTCTTCTTCTTCTTCTTCTTCTTCTTCTTCTTCTTCTTCTTCTTCTTCTTCTTCGTCTTTCGCTTTCAAATTACGACATCTATCTTGCTGATAAAGTGTTGGCAGTCCGCCCCAGCCTTCTCTCGTCACCACACTGTTTCTTCCTCAATTGTGTTGGAGAAGGACATTCTGCCACTTCTCTCGTGTTATGGGAGTCGACAATCTTGGAAGATATGTTCTATGAGTGTTGTATATTCGAGTCGACAATCTTGGAAGATATGTTCTATGAGTGTTGTATATTCGAGTCGAAAATCTTGGAGGATATGTTCTATGAGTGTTGTATATTCGAGTCGACAATCTTGGAAGATATTTTCTATGAGTGTTGTATATTCAAGTCGAAAATCTTGGAGGATATGTTCTATGAGTGTTGTATATTCGAGTCGACAATCTTGGAAGATATGTTCTATGAGTGTTGTATATTCGAGTCGAAAATCTTGGAAGATATGTTCTATGAGTGTTGTATATTCGAGTCGACAATCTTGGAAGATATGTTCTATGTATATTCGAATCGATGAGTAGGTTAAATAAAATGACCTACGCTAGTTTCCCTGGCTGTATTCTCTGGTGTGATTTGGTTTGGCTTGGTTTGGCTTGGTTTGGCTTGGTTTTAACCACCTTCTTCACTGCACACGGACAACTCCATGAGCGCTCCGGTCTCTTCCCTTAGATCACACAATGAGGATCTCAGCACAGTGCACGAACTCCGTAGCACCGGCAAGGATCCCAATGTGTGTATACAGGAATCACACATTCTATAAATAATTATTTTATAATCTGTGGCGGGTAGGTTTTTCCTAATTTTTGTAAAGTCTGTCAGGGCAGCGGCCATATAGCCTACTCTTTACGATTTCCAACAGCAGTGGGATTTTAAACGTGCGCAATTTCCAAAAGGGACTTCCTATTTTTTCGCCCTTATCCGAGAGGGCTAGGTAACAGAATCTCACTACCCAGATAGGTCAGGGAGAAGTAGACATTATTAGGACCACTGTTACTGAAAAAAAACATTCTATAAAATATACTCTCCCTGTACTGGGAACCGAACCTGGTACGTTTAGAATGAGAGGCGGACGCCATATCTTTCAGCCATACTGACAAACCCCCCCCCCCCCCCCCCTTCCCCCCCCCCCCCCTCCCATCCCCGATGTGAAGTATCCATTTAAGTGCAGTGCTCAGAATAACAATGACAGTAAAACTGCTTTATAAAGATGGTTAAGAAAAAGATGCACGATCGAGGATACACGCCACGAGTGAAAGGACTAAGAAACGTAACGGAGAAGTGGAGTTTGAGTTTAGTTATCATAATCACCTTTTTTTTCGTTTCTTATAACCCACGAAGTCACCACTGCCGATGACCTTCATGAGGTTGTCCAAAACACCAACTTTCGCAGCGGTGATTTCAGCAGAAGTAATTTGTTGTACATGATAATGTTGCCAATTCCAAGCATTCCTTCATATTAGATTACTGATGCTACTACTACTACTATAACTACTACTACTATAACTACTACTACTATAACTACTACTACTATAAATACTATTACTATAACTACTATTACTATAACTACCACTACTATAACTACCACTACAACTACCACTACTATAACTACCACTACTATAACTACCACTACTATAACTACTATTACTATAACTACTACGACTATAACTACTACTACTATAACTACCACTACTATAACTACTATTACTATAACTACCACTACTATAACTACCACTACTATAACTACTACTACTATAACTACCACTACTATAACTACTTATACTATTACTACAACTACTTATACTACTACTACAACTACTTATACTACTACTACAACTACTTATACTACTACTACAACTACTTATACTACTACTACAACTACTTATACTACTACTACAACTACTTATACTACTACTACAACTACTTATACTACTACTACTATAACTGCCACTACTATAACTACTACGACTATAACTACTACTACTATAACTACCACTACTATAACTACTATTACTATAACTACCACTACTATAACTACCACTACTATAACTACTACGACTATAACTACTACTACTATAACTACCACTACTATAACTACTACTACTATAACTACCACTACTATAACTACTACGACTATAACTACTACTACTATAACTACCACTACTATAACTACTACTACTACTATAACTACTACTACTACTATAACTACTACTACTATAACTACTACTACTATAACTACCACTACTATAACTACTACTACTATAACTACCACTACTATAACTACTACTACTATAACTACCACTACTATAACTACTACTACTATAACTACTACTACTATAACTACCACTACTATAACTCCCCCCCCCCCCCCCTCCCATCCCCGATGTGAAGTATCCATTTAAGTGCAGTGCTCAGAATAACAATGACAGTAAAACTGCTTTATAAAGATGGTTAAGAAAAAGATACACGATCGAGGATACACGCCACGAGTGAAAGGACTAAGAAAAGTAACGGAGAAGTGGAGTTTGAGTTTAGTTATCATAATCTCCTTTTTTTTCGTTTCTCATAACGCACGAAGTCACCACTGCCGATGACCTTCATGAGGTTGTCCAAAACACCAACTTTCGTAGCGGTGATTTCAGCAGAAGTAATTTGTTGTACATGATAATTTTGCCAGTTCCAAGCATACCTTCATATTAGATTACTGATGCTACTACTACTACTGTAACTACTACTACTACTATAACTACTACTACTATAACTACTACTACTATAACTACTACTACTACTATAACTACTACTACTATAACTACTACTACTACTATAACTACTACTACTACTATAACTACTACTACTATAACTACTACTACTATAACTACTACTACTACTACTACTACTACTATAACTACTACTACTACTATAACTACTACATCTATAACCACTACTACAACTACTACTACTACAACTACTACTACTGTTACTACCGTAACTACTACTACTACAACTACCTTAACTACAACTACCGTAACTACTACTACCGTAACTACTACTACCGTAACTACTACTTCTATAACTACTACTACTATAACTACTACTACTATAACTACTACTACTATAACTACTACTACTACTATAACTACTACTACTATAACTACTACTACTACCGTAACTACTACTACTACTACAACTACCGTAACTACTACTACCGTAACTACTACTACCGTAACTACTACTACTATAACTACTACTACTACTACTATAACTACTACTGCTATAACTACTACTAATATAACAACTACCACTACTATAACTACGACTACTAAAACTACGACTACTACAATTACGACTACTACAACTACCACTTCTACAACTACCACTACTACAACTACCACTACTACAACTACCACTACCATAACTATCACTACCATAACTACCACTACTATAACTACCACTACTATAACTACTACTACTATAACTACCACTACTATAACTACCTCTACTATAACTACTAACACTATAACTACTACTACTCGTATTTAATGTATTTGGAGGTCGGAGCCTATCATTCCTTCGGTAACCCCCCCCCCCCCCCCACCCCTTTCCCCATACATAAGCAAACAGAAAAATGTATTATGATTGCAAGCAGATTTTTAACAGTACAGTGCTATCATAATAGTGTCCGATGCCCCCCCCCCCCCTTTTTTTTCCACCAGCTGTCACCTGAAGCTGGACACCCCCCCCCCCGCCATTAATACGCCACTGCTACTACTATTGCTACTAATACTATTAATATAACAATCACTACTACTCCTATTAGTACTAAGAATACAATAGTCACTACTACTGCTACTACTACTGCTACTACTACAACTACTACTACTAATGCAGCGATTACCTCTATTATAACTACTACGACCAAAACGACAATTATTAGAACGTCTACTACAACTATTAATACAACGATGCCTAGTACTACTAGTATAACTATTTCTATTATTGCTGCTACTACTACTTCTACTACAACAACTACTACTACTACTACTGCTACTACTACTACTAAATAAATACATAAATAAATATTACACACATAAACGTATGTTTCAGGCACTCGTGAGATATAAAGAAGTAGAAAATTAGACAACAGAAAAACAACAGAAGTGATAGGCTTGCCGTAGAATCCAACCCAGGACCATCCGAACGACAACACCGCCAACTACTACTACTACTGCTGCTGATACTGCTGCTGCTACTGCTGCTGCTGCTACTACTACTACTACTACTACTACTACTACTACTACTACTACTACTACTACGACTACGACTACCACTACCTCTATTACTACCACTAATGAAATTTATTAACAATTTAAAGAACTAATAATGTATACCACGTGCCTTGTTGTTCTATATGAAATTAAAAATACATTTGTGTTAAAAAAAATTCTTTCAACACCCTCAACCAGCTAGACCTAATCCTTATTTTTTATTGGCTGTTGCTCTGGGTTACGGAAAGTAGAACAATGCGCATGCGCCAACAACACAATTCTCTGATAATCTCGGAGACAAAGTATCGACGAATTCTCTATTCTTTGGAATTTCTTAAAACCCTGATGTCTGGAAACAGGTTTTATTTAATAGCAATTCTTATAATGCGATGTACTAAGGTGCACATCAAAGTAGTCAGACGTCAAGGTGATTGTATATAGAAAATCTTTGACCTTTTTGCATGTTATGAATATTCTATTTCTCATTTATATTTTTAAATTTTATTTATTCATTCTCAACTTTTCCGCTCCCAAGGACATATGCCTTCAATAAATTCACTCAGTCCCCATGTTTTGATTCTTCCAGCGAAAGGTCCTTCCGTGTTGTCCCTATCTCTTTCAATTATGTATACAATTCTCTTCACCGCGTGTTTTTTGGTCTTCCTATGACTGTCGTTTTCTGCACTGGAAGACCTGGAATATGCAGATGACGTTGCACTACTCGCACATTCACATTAACACATCCAAGAGAAAACAGATAGTAAGGTGAAAGTATAGCCAGCAGGCGGGTCTGAATATCAGTCTAAAGAAGACAGAGGTCATGACACTCAATGTGGGCAGTCCTGAGCCTTAACTCTTTGACTCCAGACCAACGCTCTGAGCGTTGCAAAATTCAACACGCCGTGCCAGAGCAACGCTCAGAGCGTGGTTTTTAGTTTATCACGAATAAACCCTAAAAATCGTCCGCTTAATGCAGTTCATATATTAAAACTCGTAGAATGACTTCCGCTACTATTTAAACAACTAATTTGACTTTAGTTAATCAGCACATGTGCGTGTTTTGATGTTATTATCACAATTTTTGTGAAGATTCGCGTGTTTACGTTGTTTTTGCTAGAGAAATATGTCACGCTTTATATTTACATTTTCTAAGTCTCCTAAGCAAATAATTGTGTCAAACTACTTTGAAACATTGCTGACATTGATGATGATTGTTTGGTAGTCACAGTTTGTTGTCAAAATACGGAATATATGCAGAAAAGCTAGACACTCTAGATTTAGTTGATGAGTGGGCGTAGTCATATTCTGGCCGATCAAAAAGCAACAAAACTAGACCTACCATAACATCTAATCACTAGTTCTTGGTAGAAGATGAAGCTAGGGATACTATTAAAACATTAAACAAGAGTAAAAAAGTATTTATATGACGTTATTCTTATTTATTTGTTTGAAAATTACGTAATGCACGATTGCATAATTTATTTTTTTTCTTACAAAGAACCACGAAAAAACTGGTGCGAATAACACTAAATGTACTAATTTTGGCCATAAGCATGTTTTTTTTACTTTATATATGGATTAACTTGACGTTTGAAGACTAAAAAGAAAGTTTTATTGTCTACGACAGTAATTTGTCTTTGGTAAGATCGTATTCTACAGTCAACTTTTTAGCGTTTTTCAATTTTACATGCAAAATGATTAAATTATACCGAACATACTTGAGTTAATACTACCACAGACATTATATATTTGAATTCTCTATCCATTTCCCTACAGTTTGGTATATAATAAGTACATGTTCAAAGGAAAATTCACAAACAAATTTAGACTGAAAGATGAACACTTCACTCTATAAAATTCTGCCCACAAAAAAAGTCTGGCACAGCGTGCAAAATAACTCTGGAATGAATGAGTTAACAACAAGGAACCAGAAGATGGAACAGACGAACACATTTACATACCTAGGATGCATACCTGACGGCGGAACAAGCAAAGACATCAAGCACATAATGAATAAAACGAGAACAGCCTTTGCTAGCCTCAACAACATCTGGAAGTTCTCCCAGTACAGCAAAACAAAATTAAGATTATATGAGAGTTGTGTACTCTCTGTGCTTCTCTATGGCGCGGAATGCTGGAGAGTAACAGAGAAGGAAATGTCGAAACTGTCCTCCTTCCGCACAATTTGCCTAAGGAAAATTCTCCGAATCGTTTGGCCGAATACTATTACTAACCAAGAACTACTTACTCGGAGTAACCAAGAGGACAAGCGCACCATCATAGCTGGCAGACGCTGGAGTTTGGTTGGCCACATCCTCAGAAAAGACCCCGATGCCATCACAAGAACAGCTATGCTATGGACCCCCGAAGGAAAGCGAAAGAGAGGCCGACCAAAAACAACTTGGTGGAGAACTGTGGACGCCGAGATGCAAAGAATGAACCAGAGTTGGGGCACTGTACGAAGGATGGTCGCCAACCGAATAAAATGGAAGCAGTTTGTTGCTGCCCTACAGGACGCCACCAGGCGTGATGACCCCTGACTGCTTTGACAGTCGGCGGCTAAGGATCTAAGAAGAAGAATGCCTTTCTTACCCTAGGGGTTCTAGAACAGGGACAGCCTTGTATTGCTATCAACAAGGTTTCCTCAGTGTGTGTCTAATCTTTCGCTAGCGTCTTCCTCCAAACTCTTGTTCTACTGGCACTTGTTTGGTTCTTGTCGTCAGTTCCACATTGGTGTTCTTCTTGTACCATGTCCATCACTCTATTCTATGTAAGCATCCGTTTATGAACATTTGCACTTCTTGGTTGTTAATGCTATTGTCCATGTTTCAGAGCCATACAATAGGACTGACTTGAAATTTGAGTTGAAGATTCTTTCGCATTGGACCGCTGGTCTCTTGTGGTAAAGGCGACGGGTTCGATTCACGATCTCGACACGCACCAGTCTACCCAGCTTTAAATGGATACCTGACCTTGCTCTTAAGTTACGGAAGGAAAAGGCAGCGAGGACTAGAACTGATCACCCCACTACTCAATGCTAGATCAAGCATAGTTATTTGTTATTTGTTATTTGTTAATCAGAATCGACCTCACTGCACTCCGGGCAAACCCATAAGTGCTCAGTTTCCCTCAGCAAATGTTGAAGAGTATGAATGCTAATTGTACCTGTAGCACGCTGGTTGTACATACGACGGATGCATCCTCTTTCACGTCCATCTCTAGTATAGTTAAGTCTCTAACACTTCACTCACCTATAGCAACATCTGCTATAGGGTTACATTATATATCATAACATAAACAAAGGAACGCTGGGTAATATGGCTAAATATACAGTATACCATAATATTTAAAGCTGCAACCAAGGTGGAGTGGGTTCGTTTTCTACATAAGACAACAGGAGGCTGAGACACTTGGGAGTCATGACCCAGGTGAGCCCGCCCCCCTTAGAGTGTAAAGGAGTATACAGGGCCGAAACACTTGTTCGATGGGGGGACCACTTCTGATGATCAGATTGCCTCCAGTTGTATCGCTCTGTGTAGAGTTTCCTATCATCAAGCACGGAACTCTGGGTAATACTGCAACTTTCCTGTCAAAAATATATACATGATACAAAAAAAGAAGGTTGCGAGACCAATGCCCAGTCAACGAACTACATTCTGAAAGTGTTCTATAATAAACTTTGAGGGCTTAGTTCGCTTTCACATATCTCTTGGATGAACAGCAGAGAAAATTTCATAATAACAAACAAGATTCCACAAAAGAAAAATGATTGAAAAAAACGTAATGAGACAGGCTATTAGAGTTATGTCCCTTTAGGAAGCATGTAAAGTTATTGATTTTCTTAGAAACTTGACACGGTTATTACTAATACTGCTGCATTATGATGTTCTGCTGTCATTGTAAGGATGTTTCTCTTCCTTTAGTTATAAATTTTCCCTTCATAGCTACAGTGTCTTAATGATAATGAAGGTGTGCCTGTAGGCGGATTGGTTACAGACTAGCATGAAACTGTTCCATTCAGATGTTGACGTTTGGTACAGTTTAAAGTGCATCTGTTTCAATCAGATGTGGTGGTTTATGGCAATTTTAAGTGCTTTTGAGGTTCAGTGCTCGTTTAAAGTGCATCTGTCTCCTTCAGACGTTGAAGTAAAATGCGAATTTCTTCCTCGTTCGTCCTGAAAAGGACGTTGGTTGCGTTGTGTCTGTTTACGCCGGAGCTGTGATATCTGCACCTTTCGGTCGACACATCCGACTTCAGCACGGCAGTTTTTGGGACCGGGTTTGCCTTCCCTCTGCGATCCCTACTCGCTCAGCCAGACTGCAGTCAGACTGTTTCCAGGACCACCACGTGGAGGTGGAGTAGGGTCTTAGTCAGCTCTGGTTCGCTGACTCTGATGCAAGCAGTCAAGCTATGGGTCGCTGACTGCATTCTCTATTGCTGTCTTTGGGTCCATAAATGCGAATTTAAGATGCACATGTTTCCTTCAGACGTTGAGGTAAAATGCGAATTTAAGATGCACATGTTTCCTTCGGACATTTAGGTAAAATGCGAATTTAAGATGCACATGTTTCCTTCAGACGTTGAGGTAAAATGCGAATTTAAGATGCACATGTTTCCTTCAGACATTGAGGTAAAATGCGAATTTAAGATGCACATGTTTCCTTCAGACGTTAAGGTAAAATGCGAATTTAAGATGCACATGTTTCCTTCAGACGTTGAGGTAAAATGCGAATTTAAGATGCACATGTTTCCTTCAGACGTTGAGGTAAAATGAGAATTTAAGATGCACATGTTTCCTTCAGACGTTGAGGTAAAATGCGAATTTAAGATGCACATGTTTCCTTCAGACGTTGAGGTAAAATGCGAATTTAAGATGCACATGTTTCCTTCAGACGTTGAGGTAAAATGCGAATTTAAGATGCACATGTTTCCTTCAGACGTTGAGGTAAAATGCGAATTTAAGATGCACATGTTTCCTCCAGACGTTGAGGTAAAATGCGAATTTAAGATGCACTTGTTTCCTCCAGACGTTGAGGTAAAATGCGAATTTAAGATGCACATGTTTCCTCCAGACGTTGAGGTAAAATGCGAATTTATGATGCACATGTTTCCTCCAGACGTTGAGGTAAAATGCGAATTTAAGATGCACATGTTTCCTTCAGACGTTGAGGTAAAATGCGAATTTAAGATGCACATGTTTCCTTCAGACGTTGAGGTAAAATGCGAATTTAAAATGCACATGTTTCCTCCAGACGTTGAGGTAAAATGCGAATTTAAGATGCACATGTTTCCTTCAGACGTTAAGGTAAAATGCGAATTTAAGATGCACATGTTTCCTTCAGACGTTGAGGTAAAATGCGAATTTAAGATGCACATGTTTCCTCCAGATGTTGAGGTAAATTGCGAATTTAAGATGCACATGTTTCCTTCAGACGTTGAGGTAAAATGCGAATTTAAGATGCACATGTTTCCTTCAGACGTTGAGGTAAAATGCGAATTTAAGATGCACATGTTTCCTCCAGACGTTGAGGGTGTGCACAATTTAAGGGCTTCGGTTTTCCTCAAATATTGAGTAGTTGATCCCCTTCAGCCATAACTGACAATGTGGATGGGGCCCTGTGATTATAACACCTCAGCTGTGTTTTTTCCCCCTGATGTTCGTTTCGACGTAATCTTTTCTCTTCTGCTTGTTGTCAGAGTTTCTTTTCGCTTAATCTGAGATGGCGACGTAGATCGGGAATTCGCCACTTGGTGCGATCGACAGCTTCATCCTCCCAGGTTACTGGATTTACAGCCAATGCCTTCATCTCTCTTTTGCATGCATCTTTAAACCTCAGCTGTGGTCGCCTGGTTGTTCTTTTGCTATCTACCAGTTGTCCGTAGAAAATATCTTTGAGGGTGCGACCATCTTCCATGCGGCGGACATGGCCAAGCCAACATAGTCTACGCTGTCTAAGCAGTGTATACATGCTATGAAGGCCACCATGTGACAACCCCTCGACATTTGTAACTTTGACCTACCATAAAGTACCAAGGATGCGAAGTGGATTCCGTAGATAGAAAGACAAATATTAGGTTTACTATAATTTTAAGTGCATCTGTTTCCTTCACACGTTGAGGTTTAGTATAGTTTAAAGTGCGTCTGTTTCCTTCTGATGTTTAGTTCAGTTTTAAGTGCTGCTGTTTCTTTTAGACGCTGAGGTTTAATTCAGTTTTAAGTACAGCTGTTTCTTTCAGATACTGAGATTTAGTTCAGTTTTAAGTACAGCTGTTTCTTTCAGATGCCGAGGTTTAGTTCAGTTTTAAGTACAGCTGTTTCTTTCAGACGCTAAGGTTTAATTCAGTTTTAAGTACAGTTGTTTCTTTCAGATACCGAGGTTTAGTTCAGTTTTAAGTACAGCTGTTTCTTTCAGATACCGAGGTTTAGTTCAGTTTTAAGTACAGCTGTTTCTTTCAGATACTGAGATTTAGTTCAGTTTTAAGTGCAGCTGTTTCTTTCAGATGCTGAGGTCTTGTTCAGTTTTAAGTACAGCTCTTTCTTTCAGACACTGAGGTCTAGTTCAGTTTTAAGTGCAGCTGTTTCATTCAGGTGCTGAAGTTTAGTACAATTTGAATGGATGAATCAACAAGGCTGAGGCTGTTGGAGTTTGGCATCAAACGTGGGAATAGCACTGCCATCAATGGTACCTATACCTTGTAGCGGTATGGCAGCTTGTGTACCCTGATAATCCCGAGCTATGCCAGTGGGAGATTTACTCCTGGCAGGTTCAACCAAGCTAGACTGGTCTGTGTGGGTAGGGGTCAGACAAAAGCTGGTACCCTGGTCCTCCAGGATGGGGGCTTTAGCACATGGCCGACACCCCTGTCTATGTAAAAAAATCGCACATGTTACGGAAACGGCAACAGATGAAAAAACTTTGATGCGGGACGGACATACGGAGTCTCAGGCTCGTATGCCTGACAGTGGTGAAAGCCAAAAGGAAGCCATTTGCATGAAAACGGATGCCCTGACCGCAAAACACGAAACCAGAATTGGTTTTTGGCACGTCAGAACTATGAATGAGGCAGGAAAGCTGAGACAAATCACCGCAGAGATGAGGAACTACAAATTACATATCCTGAATAAGCGAGAGCAGATGGACAGGGATTTGGAGAATAAAAACAGCTACAGGGGAAACAGTACTTTATTCTGGTAGAGAGGATGGTCAGCACAACGAAGGTGTAGCCATTATCCTGAAGAAAGGAATGGAAAGGTCTTTACTGGAATGGAAACCCATCAACAACAGACTGATAAGAGCAAGACTGAGAGGGAGATTCACCAACACCACAATCATACAATGCTATGCACCAACAAACGACAGCGATGAAGAGATCAAGGACGAGTTCTATCAACAGGTACAAAAGGAAATGGAAACTGCACCCAGCTATGATCTTATTAAAGTAATGGGAGACCTAAATGCGAAAGTTGGAACACACAATAATTATAACGAAAGAGTAATGGGGAAATGCGGCAGTGGAACAGTAAATGAGAATGGGGACAAATTAATAAGCTTCTGCAGTATTAACAACCTGGTCATTGGAGGAACACTTTTTCCACACAAAGAAGTGCACAAGTTAACATGGGAATCACCAAACGGACGAGACAGAAACCAGATAGATCACATAATGATCAATGGCAGGTGGAGACATGCACTACAAGACGTGAAAGTAAGAAGAGGCGAAGATGTGGGAAGTGATCATCACCTAGTAGTAGCAAGACTGAAGGTGAAACTCAGAGCTGCTCGACTAGTTGCAGTCAAACAGAAAAGATATAACATCACGAAACTTAAGGACACCTCACCAGAAAAGCTTTCGTGGTCGACGTAAAGAGACGATATCAGATTACCAAAAGCCGGGAAAGGACAGAGACCGATGATGTCGACCAGAAATTCAACACCATCTCAACAATATACAAGGAAAGCAGCAAGTCATGCTTGGGATTCCAGGAAAGAAAGAGCCAAGACTGGATAACACCAAAAACGCTAAACACCATAGAAAAGAGAAAGGAAATGAAAAGAAAGAAAACAGAAGCTAAGTCTCCCAGGTTAAAGGCAATATATAGTGAACAGTACAGTCAGCTGGACAAGGAAGTTAAACGTCAAACCCGTGCTAACAAAAGGACATTTCTGGATGACCTTGCAAGACAGGCAGAACAGGCAGCACTGAGAAATGAACAAAGCACAGTTTATAAAATAACAAACTATCAGTGGAAAACGAGGTGCAAACAACATAACGTTAGTAAGAGACAAGCAAGGAAATCTCATCACCACAGCACAAGGGCAGGAAACAAGATGGGCAGAGCACTTCAGAGAAACACTGAATAAGGAACCACCAGAGACTCTGCTGAATGTTCCTGAGGCTGAAAATGACTTAGACGTAAATACGACAGACATTCCCCGAAAAGAAGAAATCATCACAGCTATCAAAGGGCTAAAAAATGGAAAAGAGCCTGGTCACGACAACCTAAATGCTGAGCTATTCAAGGCAGACCCTGAACTAGCAGCAGAACTATTAGAACCACTATTTGCTCAAGTCTGGGAAACTGAGACAACACCAACAGAGTGGAGTAAAGGAATAATTGTCAAATTGCCCAAGAAGGGCGACCTTGCAGACTGCAACAACTGGAGAGGAATTACTCTCCTCTCAGCTCCCAGCAAAATACTAGGCAGGATAATCATCCAGAGAATTTCAAAAGCAGTTGACCATAAATTGAGGAAAGAACAAGCGGGCTTTAGAAAGAACAGAAGATGTGCAGATCATATATTCACCCTCAGGAACATTATAGAGCAGTGCTCAGAATGGCAGAGACAGCTGTACATCAACTTTGTTGATATTGAAAAGGCTTTCGACAGCATATACAGGGACAGCCTATGGAAAATACTGAGGGCTTATAGAATTCCCAGCCGCATTGTTTCCATCATAAAAAGCCTCTGTTCTAACTTTACGTGCAGTGTTGGATTGAGTAATGTAACTTTCGAAGTGAAAACAGGAGTACGACAGGGATGCCCCTTATCAACAACATTATTTTTGACAGCCATAGATTGGGTGATGCGCCAGACAACAGAGGGCAGTCCAAGAGGAATTAGATGTACAACATTTTCTACACTGGAAGACCTGGAATATGCAGATTACATTGCACTACTCGCGCATTCTCATCAACACATTCAAGACAAAACCGATAGACCGAATAAGTATGGCCAGCAGGTTGGCCTGAACAACAGTCTGAAGAAGACAGAGGTTATGACACTAAATATGTGCAATCCTGAGCCAATAACAGTAAGGAGCCAGAAGTTTTAGAACAGACAGACACATTTACTTACCTAGGATGCATAGTAACACCTGACGGTGGAACAAGCAAGGACATCAACGACAGAATGAATAAAGCGAGAACAGCCAGCCTTTGCTGTTCTCAACAACATTTGGAAATCTTCTCATGGGTGGGTTTGAAAAAAAAATCGAAAAAAGGTGATTCGTCTTACGAGGACAAAAGACAAAGAAAATAGTCTACGTTACGGCCACAAGGCCTTCGTCAGGAAAGGAAAGAAAGTGAAGTCTAGATAGGACATATAAAAAACTTAATAAAATAATAAAATAAAAACTGGGTACTTCCCTGAAGGCAAGAACCGAAATTCGCTGTCTTGTTGAAGAGCGCGTGGCTGAACAGAAAGCGACTTCCGCCGCCGGGTGTACACAATACATACTGAAAAACTAAAAAACGAAACCGGACAATAAACTACCCAACGGGATAAAAGTGGGGACTGGAAATAGAAGAGGACAGAATGAGTGGGAGATAAATAAATATGAAATTAAAAAATGTATATGGCATACAAATAGAAGAATAGGATAAGAGTGGAAAGAGTCAAATAGAGCAAGAGAGGAAAGGGTGACCTCAGACAAAGGTGTGAAAAGTGTTGAGACCGGCTGGTTTTAGACACCCCATGCGGTGTATAAGACGGTTCTCAAGCTGTTCTCGGCTGGCAGTGTCAGAGGAGCAGGATCGGATCGCTGTGACCTGGATGTCGATGGGACCATGGTGGTCAGGACCATTGAAGTGTATGGCAACTGGTGTGGACTTTTGCTGAGCGATGTCATTTAAGTGCTGGCTGAATCTGTCCCCAAGTCGTTTGCCTGTTTGGCCAATATAAGTTTTGCAGCAACGTTTACATATGATCGTATAAATGACATTGCGCGATTCACACGTGAAGCTACTAGTGATGGTGTACGTAGCCTTAGGAAAGGACACCTTCTGGGTTGAGGTGACATACTTGCACGTGTTGCATCTTGTCCGACCACAGGGTAGTGTGCCAAAGTGAGTGGCATTCTCCTTTGGGAGACGGCTGAGAACAAGAAGATCCTTCAAGTTCTTGTCACGTCTATATGCCACCAAAGGTGCTTCACTGAATACTTCTTGGGTCACAGGCTCTGCTTGGAGGATAGGGAGGTGGCGGAAAAGGATCTGTTTGACAGTAGTACTATGAGGGTGATGGGTCAAGATTAATTTGACTCTATCCGAAGTGGATTTATGGTGAGGTATGAGGGCCTCCTGACGACAGATGGGGAGCACACGTTGGAGAGCAGAGGTGAGAACATGTTCTGGATAAAGTCTGTTACGGAAGAAATCCAACATCTCATTTGCTCGTAAGTGGAAGTCATCGTCGTCTTGGCATAAACGGCGGAGGCGGAGAAGTTGTGAAAAAGGAAGGGAGTCACGACAGGCCCGAGGATGAGAAGAGGTATACAGGAGGTAGCTGTGGCATCTGTCGGCTTGTAGTATACTGAGGTATTAAGGCCGGAGGGCGTGATAGAAATAGTAATGTCAAGGAAGTTGACAGAAACTGTGGAGACGAGGGAGGTGAACTTAATGGTGGGGTGAAAGTGGTTCACAAAGTCGATGAAGCGGTGTAAATCAGTCTCAGACATATCTGTGAGACCTATGCCATCATCGATATATCTGCGGTAAAACCCAGGGAAAGGACCGGAGTATTGTAGCCATATCTGATGCTCCAAGTGGCCCATGAATAGACAGGCATAGCTGGGACCCATCTTCGTTCCCATGGCAACACCACTAATTTGGTCAAAAAATTGACCATTGAATTCAAAGGAATTCAGGTTAAGGACCAGTTCAGCAAGACGGAGAAGGGTGTCAGTGGATATAGAAGGGCAAGTGCGCTGATCCAGAAAAAACCGAAGAGCTCGGAGACCATCAGAGTGGGGAATAGAGGTATACAGAGAGCAGACGTCTAGCAAGAAAAGACGGTAGGAGCGGTCTGCTGGGAGTCGGATAGAGGAGAAAGTAGTAAGAGCGTGATTGGTGTCTTTGATGAAGGAGGGAAGACTCTCAACGATAGGCTGGAAAATGCTGTCGCCTCCGCCTCCGCCGTTTATGCCAAGACGACGATGACTTCCACTTACGAGCAAATGAGATGTTGGATTTCTTCCGTAACAGACTTTATCCAGAACATGTTCTCACCTCTGCTCTCCAACGTGTGCTCCCCATCTGTCGTCAGGAGGCCCTCATACCTCACCATAAATCCACTTCGGATAGAGTCAAATTAATCTTGACCCATCACCCTCATAGTACTACTGTCAAACAGATCCTTTTCCGCCACCTCCCTATCCTCCAAGCAGAGCCTGTGACCCAAGAAGTATTCAGTGAAGCACCTTTGGTGGCATATAGACGTGACAAGAACTTGAAGGATCTTCTTGTTCACAGCCGTCTCCCAAAGGAGAATGCCACTCACTTTGGCACACTACCCTGTGGTCGGACAAGATGCAACACGTGCAAGTATGTCACCTCAACCCAGAAGGTGTCCTTTCCTAAGGCTACGTACACCATCACTAGTAGCTTCACGTGTGAATCGCGCAATGTCATTTATACGATCATATGTAAACGTTGCTGCAAAACTTATATTGGCCAAACAGGCAAACGACTTGAGGACAGATTCAGCCAGCACTTAAATGACATCGCTCAGCAAAAGTCCACACCAGTTGCCATACACTTCAATGGTCCTGACCACCATGGTCCCATCGACATCCAGGTCACAGCGATCCGATCCTGCTCCTCTGACACTGCCAGCCGAGAACAGCTTGAGAACCGTCTTATACACCGCATGGGGGTGTCTAAAACCAGCCGGTCTCAACACTTTTCACACCTTTGTCTGAGGTCACCCTTTCCTCTCTTGCTCTATTTGACTCTTTCCACTCTTATCCTATTCTTCTATTTGTATGCCATATACATTTTTTAATTTCATATTTATTTATCTCCCACTCATTCTGTCCTCTTCTATTTCCAGTCCCCACTTTTATCCCGTTGGGTAGTTTATTGTCCGGTTTCGTTTTTTAGTTTTTCAGTATGTATTGTGTACACCCGGCGGCGGAAGTCGCTTTCTGTTCAGCCACGCGCTCTTCAACAAGACAGCGAATTTCGGTTCTTGCCTTCAGGAAAGTACCCAGTTTTTATTTTATTATTTTATTAAGTTTTTTATGTGTCCTATCTAGACTTCACTTTCTTTCCTTTCCTGACGAAGGCCTTGTGGCCGTAACGTAGACTATTTTCTTTGTCTTTTGTCCTCGTAAGACGAATCACCTTTTTTCGATTTTTTTTCAAACCCACCCATTGTATTCCACGTCTTACCGCAGTTCCCCTCAACTTCCTCGAAATCTTCCCAGTACAGCACAAACACCAAGTTAAGACTGTATGAGAGCTGTGTACTTTCTGTGCTTTTCTATGGTGCGGAATGTTGGAGAGTAACAGAGAAGGAAATGTCGAAACTGTCCTCCTTCCACAGAATCTGCTTAAGGAAAATTCTCCGAATCTTTTGACCAAACACCATCAGCAACCAAGAACTACTTGTTCGGAGTAACCAGGACATGCACACCATCATAGCTGGCAGACGCTGGAGTTGGGTTGGCCACGTCCTCAGAAGGGACCCTGATACCATCACAAGAACAGCTATGCTATGGACCCCCGAGGGAAAGCAAAAGAGTGGCCGACCAAAAACAACTTGGCGGGAGAACTGTGGAAGCCGAGATGCAAAGAATGAACCAGAGTTGGGGCACTGTACGAAGGATGGCCGCCGACCGAGCAAGGTGGAATCACTTTGTTGCTGCCCTACAGGACGCCACCAGGCGTGATGGCCGCTGACTGCTTTGACGGTTGGCGGTTATGGATCAAAGAAAAAGAAGAAGTGGGAATAACAGAAATGGACGTGAGAGAGGATGCATCCGTCGTATGTACAACCAGCGTGCTACAAGTACAATTAGTATTCATACTCTTCGACATTTGCTGAGGGAGACTGAGCACTTATGAGTTTGCCCGGGGTGCAGTGAGGTCGATTCTGATTAATAATAACAAAACAATGAATGTGTTATTTCTAAAGAAGTGTGGTTTTACGAAACAGCTGGTAACCACACGAGTCAATCAATGAGTACTTTTTGCACAATGAGATCCTGAAACTGACGTATGCGCACAATTTAATTCGCATTTGCGTATTCTAGAAGCTGAAATGTGCGCACAATTTAAGGCGCATCAGTGTCCTCCAGAAACTTATATATGCACACAACTTTAGGATCGTATTCAATCATTCATTCATAACCCTCCGCTCCCAAAGGAGCATAGGCCTTCAACAAACACATGCCAAGTCCTCCTGTCACGTGCCATCATCTCATGTTCTTTCCACGTTCTCATCATCATTTTCACTTCTGTTTCCAGCTGTCTACTTCATGTGCTTCTTGATCTTTTTCCCCACATTGCTGCTGCTTCCTGTGCCGTTTTCCCTTGTTCGTTCAATGTCTGAACATTCCAGGTGCCAAATCTGGAGGTTTTCCTAGAAGAAAGAAGGTTAGTCAGTAACACAGACTCGTTTCGGCTTTCTCCGTGTTGCATCATACGCCTCCCTGTGAGAGGACCTTCCCCTGTCTTGGATGGCTGAGTTTTCTTTTCCTTAATGGACTTTTCCATGTTTGTTGAAGTTTTTGTGGTTTTACATTTTTTTGTTACAGGATCGGATAACCAGCCCCATGCCCAATTCTCCTTAGTCGCTTTCTACGTCATGGTTGGTAGGGAACAGTGTTACTATTCTTTGCTCCCCTTTCGGGCCCCGGTAACATACTGTTGAGAATCATACTGCTCCTTTAGAAACTGACATGTGAGCTCCGATTAAAGTACACTAATGTTCTTTACATGTTTTATTCAGATTAAAGTACACTGATGTTCTTTACATGTTTTATTCAGATTAAAGTACACTGATGTTCTTTACATGTTTTATTCAGATTAAAGTACACTGATGTTCTTTACATGTTTTATTCAGATTAAAGTACACTGATGTTCTTTACATGTTTTATTCAGATTAAAGTACACTGATGTTCTTTACATGTTTTATTCAGATTAAAGTACACTGATGTTCTTTACATGTTTTACTCAGATTAAAGTACACTGATATTCTTTACATGTTTTATTCAGATTAAAGTGTAGTGGTGTTTGATGGTATTGTATGATGTTGATATTACTAAATGTAATTGTATGAGGCCAGCTGTGAAGGCTCCTGAGATAAAATGTAGTTGAGAATTGTCAGAAGGCCTTTCTTGCTACCACTACGACCTCACACTTAATTTTTTTAAATGAATGTGGCTACGTAAAGTGTCTAGGGTTATGATATGTAGTGTGGTGTAATAGGTTATAGATATACCCACAGATATTTAACAAGACTAATAATATTAATAAATGTTAAAATACACTGAACTAACTCACGTGTGTAAAATTTCTTGATAGAATTATATTACATTTATTTTGTTCTGTATCAATTTTTTAGGTTGACCAGAACTTAAAAGGATTTAGAAATTATGAAAGAAATGCATGGAATATTATATCATAAATGCAATAGTGTACATATATATATGTACTATACTAGTTAGTTTTATTAAAATGTTCTAGTAGTCATCTACTTGGGAGGATAGTTAATGTTTGTGCTGTTGGGGTGGCCTCATCACACCTGTCTATATTGACTACACAGTGTCCAGAAAATGGTGGGAATTTTTATGGGGGTATTAGTAACTACACAGCGTTGGTGAATGTCCAGCAGACCAGAGGCTCACTCATCTTGTAGTTGTAGCTCTGGTGCTGAAATCAGGTGGTCCCACCTCTCCGTGCTGGCGGGCAATAATGGTGGTCTCCGTCACAAGTACTGCACAGATACACTCGAGTAAAGTCACCAACTGAATAGACACTGCTTGGTTGACAACAGAAACTCACAGCTCTGCAATCAAAGTATGGGCCATGTGTCAAAATCTATTCTCTACCCACGTCTGGACACAACACTGACACAACAACCACATCATACAGACAGGTCAGATCTCTCTGACCAAACAGCACATTTACCATGGTGGTTTTACATCAGATAGATCCTCCCAGACTATAGATTCTGAAAAATATTTATTAGTTGTCTGCCCTAAAAGAGGATAGGTAATATGTTTCATTATTCTCAACACTTGATCTGTCTTGCCTAACCCTTGCTGGAGTTTATGTACATTGTTGGTCCCTAGACCCTGACTAGGGCGGGGGGTCTAGAGCAAATCCCTACTTGTTTGTAAGGCTAGATTTCGATATGGCAGTATCAAATCACTCGAACATGAAACAATATTCAAAATATACAAAGAAATAATTTCAATCTTACCAGATTATGAATAAATAACACAGAATTGCTAGCAAAACTCAGCTGAGCTGCTGGCTATAGTATGGCGTCCCTAAATTTATTTCACTTTCTTTCATATGGAAATCACCACACTTTAAAATCTGTGTCTATCACTGAACAACTATTGAGAAATGACCCCAAATCCGCGTCTAAGCGCCGACAATATGCTTGTCTGTGGCCAATCACTGCCTAGGTTTATTTGAATTTCAAATTTCCTACACTAAAGTCATTTCAGTCATGCTTCAGTCAAGTATGGATGTTTATCTGTTAGTCTGTCCGTCTCTACTTGTGTTTCTACAAAATGTACTTGATTTTTGAACCAACCTTTCTCTCCCCTCCAAAATTTTGTCGTTAAAAGTTATTTTTAGACACAGCCACCACAATATCCCCTCTCCTCCATACCAAGTAGATTTGAACACCTGCGTCTCGAGGTCGTGTTTTTTTGTGTGCAAAATAGCGACACTTTTAGATTCAATACAGTCTGTCGATGATGTAAACTACATTGTCTTTTGTCATTATCTTCAATATTATCTATCCGTCTGTAAAATTAAGAACATATTAGTTCACTGCTCAGAATAGGCCATCCGGCCAACTAATTTTTATATTCCTAACATTAATATTAAGAAAAAAGTACTTTTTAATTTTTGTAATATTCCTAACATCTGCGTTTAGCCGCTGAATTCAAATCAAGGCCTTGGTATCGCGCAAAAGCGTCCAATAAATGACTGTGGCGTAACATATCTATGGTCCCTTCTGTCGAGTTGCTTACTTTTTATGTCAACTTGGGAAACGTGACTTTTCTCCGTTCCCCCCGCCCCCCCGCCCCCCCCCCCCCGCCCCGACCCCCCCCCCCCCTCCCCCCCCCCCCCCCCCCCCCCCCCCCCCCCCCCCCCCCCCCCCCCCCCCCCCCCCCCCCCCCCCCCCCCCCCCCCCCCCCCCCCCCCCCCCCCGCCCCACCCCCCCCCCCCCCCCCCCCCCCCCCCCACCCCCCCCCCGCCCCCTTTTTTTTTCTCCCCCCCCCCCCCCCCCCCCCCCCAATTGCGTCTCCTTAGCCTTTCTAGTCTCACGCAATCTTTCCAGTCATATTTTTTTTCTTTTTGATCCGCCGTTCCCCTCCTGTCTAGCAAGTCAATTATTATGGAGGATGATGACCCGCGGTCTAGGCGATCATGTACTATTCGCAGCCTACGCATTATGTTTTTATCCTTAAATGTTATCTTTGGAGGGATTTTACCGTTGTATCTCTGTCAATTTCACTACACATCTCCCCACTTGAAAACATGCCTATGGCAAGTTCCAAAACCAGCGATACACATAGGTAAAATTCCTCCTCACGTCTGCCACTACTCTAATTTTGATCACAGGGGTGCCGACTGAGGAAATCTGCACCGACATTCAATTTGCCTGGGATATATTGGATACTAAACTGATAAGGTTGAAGCAACAAAGACCACCTCAGCAATCTTGCGTTTTCATGCTTAGCCTGAGACAAGAACACGAGAGGCTGATGGTCCGTCTCCACCACAAAAGTCCTACCATACAGATAGATTTGAAACTTCTTTATTGCCCAGATTAATGCTAAACATTCTTTTTCGCTTGTGGAGTATCCTTGTTCCGCCTTATTCAATTTGCGGCTTGCATAAGCGACTGGTTTCAGTTCCCCATCAGGTGAAGATGATCTTTGCAACAAAGCCCCTCCGAGTCCCACATTACTTGCATCGGTTCTTAAGACAAAGTCCTGTGTCAAATCAGGCAGTTTGAGAATAGGCTTGCTAGTGAGTTTTTCCTTTAACTCTTGAAACGCTAGTTCACATTGTGCAGTCCAAATAATTTTATCTGGAAGTCCCTTGCGAGTCAGATCAGTCAGAGGAGCACATATAGCGTTAAAATTTTTGATGTATTTCTGATAAAATCCGCATAACGACACGAATGATCGCACGTCCTTTTTTGTTTGTGGCCTAGGTGCTCTCTGCAGTTTTTCCAAGTTCTTAGGATCAGGGGTCATATTACCCTGATATACAGTGTGTCCCAAGAATTCCAACTCTTTGCATCCAATACAACATTTTGTTGGCCTAGCAGTTAAGTTCGCTTCCCGAAGTCTATCAAACAACATCTCCAGAGCTTCAATGTGTTCTTCAAATGTCTCGGTGGCGACGAGAATATCATCCATGAAATTTGTGATACATGGGTTATTCAGGGGATCCAACAATTTGCGCATCATCCTTGAAAACACACTCGGAGCATTTTTCAGTCCGAATGGTAGCATATTGAATTCATAATGTCCATCCGAAGTGCTAAAAGCCAAATAAGGTCTCACTTCAGGCTTCACTGGGATCTGGTAATAGCCTTTACTAAGATCCACCTTTGAAAAGTATTTTGCCTTGTTCAGTCTGGCAAATAGCTGTTTTGTGTCTGGTAATGGATCCACTTGTCCTTCTGTGACAGCATTCAGTTTCCTGTAATCTATGCACAGTCTGTGTTCCCCAGACGGTTTTCTCAACAAAACGACACTAGAACTAAAAGATGATTCACTGTGCCAAATAATCCCCTCCTTCAACAAATACTCTATTTCTTCCTTCAATGCCTTCTCCTTCGCGAACGGAATAGAATAGGCTCTCATACAGATTGGGTTTGAGTCTACCAGTTTCATGTCATACTGTAGCAAATTTGTATGGCCTGGTTTATCTGTTAATACATCTGTATGTTCCTCCAGAACCTTTTGAACTCTCTCCCTCTGGATTTTAGTCAGGTGCTTACTGACTTTTACCTGTGCTGCTGTTTCACAAGGATGTAATGGGTATTCATGTGAGGTGAGTGGTTCTTTTTGCATCTGGGTTGCAATAGCCAAGGTCAATAAGGGGGTGCTTTCCTGGAGTGGTCTGTCCAGATACTTCTTTAACAGGTTTACATGATAAACTTTTTCCTTCCCCTTTTTGTCAATTTTATAGTTTGTTCTAGACACCTTCTCTAGAACCGTATATGGACCTTGCCAACCAATTTGTAATTTATTCTGGCTTCCGGGTAGTAGAAGCAGCACCTTCTCTCCGACTGCCAGTTCCCTGTCCTTTGCCTTCCTATTAAAATATGCTGCATGTTTCTTCCTGGCTTGCTTCAAATTATCATTTGCCAGTTTCCATCCAGCTTTCAAACGAGTGGTCAGTTCGTTCACGTATTGATACGATGAGGTAACAGTCTCTTCCGCCTTCTCATCTGTCCAGGTCCTTAATAACGCTTCTAATGGACCTTTTATTGGCCTCCCAAATAGCAGAGTTGCGGGAGCCATCCCGGTTGAACTATGTGGTACCTCCCGGTACGCAAACAATGCGGCGGGCAGGAATTGATCCCACAGATCCGGTTTTTCGTGTGCCAGCTTTCTCAGGATAGAAATGAGAGTCCCATTGAACCTCTCTACCTGGCCGTTCCCTTGTGGATGGTACGGACTACAATGAAAGTGTCTGGCTTGAAATAGCTTAAAAACTTCTTCCGTTAGTTTCCCCTTGAACTGAGAACCATTATCCGTCAAGATTTGATGCGGGAATCCTAATCGGGTAAATATTGTAAGTAGTGCCTCTGCTACATGTTTTGAATCAATTGATGGCAGGGCTACCGCCTCTCCCCACATAGAACAAGTGTCCACCAGAGTAAGGATGTAACTGTTCCTCCTCTTGGTCCGAGTGAGAGGTCCTACAATATCCACTGCAACCCTCTCAAAAGGTGTTCCCACTATGGGCATTTCCCCTAGAGTTGCAGGAGCAGTCCAGTGCTTAGGAGCTACCCTTTGACATTCTGGGCAGGATTTGACATATCTTTTTATATCCTCCGTTATCCCTGGCCAGAAGTAATGACAAGCTATACGCTGTCCTGTGGCGCTGATCCCCATGTGACCACTGAAGGGAATCGCATGCCCGAGTTCCATCACTTTATCTCTATATGAAATGGGAAGAACCAGCTGGTTGTGACCATTTGTTCCAGTTCCGGCCTTCCTGTATAAGAGTTTGTTCTTCATGAAATATTCCCCCTTGCTCGGAGGTGTGTGGCATTTAGGCAATTTTTTAAAACAGGGCGTGAGTGTCCTATCCTCAGCCTGCGCCTTCCTCATCTCCTCTGGATGAGCATTTATAGGTTCACCTTCTTCCTCCTTCTTCTGTGACCTGGTCTGCACTGTCGCCATGATCACAGGTTTCTCGGGATTCCCCAAGAAGACGTATCTACACCCCAATATCAGAGGGTAGATTGGTTCATCTATCACTGCTGCTCTGATTTCTCCTTCCACATAGCGAGTTTTCACCGTTATCCTTGCGATGGGAAGTGTCATGAGTGGTATGTCCTTAGTCGCCCCTTGTATTTCCACTGTTTCTGTGGTATACTGACTTGGGTCCACTAGGCTAGACTTCACAACTGAATCATAATCCAAACCTGTATCATAAAGGCACCTTATGGTGACCCCATTACAAATAACATCCTCACAAACTGGGGGGTGATAAGGTTCCTGTTGTCCATTAGGATTACCCTTTAATCTTCGCGTCCCCGACTTCATTGCAGCAATGTTTGAAGGTTTCCTTCTACAAAATTCGGTGTTATGGTTATCCTTCTTGCACCATTTACACCATCTTTTTCCTTGGTTCAACGGTTTTCTTTCATTGAACTTTTGGTCATTGAACTGTGAGTTTCTGTCGCGATAGTCATTTCTTGGCCGCTCAAAGTTTGTCCTACCTTTATTTCCCTGCTCTCTATTATCAAATTTATTAAATTGCTGTGGAGCTTTAAAATTGTCTATGTGCTTCTTTTTAGCACCACTTACCTCTGCCTGAGCTGCCTGATACCTCTCAGCAACATTTAAAATTTCCCCCAACTTCTCTGCACCTTGTTCCATGAGAAATTTTCTCATGTCTGGAGCCATGGACTCTCTCAATTGCTCAATCATGATCATTTCTTTAAGATCTTGGGTCTTCCCCAGAGCCGTCCATTTCTCCAAATAGGTTTCTAGTCTAGCAGAGAATTGGTGGTATGTCTCCCCAGACAACAGTTTGGCATTTCTGAATTTCTTACGATAAAATTCACCATTCTTCTCGTACCTTAATAACAAAGCCTGCTTTAACATGTCATAATTGTCTTTGTCTTCCCTGTTCATTTTGGCAAATACTTCATAAGAAGTACCTCTCAATCCCTGTGATAGCTTTAAGCTCCACCTCTCTCTCTCTAACCCATATGTAGTAGCTAATAACTCAAAACGTCCTAGGTACCCCTCTATGTCATCGTCTTTTTCAACAAAATGGTCTAAATGAAACCCCATAGCTGTGTTTGAGGCTCCCAGACTAGGCGTAGCATCTGAGGCAAAAGGGCTGGCACCATTTTCAGGAGCCGGGCCTTGTAATTCCAGCTCCCTTAGTCGTAATTCGTGCTCCCTCTGCAACCTTCTATCTTCTGCCTCCCTTTCGGCAGTCAACCTTTTTTTCTTCTGCCTCCCTTTGCTGTCGTTTTTCTTCTGCCTCAATCTGCAGCCTCTTAGTCTCAGCCTCTAACTTCTTCTCTTCAACCAACCTGTCAGACTCCAATTTTCTTTCAGCCTCTTTTTCTAATCTCCTTTCTTCCCGTTCAATATATTTATCACATTCAGCCGTTACGTATTGAATTAAAATTTGACCATCCATTCCCATCTCCTTCGCGGTGAGCACAGCAGCTGATCTAAATTTTGCCAGCTCCGCCATACTTTTTTAGACAATATAATAATATACAAGCTAAATCTCTAACCAGTAAATACACTAAGTACTTCTTATGACTATAGTCTAACTAATTCTAACTAACCAGTTAACTAATTAATTATTACTGGCTGTGAAGATTCACCAACTTTTATCTACAGGGACACTTTTAATTTTAAAGGGAATTTCACAATTTTTTCCTCTAATTTTATTTCTCCCACCAGGAGATCCTAATATTACTGTTGGGCTAATTATCCCCTGGACAAGACCCCAATATATGTAGTGGTGTTTGATGGTATTGTATGATGTTGATATTACTAAATGTAATTGTATGAGGCCAGCTGTGAAGGCTCCTGAGATAAAATGTAGTTGAGAATTGTCAGAAGGCCTTTCTTGCTACCACTACGACCTCACACTTAATTTTTTTTTAATGAATGTGGCTACGTAAAGTGTCTAGGGTTATGATATGTAGTGTGGTGTAATAGGTTATAGATATACCCACAGATATTTAACAAGACTAATAATATTAATAAATGTTAAAATACACTGAACTAACTCACGTGTGTAAAATTTCTTGATAGAATTATATTACATTTATTTTGTTCTGTATCAATTTTTTAGGTTGACCAGAACTTAAAAGGATTTAGAAATTATGAAAGAAATGCATGGAATATTATATCATAAATGCAATAGTGTACATATATATATATATATGTACTATACTAGTTAGTTTTATTAAAATGTTCTAGTAGTCATCTACTTGGGAGGATAGTTAATGTTTGTGCTGTTGGGGTGGCCTCATCACACCTGTCTATATTGACTACACAGTGTCCAGAAAATGGTGGGAATTTTTATGGGGGTATTAGTAACTACACAGCGTTGGTGAATGTCCAGCAGACCAGAGGCTCACTCATCTTGTAGTTGTAGCTCTGGTGCTGAAATCAGGTGGTCCCACCTCTCCGTGCTGGCGGGCAATAATGGTGGTCTCTGTCACAAGTACTGCACAGATACACTCGAGTAAAGTCACCAACTGAATAGACACTGCTTGGTTGACAACAGAAACTCACAGCTCTGCAATCAAAGTATGGGCCATGTGTCAAAATCTATTCTCTACCCACGTCTGGACACAACACTGACACAACAACCACATCATACAGACAGGTCAGATCTCTCTGACCAAACAGCACATTTACCATGGTGGTTTTACATCAGATAGATCCTCCCAGACTATAGATTCTGAAAAATATTTATTAGTTGTCTGCCCTAAAAGAGGATAGGTAATATGTTTCATTATTCTCAACACTTGATCTGTCTTGCCTAACCCTTGCTGGAGTTTATGTACATTGTTGGTCCCTAGACCCTGACTTGGGCGGGGGGTCTAGAGCAAATCCCTACTTGTTTGTAAGGCTAGATTTCGATATGGCAGTATCAAATCACTCGAACATGAAACAATATTCAAAATATACAAAGAAATAATTTCAATCTTACCAGATTATGAATAAATAACACAGAATTGCTAGCAAAACTCAGCTGAGCTGCTGGCTATAGTATGGCGTCCCTAAATTTATTTCGCTTTCTTTCATATGGAAATCACCACACTTTAAAATCTGTGTCTATCACTGAACAACTATTGAGAAATGACCCCAAATCCGCGTCTAAGCGCCGACAATATGCTTGTCTGTGGCCAATCACTGCCTAGGTTTATTTGAATTTCAAATTTCCTACACTAAAGTCATTTCAGTCATGCTTCAGTCAAGTATGGATGTTTATCTGTTAGTCTGTCCGTCTCTACTTGTGTTTCTACAAAATGTACTTGATTTTTGAACCAACCTTTCTCTCCCCTCCAAAATTTTGTCGTTAAAAGTTATTTTTAGACACAGCCACCACAATATCCCCTCTCCTCCATACCAAGTAGATTTGAACACCTGCGTCTCGAGGTCGTGTTTTTTTTTTGTGCAAAATAGCGACACTTTTAGATTCAATACAGTCTGTCGATGATGTAAACTACACTGTCTTTTGTCATTATCTTCAATATTATCTATCCGTCTGTAAAATTAAGAACATATTAGTTCACTGCTCAGAATAGGCCATCCGGCCAACTAATTTTTATATTCCTAACATTAATATTAAGAAAAAAGTACTTTTTAATTTTTGTAATATTCCTAACATCTGCGTTTAGCCGCTGAATTCAAATCAAGGCCTTGGTATCGCGCAAAAGCGTCCAATAAATGACTGTGGCGTAACATATCTATGGTCCCTTCTGTCGAGTTGCTTACTTTTTATGTCAACTTGGGAAACGTGACTTTTCTCCGTTTCCCCCCCAATTGCGTCTCCTTAGCCTTTCTAGTCTCACGCAATCTTTCCAGTCATATTTTTTTTTTTCTTTTTGATCCGCCGTTCCCCTCCTGTCTAGCAAGTCAATTATTATGGAGGATGATGACCCGCGGTCTAGGCGATCATGTACTATTCGCAGCCTACGCATTATGTTTTTATCCTTAAATGTTATCTTTGGAGGGATTTTACCGTTGTATCTCTGTCAATTTCACTACATAAAGTACACTGATGTTCTTTACATGTTTTATTCAGATTAAAGTACACTGATGTTCTTTACATGTTTTATTCAGATTAAAGTACACTGATGTTCTTTACATGTTTGATTCAGATTAAAGTACACTGATGTTCTTTACATGTTTTATTCAGGTTAAAGTACACCACTGATGTTCTTTAGATGTTTGATTCAGATTAAAGTACACTGATGTTCTTTACATGTTTGATTCAGATTAAAGTACACTGACTTTATTTACATTGTTTGATTCAGATTAAAGTACGCTGATGTTCTTTACATGTTTGATTCAGATTAAAGTACACTGATGTTCCTTTACATGTTTTATTCGTAATAGAATTTGAAGCTAAAGACAAAAGTTAGTCCCAAAGCAAATATTGCTGAAGGCGAGTGAAGCGTTGGAAACGTCACTACATTAGATCCAGATTTATCAGATGGTAGGTGGGAATGCTCTCTTTCTCGTTTCTTTTGCCTTCCCTAACTCAAGAGCAAACGAACGAATGAACGAACTTTATTTTCAAAGGGTTAAAAATTGGGCACGCAGGCCGTCTAACATTCTGCCATTCCACTCTCTCATCTTGCATATTGTATCAATTCATTTCCACATGCACTTCAAGCATTATTTAGGCATGCATAGCCACGTAGCCATTTACAGTTGGGTAGAGTGGAGCGTGAAGCTTTCAAGTTTCGAATATGAAACGTGGTAACTTTGCCGCCTGAGGCAAGCGCTGTGAACCGAAGTTCATATTTTAAAGTACTTCATTTTATGCTGGCGGAGATATACTACAGAGTACACCAGTTTTTTTTTCAGGTTTTGACGTCTGGATACCAAGTAACGCGGGACATTTGATTTCGTCAGATGTCGACGTCCAAGAACAGTTTGAAGTGAATTTTCCAAGAGATGATGTCACGAATTAATATATCCTATAGAAAACTATCTCCTGGGATATTAAGTTACCTAGAACGTGCGTCTCTGCGTTGGTGTTTTCTCAAATTCTTTAGTTCTTCTTCTTGTTCTTTGCCTGTCATGCACACTCCTTACGACGACGTGCCAAATAACCATCCGCATGGATCTCACCAAATTTATTGTGTGTTAAATGTGTCACGCATGGAAAAAGCACCATAAACTCAGAACGCTTGCGTATAATTTTAGTTGTCAACGTATGAGTACAGTATGGAGTACATATGTTTTCCTTTAGATTTTAACTTTTGAGTACAATGTGAAATCTTATTTGTTGTTGCTGTTGAGGGTTTTGCTTTCATATGTTGAGTGAGACACATTTCTTTAAATACGGTCCTTTAGTTATAATAAAACACACTTTAACATTAAAAAATAAGTGAACTCCGTTAACTGACGGGCAGTGATGATAAGAACTAAGCCCTTAAAGGGATTACTAGTTTCTATGCACAATATAGTAAATGTGACGGTATTGCCTCCCCTGCTTTGCAGTAGTGGTCCAACAGTGGCCAAAACTCAAGAGTATCTAATATGGGCTTCAAAGGTATCTACCTTCGCACAAGATCACTCTTGGCAGAGATGTAGATAGAAGGGTGATGACAAAAATGATTAAATTGAAGTTAAATTAGTAACATTACAAATAACAAAATTTAATAATCACTGTAGGTTTTAACAGTTGGAAAATAATTTGAATAGTTATGGATCAAGAAAAGCTATCATCACAGTCTTTAGGGAATGTGAGATGTTACAAGAAGTTTAAGTGGCAGCATATATTTGAACTTAGCTGCCAATGACGGTTGTGCTCCTTCTTATGGGTTGGTTCTTTTCACTCTGCTCACTCTCGTCTCTGATCAAGGTTGTCTGGGGTAGCTCGTTTCCCAGAAATGTCAAGGAGAGTCTACCACGTAGGTCCTTCGTCTTAAAGCTTAGGCCACGTTCCCTTCTTGTTCCAGAGATGATACTTTCTGCTGGTACCACCAATAACTATGGTAAAAGAATAGAACGAAACGCTCTTCTGAGTATGGCGTTTTCCACCCCATAGTTATGGGTTCCTATCTTCCCATACCACCGTCCCAATTACTCAGACTTTACCCTCGATGAGAATTAAATTTAATCCCTCGGGATAAAACTTCCTTTACATTTAAATAGAATAGCTTTCATTGTTACTTTATATTTAAATGAAAAGGTTAATAATACAGATAGAGTCTGTTTACATATACATCTCCACTGATTGACAAGTGTTCACAATATAAATTGAATGTGTTTTCATTTACAGTTACACTGATTGAAAAGTTTGAAACTTCCATTAACTTTGAAATGAATATTTTCACATAGACATTTACACTGGTTTAAAGCTTGAAAACTTACATTATTTTTTAAGTGACTATGTTTATAGGGACATTTACACTGAAAATGTAAGTATTATACTTAGAATGTACATCATTTCTTTCATCTTTCTCTTCCTGCTGCATATGGAACCTGGAACTACTTTATGCTTTTAGTTCTCGTTACGAAACTATCAATAAAGCAATCACCAGCACGGGCAGTGGTAGTTCATGAATCATCATTCTATACGCTGAGATTGCCAGCCTCAAATGACTTTGATATCCACAAGAGAGTTTCACATATTAAAATTCACATGGTAATATATATATATATATATATATATATATATATATATATATATATATATATATATATATATATATATATATATATATATATATATATATATATATGTTAGTTCACTTGTTATAAATAAATATGAAATGTTAAATCACAACTTACGCCAATCCTGACTCACATTTTTTTGCTCAGATGAATAAAAGAGACTTGAATCGGCATCTTACACGCGTCTGGGGTGTCGTTAATTTAATAAGTTCCCTCTCTGACTTCGTGTGGAATCCTTCAGTTTCCTCAGTCCCGGTTTCCTTATTTAAAATGCTAGAGATTTCCTGGGCTATATTGTAAGTCCTGATGACTACTCCAATAAAAGGTGTCCGGTTTTTTAAGAAGGAATTCTGAATTCTAATTCTTCACTTTAGCAGTCTGGTGTCTTGGCGAGCGATTTCTTAAGTGAAATAGCTTGAGAAAATGATCAGATTATATTCCCTGCCTTCCCACGCCTTCGTTTGTTATGAGCTATCAAAAAAAAAAAAAAAACTCCAATCATATTCAAACAGGTGGGTTAGGGGCAATTTCAAAATATTCCGATATCAGATAATTTTAAACGTAAGGCAGAGGTCAACTCTCCCATATATGGTAATAAGATGTCCGATGCCCTTGTGTACAAACTTCCAAACGCACCGGTAACCGCATATGACCATGTGTTCTTCTTCTTCTTCGTTCGCCTTGAAAAGGACGGTGGTTGCGTTGTGTCTGTTTACAACGTAGCTGTGATATCTGCACCTTTCGGTCGACCCATCCGACTTCTGCACGGCATTTTTTAGGACCAGGTTTGCCTTCCCATTGCGATCCGTGCTCGCTCAGCCAGCCTGCATTGCTGCATACTGTTTCCAGGACCACCACGTGGAGGTGGAGCACGGTCTTGACCAGCTCTTGTTCGCTGGTCCTGACGCAGGCAGTCAAGCTATGAGTCGCTGACTGCGGTCTCTATTGCTGCGTCTTGAGGTCCCAGACCATGTGTTCGAGACGTAGCAATCTTACTTTTATCTAAAATAATCTTATCATCCATGTCTTATCGGTTATTAAGCCGATAGCGCTGGCCGATGTACGTGTTAATCTGCCGCGCCTATAGCCAATAAATCTGGGCAGTGCCAAGCAAATGTGTTTATTCTCACCTATAGGGAGTGTCGAATGATTTGATAAAATAAAATATCTGCTACTTAGCAGAAAAATAACGAAGAAAGAAATAAAAGTGCGGCAATCGAGAGCAAATAAAAAAAATCAGTGCCACAAATGTACGGATACTGCTGGAGTGAAACAGATCGATAGGGGCCGCCCCATTTTGTCACAGTAAAACAGTACATAACAAGAACTAAAATTAATATATAAAGATCAATGGTGGTGTGAGGATAAGGGGTAGTCTGATGGTGTGCTCGTGTGCACGATGGGAGATAATTGGTGGATTCGGTGTAAACTCAGACAACCCCGGTTTTCTCACCCCTTTTCACCTTGTTAACAACAGGGCAGTTATGAGAGACTTTACTTATTTTTTTCTATTTTGTTTGTTTGTTTGTTGTTGATTGTATTTGTTTATTATTTTTATTGTTTGCTTGTTTCTAGGAAAGAGAAGATCACCCACACATACATTTACACAATTTTACAGTTTTGATTTACTATATTTGGACTGAGGGGATTGGGGGGGGGGGGGGGGGGGGGGGGGGGAGAATATAATATATTTAGATATTGGAAATCAGATTTATTGTCTTGAATTAACTATACTATATATCCTTATTTCACCCGTGCGTTACGAAAGGGGAGCAAAGATTAGTAACACTGTACCCTACCAGACATGTCGTAAAAAGCGACTAAGGAGGGTTGAGCATGGGGCTGGTTACCCCATCCCGTAAAAAAAAAAAAACTGTTTAACAAAAAACTTCAACAAACTTCAACATATCCTAATTATAACCCATCAAGGGTTGAACGGGATACTTTGTCAAAAAAAAAAAAAATTGTTCCTATTAGCTACTAAGACGTAGCCCCGAAAAGGGCTAGTTTCCGTAAAAGGATTACTCTACAATGTAAATTGTATTGCTTGTGCAAATATGCTTTTACAGCGTACGTTTACAGAGGTCATGGTGTCCTGTTGCACACGATTCACGCTAGGGATTGGTCTGAATATATTCTGACCAGAAGATCTAACATTTTAATCGTTCATAAAACACAGAATTATCGTGTCATGTGTTTTTTTTCAATATGAATTTCGAACGTAGCGTAAAGTTTTCCGGAGATTTTCCGCGGAATAAAATAATCGAAGATGACTTTATTCTTACGCTGCAGGCAAAGATTTCTTTTATGTGGTGCATATCTCCCAGGACGTTAGGTCAATGACATGTTACGACAATAACAGTTTTAATTATACACATTACAATATGAATATAACTGGTATTGTTAACAAAAACACATGCATCGTTTAAGATGATTTGTGTACGAGGGTAGATCGAAAAGTCTACCAGGTAAGATATTTAGTGGTGGTCTTTATTTCTATACAAGCAACGATTTGAAGAGAAAATGGTTTTTTGATGGGAACATGATAATTGTTCAGAGCTCTGCGCAAACAATAACAGTTGCGCGACCTCAGCTGATGTTCAATGATGTGGGTAATGTTCACCCTGAGCGCCGTCTAAGACTTTCGTTTACTTTCTACTTGGTATCGGAGTTTACAAGAAAGTAGATATCATGACTGCCCAATGGGCTGATCACCCGTTGGCTTGTCACACCGATTACGGAAACAACGGCAGATGGATCTATTTGTTGTTGCCCTAAAGACGCCGCTAGGCGTGATGGGAAACTACAACAGAGAAAATCAATCTGCTGTTGCCCTTAAGACGCCACAAGGCGTGATGGCCTCTGACTGCTTGGTCGGTCTTTGGCTAAGGACGGAAGAAGAAGAAGAAGAAGATATCATGACTATTTAATGCACAAACGACCTCGACCGGCGATGGACACCTATTCTGATGCAGTCGGCTCGGAATTATGTACTCGATCGGCGTATCCAATAAAGTTAAAACGCTCCGGCACGGAACATTAAACTTCGATAACAAGTACAAAGTAAACGAAAGTTACGATATGATCTGGACGGCACTCAGGGTGAACATTACCATGATGTGTGCAAGAGAGACATGAGGGCACTGGACATAACTCCAGCAACATGGGAGAACGAAGCTGCCGATCGCACCAAATAGCGATGCTCTCTACGGCGTCACCTCAGATTGGGTGAAAAAAAAAGCTCTCACCGTAAGCAGAAGAGAGGAGAGAACGTTGAAAGGAACACCAGGAAAATAAGCAGTTGAGGGGCGCATTTCTGTAGTCGGTTATGACTGAAGGGGGCTATTATTATTATACAAACAATAAAAGAAATGGTGCAGGGTCAGGAAAGATGTATATCTCTAAGTAAATGCATTAATTACCGTATTTTGAAAATTAATCATATGAAACCCCAACGGTTGGCCTGGCATTAGTACCCTTGTACGGTATACCAGAGGGAGCAGTGGCCATATTCTTTCTTTGATTCCCCAGAGGCTCCCCGGGAATAACACGGGGCTTGTATAATTGTTTAGTTCTTTTGACATAAATAAAACCAGCACGCAATATGCATGGTCAGGGAAGGTCTTTTCTGTACGGGGTCGGAGAATGCATGCGGTTAATAGACTTGTACGGATGCAAATGCATGCACACGAGGGCACAGTGAGGATAAGAAAGAGGAAAGGGGAGGAGAGAGAGAGAGAGAGAGAGAAAGAGAGAGAGAGAGAGATTCACAAACATACATACACAGAGAAGAAAGGAAAAATAAAAAAAATATTAAAAAAAATATCTTGCGACAAACAAGGGTCATAATTTAACACGGTCTTGAGGTCGAAGGGACACAATCCACAAAAAAACATTTCTGTCATCACAGTTCAAAAATCTGTTTAATTATTCATCTTCGCGTCGGCGTGTCTGTTATTATCTGTTTAAGCTTATTCCTAAAGATGTTTGTCTTTTTTTTTTTTTTTTTTTTTTACTTTTTTTTCTTTGTACCTCTCCTGATATATACTATTCCTATCTCTGTGTGTTCGCGTAACTTTAATATTGAACCCTTTGAACGACACGAGTCGTTTGCCATTCCACGATATGGTACGTGACTCTACCAAGGCTCACCTGAAACGTTCGTTTGGTTATAGTCAGTTATCACCGCGAATGCATTTTCCACGATATTAAACAAACGTATTTGTTGCATATTAGACTTTTAGCGCTTCAAAATATTTTCACGCCAGTTTTTTTGCATATATAATCAATTGAAAACAAATTATAAAAATTTGCCTAATTCAACCTGTGGAAAATGCAGCATCAAGATCAAAACATCAAAGACATAAACTATGAAGATCAGCAGATTATCAGGCCCACTCAACATACCTGTCACCAATGTCAAGCTGAAACAGGTTCCAGAGTTCAAGTACATATGAAATTTAAAAAAATTAAATAAACAAATAAATAAACACAAGTAATTAAAATGTATTTATTGACTACTCTCAGGACCCTGGTTTCCTTCATTGTTTAGATTAAGTACCTAGGAAGTATTTTTACAGAAAATGGAAGACTAGTCAGAGAAATTAAAACAAGATGTAAAAAAAACCAGTGTAATGACTTGCACCGTAGTCTACCCAGTTGTAAGTGGATACCTAACTCCGTTTCGAAGTTAAGAGAGGCAAAAGCAGACCTCATACAGCTGAGACCTAGTACAGTGTATAGTAAAACATCTAACTCTTAACTCCCCTATCGCAGTATCTGTTACGGGACATCATTTACCTGTTGACTTAAGAAATCAAAGAACAAATCTTAGAGTTGGTTGAGATGTGTCCTGAACTCATCATTGTTTTTTCGTTTAATATCTTCTTCTCCTTGGATCTTTAGCCCCTGACTGACAAAGCAGTCAGTTGCCATCACGCCTAGTGGCGTCTTGTAAGGCAGCAACAAACTGTCCCCATGTTCTGTGGCCATCTTTCGTGCCGAGCCCCAACTCTGGTTCCTATTTCTTTACCTTGATGAAATAAAGATTTCGTTCGTTCGTTCGTTCTTGCTTTGCATCTCGGCCTCCACTTCGTTTAATATACTATAACCTAAATCTTCTCCCACGTGCTACATTTTCTCTAGCACACACCAAAACACACACATCTCACAAACCTCGTTCTGAAAAAAAATAATGCTTATTAATGAAAATTAACAGTTACGAGGTTACGTCGTGACATAGTCATGCCCCATTTTATCCCGCTAATTTGGCAGCAGCCAAAGTTATATTCTGATGACGCTGCATACACTGCAGCCCACGTATTGGTAGATCTGACGTCTCTCCAGAAGTACGCGCAACGCTATGATATGCCTTTCCAACAAAACAAAACAACTCTTAATTTTTATTTCTTCGTGCATTGTGTTTTGTTTTCTACTAAACCTTACATTGACACGTTCTGCTAAATTATGTATCTAAATTAGAAACATCTGGCCGTTAATCAAAGAAGATTATGACAAACATCCCAGCATGCCCGTATCTTATGACGTACTAGCATGATACTGAGAGTTTTATTACATTCCTTTACCTTCTTTATCTGCTACATGTCTTCTCAATCTTCTTGCCTTCATTTTCGTTCAGTCTTTATTTCTAGTTTATTGCTATATTTTTCCTGTTTGGTCTATCACATGTGGCGAACAAATGGACATTTTCTTGGGCAAAATTAGATGCTTAAAAACAGCCATTAATGTTATCCGGAAAAATAGAATGCGAAATGATGACATCGTAAAAATTATACGAACTACATCCTGCGTCAAGTATATAGAAAGTCAACATGGTTTGGCCGTTAAATGAGAATGGAACCCGCCAAATTACCATTACGTTCCTTGAGCAGTAGAAGATCAGGTTTCAGGGCACGGGGAAGACGAAGAGGTAGATGGATAGACAACATCACAGACAGCCTACAACAACAGGGGCTCACAGCAGCCAAGGTGACACACTTGGCCGAAGAACACAAACTACAGCTCCCCACAACGCTTGACAGCGACAGCGGGCCGAAACATTAAAGTAAAGTGAACCTGGGGGTTAGAGTGGCTAAGAGGTACGGCGTCCGACTCTAATTTTAAAGGTACCGGGTTTGTTTCCCAGTAGATGGAATATAATTAATGGAATTTTTTTTTTTTTTCAGAACCAGTGGTCCTAAGGATGTCGTACTCTCCCCAATCTCATGGGTAATGAGATCGAATGCCTACCCTTCTCGGATAAAAATTAGGAGGTCCCGTGTGCAAGTTACGCCCGTTATAAATCCCTCGGCAGTTGAAAATCGTAAAGAGTAGGCCATAAGGCCTCTGCCCTGGCAAAATTTAAAAAGTAAGAAACCTGCCCACTACAAAAATATTCCTGGCACGCGCCTATAAGTTTTATATTTTCTTTATTCAACACTATCTTAACAAACATTTGCAATATATAACTTTTAGAGTACAAGAAAGAGTGTGTAAATGAAGTGCAAGGAATTACAGCTTTTTTTTTTTTTTTAACAGCGGCTCATTGTATTTTCATTTTTATACTTATATGCATGCTATTGTCAATGTTTCAATGCATATGTCTTTGTAAATTTCCACGGAATTTGAATAAAGATGTGACAAAAAAGTATATTTTTTGGCTCTTCGTTAAAATCCGACAGAAAAAAATGTGTTTGACAATTACCTAATAGTTTTGGTTTCTAGTTTATGTTTGGTAGTCAGTCATACCCTTTCAGAACAATCAGCCTGAGTCATGCAATTAAAATACTGCTCAAAAGCATACAGTAACGAATAAAAGGTAAGTAGACAGCAAAGTCCAAGAAGAGCAGTTTGGTTTTAGACGGAACAAGAGAGGCAATATTGTGACTAAGAATATTAGCAGAAAAGTATACAGAGGTCCAAAAAAGTATATCCATGTGCTTCATTGACTATAAGAAGGCTCTTGACACAGTCCATCACGAGAAAATAATTGAATGCCTCGAAGACATAGGTATTGATGGAAAAGACATCAAAATACTCAGTAACCTTTATTGGGAGCAAACTGCTACAGTAAGATCTGGAAGGAATTATTCACCATACATCGACATAAAAGGAGGTTTTTAGACAAGGTTGTGTGCTGTACCCGTGCCTATTTAATCTATACACCGAAAAAATTTTCAAACAGCTAACATATTTTGGCCATATGAAAAGACATAACACCTTGCTATATTGACCATAGTGGAATGCCGAGCTGAAGGCAAACGTGCAAGACGAAGGCAGTGCTATAATTGGGAAGATAAACTCAAGAGATGGACAGGAAAGAACTATCAAGGCAAGAGACGGAAGGCGCTGCAGATCCATTGAGCTCACAGTTTTAATGAGCCATTATTTTACCGTGTCGTAATTGAACTGCTCATACCTTCGAATTCTTCTCGTGAAAAAAATACATGTACATTTCCAAACAATTTATAATAAAAGTACATGGTATACAGAAAAAAAAAAAAAAAAAAACTCGCGCGCATTCACTAGTAAATTTTATGCACTTACATACACAAATTAAATTCGCTTCAACAATACAATAAGCGGTGCGGGGAGAAAAGAGAGCTATGAAAGACACCAGTTTAGGAATAGCGTTGGAAAACGCATCCAGAAGACGGGCGGAATGGGGCGGGAGAGACACAACTAAAGGCCCAGGGTAGGAGGAAGGTCGGTATGTATTACGGATTGCTTTGTTCTCAGTCGTGCAGGCTTTAACTTAGTAACAGTTGAACACGCTTCTGAGTCGCCTTTCAAGAGGCTAGCCCGTACTTACCGGTACACGAAGAGAAGGAGGGAATTAAGATGGAGATAGCGGAGGAGTGTTGCTCCGCTGTACATTAAAATCGGGTGAAATAGACAGTGCTTTTTGCAAAAATACACGTAAAAGTATCTGGGAATTAAAATGGCGGTACTTAAACATTGCTAAGTTCCTAAAAGTCCAAATCAAATGATAGGAAATTCTTTACAGAGCGATACAACAGGAAGCAATCTGATCATCAGAAGAAGTCCCCCCGTCCGACAAGTGTTTCGGCCCTATATACTCCTTTACACTCTAAGGGGGGCGGGCCCACTTGGGTCATGACTCCCAAGCGTCTCAGCTTCCTGTTGTCTTGCATCAAAAATGAACCCATTTCACTTATGGTAGCAACTTTAAATTCCACAACTCCGCCAGCCGTGGAGGCAATTGTGAAAGTAACAAAGAGAAGACAAATTATTCCGTTCGTTCCGTCGCACACACTGAGACACCAGCGCGAAGTCAACAAGTCGCCACTGCGCGTTCCCCACTGGACTTTTGATACTGACACCCCTTATAGTATACACCGCTTGTCGCCCCTGAGTCGCAGCCCGTTCACTAGTCCACCACAAACCTCAGCGTATTGTGGACTTAGAAAAATTCCTGGTGTTTTCTGTACCGCAGCGTTTATTGTTACGATCTCCATTCCCCATTGCGGTTGTTCCACAGCCAGCCTGATGCCTTTTCGGCAGTTTCACTAAGCCTCTTCAGGGTCCTTGTTCTCGACTGTCCCCTCAGCCCCAACAGTTTCAATAGATCATACACTGATGCAGCCACAAGCCCTCTTGCACCCACTTCAACAGCCATGACCCTTGCAGTGAACCCATCGTGTCTCAGATCCGCGGCCAGATCACTATACTTGGCCGCTTTGAACGAATGTTGCTCATCTAATCTGGATTCAAATGGCACGGTCAGTTCAATCAGTATGACCTGAAGCGTTGCTGCAGAATGAAGCACTATATCCGGCCGTCTCCGCGATTTTCGGATACTCTCTGGATATGCCCCTCGTCCAGGTAGGTCTACCGCCATCTCCCAATCATTTGCACAATCAAGAAGAGATGGTAAACTGCTACCAGGTTTATTCGGTTTGGGGTGTGCTGACTTTCCTGCCCTCAGAAAGTATGTGTTTGCGGTGTCTGGCCGGACTTTGCTATTCGCCTTCATTCTTGCCAGATCTATTGTCGCAGCAAGCTCATTTAGCACTTTGTTATGGCGCCAAGTGTATCGCCCTTGCCCTAATGACACCTTAGACGCTGAGAGCACGTGTTCAAGTGTCTGCCTCCCCTGGCACAGGGGGCACTGCTCATCATCCGACTTTCCCCATTTCACAAGGTTGGTGGCCGATGGCAGCAGGTCATACAGTGATCTGACAACGAAGCTGAGCCTAAGAGGTGCCATATGCCATATATCATTCCATGTCAAGGACCTCTGCAGGGCTCCTTCCCATGTAGTCCATTGGCCTTGTTGGACCTGCTGCACTGCTTTTTGCAACCTCTTATCATTCTCAGCTTCTCGTATCTCCTGAACTACCATGTCTCTGCGCTCCCTGCTTGATGCCTTGGACCACCAGCGGATGTCTCCATGACCAAATCCCCGTCTATTCGTTTGTGTGTATCCGATTACCTCCCTCAGTTTGAGTGACTCTTGGGCAGCATCAACAGCTTCTTCCACTTTCCACTTCCTTCCCGTTTTCAGTGTGGGCTGAATGGACTTAACCACGTCATCAGCTGACTCGCGTAGCATCATTGCAAGCCTTGCCTTTCCAACTTTGTACTCTTCAACAACTGACTTGAAAGGAAGCAGAAGTTTTGACTTTTTGCAGTACAGTGCTACATCTGACAGACCTGGTGGTACTCCTAGCCATTTTCTCATGAACTTGTTGACCTTCTGCTCTATGGCTTCCACTGTACTTGTGCTTATTTCATATATAAGCAGTGGCCACAGCAACTTTGGTATCAACATGAACTGGAGGCACCACAGTTTGAACTTCCCCAGGAGTCTGCTTTGGTCTATGATCTGTAGCCCTCTGTCTGCCATTTCTATTGTTTGTTGCACTGCCTTTGAGTCTTTTAATGAGGCATCGTACACCCTGCCAAGACTTTTAACAGGTTCCTCAATGACAGTAGGGATTCTTTGGTTGGAAACCGTGAATATGACCTCTGCTATCTTCCCTTTCCTGACTGATAGGCTTCTCGACTTCTTGGGTTTGAAGCTCATTCTGCACCAGCTGACTAGTTCATCCAGGCGTGCTAACATCCTCCGGGCCTGATGTTCATCTGATGTCAGAATTGTTGTGTCATCCATGAATGCTTTGAGCGGTGGCATGAGACACATTCCACCGAGCTTTGGACCTATAGCCATTCCTTCAGCCGCATTGAGGATTACCTGCATAGCCATCACGAATAGTATCGGAGAGATGGTACATCCCATCGCAATTCCAACTTCAAGGCCAATCCACTTCGTTGTGTACTCTCTGGTTGAAAATCTGACAGCAAACCCTGCGAAATACAGCTTCAGCATTGCTGCAATCTCTTGTGGAACATGATACATTTCTAGGGCCTGCCACAACATCTGGTGTGGAACGGATCCATAAGCATTCGCTAAATCCAACCAGATTACATGGAGGTTTGTTCTGTCAGACTTTGCCTTTTGGATTGCTTCCCATATCATTGTGGCATGCTCTAGACATCCTGGTGTACCTGGGATACCTCCTTTCTGAATGGTAGTGTCAATGTACCCATTTGCCAGGAGGTATGTAGTGAGTCTTTCCGCCATCACTGAGAAGAATATCTTCCCTCCCACATTGAGTAGTGAGACTGGCCTGAACTGACTGATGTCTGTGGAATTTTGCTCCTTCGGGATGTAGACTCCGTTCGCCTTTCTCCATTCCTTGCTTACAAGCTGGGTTTTCCACGCACTCTTCAGTAAACGAAGCAGTCGTTTGAGCACCTCAGGGCATCTCTTATACACCACATATGGAACACCATTAGGACCTGGAGCTGACTTGCATCGAGCTTTCTGGACAATGCTTTCTACCTCTTGCACCGTTGGGGGCTTGGTGTTAAATTCAGCTCCTGGCTTACTCGGCCATTTAAGGCCTGCCATGCTGCTGAGCGGCTCATCTTTGCGACCATCTGAATATGTCATTCCAAGGTGTTCTTCCAGGTCTTCTTTCCTGATGTTTAGCGTACCCGACCGTGGCTGCTCAAACAGTTCTTTGGCAAACTTGAAGGGCTCCCTGAAGAATCTTTCCCTATCCATTCGAGTCTTCCTTTTCTTCCTGCACAACCTTTCTGCTCTACAAAGGGCATTATGTTGGCCTTTCAGGTGCTCCCAAACCTGTCGTAACCCTTCCTTCTCTGCGGCAACTGCGTTTTTGAACAGTTTTCGGGCATGCTTCTTCTGTTTTCTGATTTCTTCTATTTTAATTTGTCTTCTGCTTTTTCGTGGTGGGTTACTTTCCCTTGCCTCCCTCACTCCGAACACTTTGCGACAGTGCAGATATATTATGTCGCCGAAGATTTCCAGCTTCTTTTCCAAAGTTATCTGCTTCAGGTTGTTATCCAACTCTTTTGCCAAGGCTTCGTCCAGCTGTTCCCAAAGCCCTTTTGCACTGGCGGGTGGAAACTTGATTGCATCTCTCTTCCCGTCCAAGAAGTGTGTGAGATCATCATCAGGCAGATCAACTTGAATGTACTCAGCACTGTGGATTGACTCCTGGCTGCGTTCTTCTAACGTCTTATCCGTCGAGACAGAGCGCTGTTGATCTCCCCCTGATGACCTCCCACACCCCTTTTTCGTTCTGTGGATTTTCATTCCTCTCTGAGTAGAGAATTCCCTACCACAGGCACATGGAAACTCCAGCCGTTGTTCAGAGCTCGAAGTCCGTGTAACGGGTCTGGTCGATTCCAATGAGGCAAATCAAATATCTGTACTGGGATAATAACATGAGAAGTTTCGTATGGGTGTCTTTTGTTGTCCTATGTCCCAGTCTTGACATATGGATGCGAGTCATGGGCAATGACTACAACCCACAAAAGCCAGATTCAAACCTCAGAAATAAGGTATCTGAGGAAGGTGGTTGAAGTAACAAGAAGAGACATGGTCCGCAACCAGACGATACGTCAAGGATTAAAATCCCACCCGCTGCAGACCCAAATAGAACAGTCCCAACTAAGGTGGTTTGGCCATGTCTGCAGAATGGGAGAAGATCGGCTACCACGACAAGCATGGGAAACAAAGAGCCAGGGATCCAGACCTCCAGGACGACCCCGAGTCCGCTGGGAGGACAACATTAGACAATCTTTGAAGGACCGAGGACTAGAATGGAACCAGGCCAGGAAGAAGACAGCCGATAGGATAGTCTGGCGCTCTCTCTTCCAAACCTCTACACCTCACGGTAGAAGAGGAACGACTAAGTAAGTAAGTAAGTATTTTGTTGTTCGTGGTACTGTGTTTAAAAAAATAGCTTGGGAAAGGTCTACGGGTTTTCCCGTGTGTGAAGCAATGATACTTTGCAATGCTTTTCTCATGGGTATGACTGTGTTGCACGTGTAGTAAATATGATCCTCAGTTTCTTATATGTGCGTTTTACACAGCTGACATTGTGATGTTTGCTTGGATCTGTGAGCTTGTCGTTCTGTTGTGGGTGTCATGTTGTATATGAGCCTAAAGGTAACTTCTCTTGCCTTGGCAGTGATGTGAGGGTTGTGTAAGTTGGTGAAAGTGTCAGTGTAATTTGTCTTGTAGTATTTCTGTCCCCTTTTAATTCTGAGATGTAACGGGGGTGCTTGTAGTTTGACTAAGAGTTTGTAGATTGCATTTGTTTTCTGGTGAATTAGGCTGTCGTGTCCGTGGATGGCTTGTATGCATGACTTGTAAAAAGATGGTAGTGGGCCGAAATGGTGCGGTATTGAGTTGTTTAGTGGTCTCAGTCTGGTGAGTCTGAGCCCCGTGTAATAGTTTGCCAGCGCGTGTTGCTCTGGATGTTTGATGATGCTCCCTATGTGTTTGATTCTAAGTGCTTGGATCTTTGTCTGTATGTCCTGGAGTGCAATCCCTCCCTGTTTCTTTTCTTGTATAAGTGTCTTATGTTTTATGCTGTAGATTGTGTGACTAAAAATAAATCTTCTGATCTGTTTGTTTATGTCTGTAATAGTCTGTTTCGGGGGGTCAAAAACTGTGGCTACGTATAGTAATTTGGGAATGACATAAGTGTTTACAATAGTGCTTCGTCCAAAAATTGTTGTGGTTTTGAATTTGTATCTATGTAGCATGTCCGTCATTTGTGTTGCTAGGTTCTGCCATGTGTCTTTGTGAGTGCGGCTTGGGTGTGAAGGAAAAGTGATGCCGTAGATTTTGATGGCCTTTTGGTAATTTTTGAGGAAACAAAGATGAAATACAAGTGTGATTCGAAAGTCTGTCCGCAGTAGGTTCAGTGCTTTATAATATGAATGTAACATTTTATGGTGCAGTAAATAGTATTATTGCAAATGACTTTAATTATACTTACTTTATTGCTCATAAAGATTTTATTTTCGCATAAAGCATTAGCGTTTGTTTAAATAGTTTAAATTGCTGTGTAAAATAAAGAAAGGTAAAGTTGTAAATTACAACCTTTTAATAATAATTTTATCGTTTGGATTGTTTCCCTTGATATATAGTATTCAAGCATTGAACCCACTGCGGAGAGACTTCTCGATCATCCTATAGAAACATTGCTGTGCTGTCTCAAGAATGTTGTAAGAGGCAGACAAATGAGAAGGCGTGGATGGGAATGTTAATCTTGCCATTTAACAATAAATTCATTTAGAAACAACTATTCCAAGAGCACATACAGTTCTTTGGCGATGACTTCTTTTCTCGCTGTCATATGATTATATTTTGTTTGATACCGCTTGAACATTTTCCACGTGAAACATCTGACTTCCGACTTTCATACAATTCTCAAGAGTGAGAACTCTCCGGACTGTTAATTATAATTAACAGTCCGGAGAGTTCTCACTCTTGAGAATTGTGAGAAAATCGGAAGTCAAATGTCGGTTATTGTTATTGGATTATTCATTTTGTTTAATAATTATTAAACAAAATGCATAATCCAATAACCATAACCAATCGGTGTCCAACCGACTACCAATTATTTATATTATTTACCTTTACCGTACTTTTTTTTAAATATTTTTTTTATTTTATTTTTTATATGCCCCTTCTGGCGTTCAAAATGAGGTCTTATGACTTTATTGTGTTTAATGTGTTAAGGTGTGTGATCCCGGCCCTGGCTAAGACCCGGCATACTCTAGAAATGATCCCTAAAAGTATGACACTTTGATCTTAGCCAAAAGGCCGAGAAGCGATTTTGATCTTAGCCAAAAGGCCGATCTTTACCATATTTAACTCCCTTACGGAAAATACAAAAGTACAGGGTGATCGAGAAGTCTCTCTGCAGTTTGTTCAGTGCTTTAATAATATGAATGTAACATTTTATGATGCAGTAGATAGTATTATTTTAATTGACTTTAATTAGATTTACTTTACTACTATATAAAAGTAGTATTTTTTAAAATTTTGGCATAAAACATTATTGTCTGTTTAAATAATTTAAATTGCTATGTAAAATAAAAGAAATGTAGAGTTGTAAATTACGACCTTTTAATAATAATTTTATCGTTTGGATTGTTTCCCTTGATTCATAATATTCAAGCACTGAACCCACTGTGGAGAGACTTATCGATCACCTTATATAAGGACTATCGTTATTTTTAGGAATATCTAAATTGAGCCTGAAACATGGAGAATAACAAAACAAGAACTAAGTCGATACATACTTTCATAAATGTGTGCTTCCGTGGAATCAAAGGATTGAAATGGTATGACAAGATCACTAATGTGGAACTGATGATAAGATCACTAATGTGAAACTGATGATAAGATCACTAATGTGGAACTGATGATAAGAACTAGACAAGTTACAAGAGATGAGAAGATGTCGCTGGAGATAGATAGGACACACACTGAGGAAATCTGTTGATAGCATTACCAGGTAGTCCTTGTTCTGGAAATCCCAAGGTAAAAGAGGGAGAGAGAGACCAAAGAACACGCGGAGAAGAAAACTGGAGACAGACATGAAGTGGATGAAGGAGACATGGAAAGACCTTGAGCGGATGGCACAGGACAGGAAGAACTTGTGAAGGGATGAAGAAGATACAGAAGACACAGACAACGTGGGGTACGTTTCTTAAAGTCCTTCTCCTTGGGGTGTTGATAAGTGATGATGATGATGATGATAATGATGAACTTTGACCTGTAATTTCTGCTAAATATTACTGGTTTATCTAGAATACGTAAACAACCACCCCACTTGTTAGTTTCTGAGAGCAAACTTTAATTTTGTTGGCAAGAAAAATAGAGCACCGAAAAAAAAACTTTAAAAAAAAAAAAAAAAACTTAAAATAATTCTGTAAAATCAAGCGAAAGACGACAAAGTTCACCATTAGAGACCAAACAGAGCCTTATTGTGTATGACCTTCATGACATTACCCAAAATAATCTGTAATAATTTAGCAGTGCCGTGTGATTTTTGTTTGTTTGAGTTGATTGCCCCTTTTTAACGACTATTTCTGGTGCAGCGTGTTCTCGTCTTCGATCTAAATTGTTTTCAAGCTCAAAGCTTCTGTTCATTGTTAGATTACTTCTTTAAATTCTAGTGTTTAAAGTACAAAGATCCCTTATGCTAGAACGATTTAATTCCATAACCCCTCCCATTGTATGGGTTCTCGGCCTCTGTTCAAGGTCTTTGTAATTTCAACTTAGTTTTATGGCGGTGAGGTATTACATTTAGCACTCGTGATACCTAACAATCATTGTGACTAGTCTGACCATATTCCCGCCAAGTAGCTAATTTCATTCAGCAGTTTATTTGATTTATAACTAACATAGGACTAATGCGACCCCGGCTTTCCCTTGCCCTCCGTTGGCTTGTTTGCGGTAGGTTTCGCTAGTCTTTGACTAAAAATACTGACCCATAAAATAGTAGAGACGATAGATTTGAAGGCGCCTCCATATAGCCGGGGTCGTGTTGTTACAGTGCGAGTAGTGTTCAAAACCGATAGTTATTGGTAGTGGACGAGTATGTGGACAATGAAAGTGTATGTAGACAATGAGAGAGTATGTAGACAATGAGAGTGTATGTAGACAATGAGAGTGTGTGTTGACTATGAGAGTGTGTGTTGACTATGAGAGTTTATGTAGACAATGAGAGTGTACGTGGCAAATGAGAGTGTATGTAGACAATGAGAGTATATTAGACAATGAGAGTGTATATAGATAATGCGAGTGTATGTAGACAATGCGAGTGTATGTAGACAATGCGAGTGTATGTAGACAATGCGAGTGTATGTAGACAATGAGAGTCTCTGTAGAGAATGTGAGAGTGTGTGTTGACTATGAGAGTTTATGTAGACAATGAGAGTGTAGTGGCAAATGAGAGTGTATATAGACAATGAGAGTGTATGTAGACAATAAAAGTGTATATAGACAATGAGAGTGTATATAGACAATGAGAGTGTATATAGACAATGAGAGTGTATATAGACAATGAGAGTGTATATAGACAATGAGAGTGTATATAGACAATGAGAGTGTATGTAGACAATGAGAGTGTATGTAGACAATGAGAGTCTCTGTAGAGAATGAGAGAGTACGCGAACAATGAGAATGTATGTGGCAAATGAAAGTGTAAATGGAAGTGTATTTGACAATGAGAATGGGTGTAGACAATGAGAGAGTATTTGACAATGAGAGAGTATGTGGACATTGAGAGAGTATGTAGACAATGAAAGAGTATGTAGACATTGAGAGAGTATGTAGACAATGAGAGGGTATGTGGACAATGAGAAAGTATGTGAACAATGAGAGAGTAAATGGACAATATGAGAATCTGTAGACAATGAGAGAGTATTAGACAATGGGAGAATATGTATACAGTGAGAGAGCATGTACACAATGAGAGAGTATGTGCATAATGAAAGAGTTGTGCAATATGAGAGAGTATGTACACAATGAGAGAGAATGTACACAGTGAGAGAATATGAAGACAATGAAAGAGTATGTATACAACGAGAGAGTATGTACACAGTGTGAGACGGTGTAGACACTAAGAGAGTATGTGGACATGTAAAGACTATGTCTTACGTTGAATTTACTATCTGTGCTTTTTAAAAATCTACACCTTTTTAATACAATCACTTGATTCGTGTTTGTTCAATATCTGAACTTCTTTATTCCTTGTGTTATTGTATTTTACATAACCTTTTTTTTTATTATCAGATGGCCGCTTGCAACTGTCAAGATGAGTGAGGTATGTGAAACTGTGGGAGTTGGGAAGATGATATACAGTCACTATTTCAAAAAAAGTCAGACAAAGTTGGAAGGAGAATAGGTGAGAGATGAGCAAAAACGCGTGAAAAATGAAATTAGCTTGATATTGAATTAGACATACGGACAGACATATAGACAGATAGATAGACAGATCATCAGACAGACGGACAGACAGACGAACATACAGACAGACAAATGAAAAGACAGACGGACAGACAGACATATAGATATTTAGATAGATATTTAGATAGATAGATAGATAGATAGATAGATAGATAGATAGATAGATAGATATAGATAGATATAGATAGATAGATATAGATAGATAGATAGATAGATAGACACACACAGACAGACAGAAAAATAGACAGACAGCCAGCCAGCCAGCCAGCCAGCAAGACAGACAGACAGACAGACAGACAGACAGATAGATAGACACAGTTTTCGCTAAACACACAGCGCAAACAAATACAGTTCTCACAAAGATACAAAAAATTACGAAGATACATTACATGATATCCCAGTACAGATTACACCTGTGTATGTGTCTGTGAGTGTTCATGCTTGTATCTATATCCGTGTTCATAATGAGAGGCTACCATTTGCCAACGGAAGATTATACAGCCAATCAAAGAGCAGAAACCGTAAGCAAGAAGACTCAATGAACGACGTGGCATCCAAATAAAACAAACCCACAGAAATCAACAATATGTGACATGTGGATATTGTTTAGGCTTTTATTTATTTTGGAGAAGAGTAATTTTCGTAATGCTGAGCTGGCTCTTCATTGTGTTCCATCCAGAGCATTTGCAGTTTCTATTATTGCACTTGCACTAAATACAATTGAAGGACCGAGAACTGGACTGGAACCAGGCCAAAAGGAAGACATCCGATAGGATAGTATGGCGCTCTCTTTGGCAAACCTCTGCACTGCAAGATAGAAGAGGGACGACTAAACAAGAAAAAAGTATGTGCAATAGCTCAAATGCATTGTCTTAGACCAGAATGTTCAGGTTATGCTGGAATACACGGCAATGACAGAGCTGACGGACTAGCCACTAGAGCACTCATAGATGGAGACACTGGATATGGATAAGGGGGAGATAATAAGTATGCTGGTGGCTTACAGGCAACACGCGGTGTGTATTATATGAGGTGTCGGGCGCAAGTAGATTTCAGTTGCTAGCGTGCAGTGGCTTCAAGCCTCGTTGGCTTTGCCGAAGTGGGTCAGTGTCTGTCCCTAGTCGTGGTGTGCTGTGGCACAATAATTTGTTTTCATCATAAGGGTTACTTTCACAATTGCCTCCGGCTGGCAGAATTGTGGATTTTAAAGCTGCAACCAAGGTGGAGTGGGTTCATTTGCTACATAAGACAACAGGTGGCGGAGACACTTGGGAGTCATGACCCAGGTGGGCCCGCCCCCCCCCCCCCTTAGATTGTAAAGGAGTATACAGGGCCAAAACACTTGTTCGACGGGGGGACCACTTCTGATGATCAGATTGCCTCCTGTTGTATCGCTCTGTATAGAGTTTGCTATCATACAATTAATGATTGCCGGATAGAGATTGACAGCACAATCAATGAATCAACTCGACGCAGTCTGCTGGAACTCGGCATCAAACGTAAAACTAGGAGAGATAGACGCATGAGGGGATGGGTCAAGCGTATATACATACAACCAGCTCAACAGCGACAATCGGCATTCATACCACTTGACATTTGCTAAGGGATATTGTGCACCTTTGGGTTTATTCAGAGTGCAGTGATATCGATTCTGAACAACAGTAATACTAATAATAATAATAATAATACACTTTTTCATTGACTTGTTTTGTGTGTGTGTCTGTTTGGAACGTTCTTAGGCCTTCTTCTTCTAAGCCTGGTAAAAATTTGTAAAAATAAATAATTTTATGAAATTACAAAAAAACTATAATAAGGTATCAACGTCTGCCTCAGGGCAATGACAAATATAGTTGTATTCTTTCTTTCCTTTTCTGAATGTTATTATTAGGATCCTTTGAATTTCTTTGTTGTAAAGAAAGTATTGTTTTCGTATATCTTTCCCGGAACTCAGAAGGGGCAAAGCAAGAAAGGATTCGTGCCCCCTCAAGCATCTGATATGAGAAGACTAATATAAGGTTGTGCGTGGGGCTTGTCACGGGTTGCCTCCCCTGCTTTGCAGTTGTGGTCCAACAGTGGCCAAAACGCAAGAGTATCTAATTTGGGTCTTCAAAGGTGTCTACCTTCGCACAAGATTACTCTTCGCAGAGTTGTAGATAGAAGGGTAATGACGCTTCTATCTCCAGGTAGTTTCACAAGATATTCAGAAAGCGAGAACAACGCTGCATTGGCTGAGCACGTTAACTCTATGATCTGCCGACAACTTTTGTGAAGAATTAAGCAATTATTATTTTAGCTGGGAGCCGCGGTAGCACAGTGGTTAGTGCACTGGCTTCCTAGCTCAGTGGTCTATGGTTCGATCCCCAGATGAGGTGGGATTTTTTTAGGCCGCAAACGGCTCCTGGGTTGACCCAGCCCCAACTGGGTACCAGGGCAACTTCTGGGAAAGTTAAGGCGGCCGGCGTGACGCTGACCACATCACCCCTAGTGTGCCGATGGTGAAAAAAATATGCGCCTAACACCATATTCCCAATATGCTCAATGGGCGTGTAACGGGATCCTTTACCTTTACCTCCTCCTTATTTTAGCTCGTCAAGCCCCCACCCTGATTTATTCAGTGGAATTCTTATCATTATTGTATAGCTCTGTTTAGAGTGTATTTAGTAAATTGACCGAGACAAACATGCAGTACATTTAAAATGATTAAATCGAAGTTAAATTTGCATAATTACAAATTACAAATTTAATAATCATTTAGTTTTAACAAGGGTTTAAAAGAATGAACAATGTTTTTTCGGAAAGGTATCATCACTGTTGTGATGGGATAAAAGTTTATAAATGAGTTCACGTGGCAGCTTATAGGTTTCACTTATCTGCCACTGGTAGGTTCTGCTCCCGCTGATGGGTTGGTTCTTGGTAGACTGATTACTGATAACGGTCGTCGCTGGTCAAGGATGTAGAGCGTAGCATGTTCCTAGAAGTGTCAGGGAGTGTCTGCAAAGTTGGTCCATCGTCTTAAAGCTCAGGCCAATGTTCCCTTCTTGTTCCAGAGATAGTACCCTCAACTGGTACCACCACCAACAACTATAGTAAAAGAATAGAAACGAAGTATTGAGTTTCCCGACACATACTTATGTGTCCCCTTTCTCTTATTCCACCATCCCATTTATCTCAGAATTTATCCTCGATGAGAATTAAACTTAATTCCTCGAGAGAAAACTTTATTTATATTAAAATTGAATATCTTTATAGTTATTTTACATTTAAATGAAAAGGTTAATAGTACAGATAGAATATGTTTACATTTACATCTCCACTGTTCGAAAAGTGTTCACCATATAAATTGAATATGTTTTCATTTACATTTATACTGATTGAAAAGTTTGAAACTTTCATTAATTTTAAAGTGAATATGTTTACATAGACATTTACACTGGTTTGAAACTGTAAGTACTGTAAATAAAATGTACATTATTTCTTTCATCTTTCTCTCCCTGCTCGATATGGAACTTTGGACTATTTATGCGTTTAGTTCTCTTTGAGAAACTAGCAATATAGCAGTCGCCAGCCCCTTGCAGTGATGGTTCATGAAATCATCATTCTATACGCTGAGGTTGCGAGCCTCAAATGACTTGGACATCCACTAGCGATTTTCACACATTAATATTCACATGGTAATATATACTTATTAGTTCACATGTTAGTAATGAAAAACATAGAATGTAAAATGACAACTTACGCCAATCTTGGCTCACAGACTTCTTGCTCAGATAAATAAAGTTAAGACACTTGATTAAGCCTCATACACGTATTCTTGGGGGTCGTTACTTTTATAAGATAATCCTCTATGACTCCGTGTTTTTTCAGTTTTCCTCGTTTTCCTTATTAAGATGGTTTCCTGGGCTCTTTAAGTCTTACAAGATGTTCCAACAAAAGTATGGTCTGATAAAATGGAATTCTGATTCTAACTCTGGCAAGATCTGGTTGTGTCGTCTTTGGCAAGCGATTTCTCACAGTGAATTTAGACTGGAACAAACGCCCGGTTATATTGCCTGTCCTACCCCCGCATCTGTTTGTTATTAAGCTACTCAGGGCTCCAATAATTTCAAACATGCTTGTTGGGTGAAGTAATTTCAAAATATTCCAACATGGAATAGTTTTGCGCGTGATGCAAAGGTCACATCTCCCATATATGGCAATCAAACATCCGATGCCTTGTGTACAAACTCACAAACACATCGGTAAACTCTCTCAGCAATGGGTGTAAGATGTAACATCTTATTACTTTACAAGTCGGACAGGAAACGATTAGATCATCCTTGTCTGTCCAAAATGTGTCACCCAGACAAGTAATCTCTTATCTATCGCGCACCCTGGTCTTATCAGCGATTAACCATATACGCCATGGCCGCACCCGATATTAACCAACATGGTTGTCGATTAATTATCTCAGCCGCTCCTTGCAAAGCAGGGAGAAATGGGTAACAAACAGACATGACTACTTATTCCTGAGAGGGGTGTAAGAAGGAAAATACAAAATATCTGATACAGTGCAGAGAAAGAATAAAGTGAGACCACTGACAAGCCCGCAATTAGTCAGTTCAACAATTTAAAATGAGTACTGCTGGAGTGAAAGAGAGACCGAGAAGAGGTCGCCCTAAAAGTGCATCTTTTGACAGGGCTGGCATTATGTAAAAACATTTTGCTACAAAAGTCACCGCTACAAGAGCTTATGAATTTTGGTGCAGGTTTCCTGCAAGGGAACTAACTACAGTGGTGGTTCTATGTGATATAAGGAGCAAACAAGGGAAATGATGATGAAACAGAATTGCATAGAAGCTTGAATGTAGGCTTCTTGGAATGTAACCAGCTGCATTGCTGGCCCTATTCCAAAGGCAGCAAAAAGGAATAAGTAAGTAAGAAAGTAATATAGCGTTTATTACTTTATCCCATCTTTTGATCCATCTCTTTTCCTTTCTCTCCGTAAGAACTCCGTAAGCTGGTCCCCTTCCAGGTAGCCTGTGTCAAAACACATGTTCTTACAGCAATTGTTTATCTAGCTTTACTTACTTAGTCGTTCCTTTTCTACCCTGGGATGTAGAGGTTTGCAAGAGAGAGCGCCATACTATTCTATCGGCTGTCTTCCTCCTGGCTTGGTTCCAATCTAGTCCTCGGTCCTTCAGAAGTTTCAAATGTTGTCGTATCAACAAACTGTGTCATCCTGGAGGCCTGGCTTCCTGGCTCCTGGTTTCCTATATTTGTCGTGGTAGCCCATCTTTTCCCATTCTGCAGACGTAATTGGGACTGTTCAACTTGGGTCTGCGGTGGCTAAGTTTTGAGGTCATGACGTATCGTCTGGTTGCGGACAATGTCTCTTCGTGTTACTTCAACCACATTTCTCAGATACCTGAGGTTTGGAGTTGGCTATTGTGGGTTGTAGTCATTGCTCAAGACGCACATCCATAAGTCAAGACTGGGACATATGTGGAGCGGTACACATCCATTTTCATCTTCTTGCCAATTTCTCTTCTGCTGAAGAATCCTCGATGTTTGGTCTGAAAGACTTTTTCAGGTTTATCTAGCAATTTATTTTACCATATGAGGCGGCAGGTACAACCTCACATTAGTTGCCTATCACGAACTGCTTGAGGGAGTTGTACTTCTAGTCTTTCTTTGCCTCCCCAGAAACCCACGGTAAGTTCACGCGGGGTCATCTATTAATTATTTTACGCTATAGAGACAAAAAAATCGTTTGATTATTATCTCTAATTGGTTTTCCTTAAAATTTAGAAGTCAATCTCTCACAACTTGTTATTCTTCTTGTGTTAATGAACTTTTGTTTTTATATGTGAATATGTTGTGTACTATCTTTCTTTCTCATTTTTGAGTTTTCATTACGATCCGCGCTAATCTATAACATTGTGCTTAATGTTAGGTTGTTGTTTATTTTAGAGCTATTATATAATTTTGTGCGGATGAAGAAATTTGTAAGCAAACAGAATAAAAACAAAAACCGAGGACTCGACGAAAAACATTTCAAAATGTACTTGCTGCTATTTCGTGACACAAATCAGAAAGCTGCACGCCATTGTGTGAGTCCACTAAAGAGGAATCATGGTAGTTACATTCATTCTTTAGCTCCACTAGGAAGCAAAGACCTTCAGCAAACATATGCCAAGCCTTGACTTCCCGTGCCATCAATGTCTTCCCAATGTCTTCCCAATGTCTTTTCCAGTTCTCTTCTCCTGCGTGTTTTTTTTTTCTCCCTCTATTTCTCTTACTCTGGTGATTCCAGAAAAAAGAACTGCATGGTAACGCTATCAACAGGTTTTCTTATATTGCTAATAAACAAATGCTTTAAATCAGCGGCATGCAACCGAGGAATTGTGGGGATCTCCTTTAGGAAAAAAAAAGCTCTCTTAGAGATCAACCTCGGCAATTTCCCATTACTCGTGCTTTTTTGCTCCGCACATAATATGTTTAGTTATAAGTTGTTTCGTAGCATTTACAGTTAGGATTAGGGTTGGGGTTAACCTTAACCCTAACCCCAACCCTAATCCTAACCCTAACCCTAATCGTACGAAACAACACATAACTAGAGATATTCTGCGCGGAGCAAAAAAGCACGAGTAATAGAAAATTACCTCAACCTCTATAAAATCATGTCTTTTTTTTTCAGGTTTCAGGGTATTTGCGATTTCGGAAAAAAGTACCGCCTATAGGTAACTGTTATCTCGGCTCGACGCTCAGCTTACTGATATTTACATCAACAGGGCGGTGGACAGTTTAAACTAAATGATATTTTATTGAATGTTAACTTCACTTCAAACTAACTGATATTTTACCAAATGTTAACTTCACTTCAAACTACATGATACTTTACTGAATGTTAACTTCACTTCAAACTAAATGATATTTTACCGAATGTTAACTTTACTTCAAACTAAATGATATTTTACCGAATGTTAACTTCACTTCAAACTAAATATTTTATCCAATGTTAACTTCACGTCAAACTAAATGATATTTTACTGAATGTTAACTTCACTTCAAACTAACTGATATTTTACCAAATGTTAACTTCACTTCAAACTACATGATACTTTACTGAATGTTAACTTCACTTCAAACTAAATGATATTTTACCGAATGTTAACTTTACTTCAAACTAAATGATATTTTACCGAATGCTAACTTCACTTCAAAATAAATGATACTTTACTGAATGTTAACTTCACTTCAAACTACATGATATTTTACCGAATGTTAGCTTCACTTCAAACTGAATGATACTTTACTGAATGTTAACTTCACTTCAAACTAAATGATACTTTACTGATGTTAACTTCACATCAAACTAACTGATGTTTTACTTAATGTTAACTTCACTTCAAACTAAATGATACTTTACTGAATGTTAACTTCACTTCAAACTAACTGATACTTTACTGAATGTTAACTTCACTTCAAACTAAATGATATTTTACCGAATGTTAACTTCACTTTAAACTAAATAATACTTTACTGAACGTTAACTTCACTTCAAACTAAATGATACTTTACTGAATGTTAATTTCACTTTAAAGAAAAGATGTCTTTACTTTCTCAAGTAGAGCACGATTAAAGTGAAGTCCTCTAAGCTAGCTCGTGATTTATCACTGGGAATGAGAAAAAGTACCTTTAATTCTAGGCTATCACGGTAGTAGAGCGGTCGTCATAAATTTCTCTAACCTTAAATATCTTCCCTAATACGCCCTCGTCACGTAGAAATCTACCGAATCATCTCCTGTGATTGCTGGCAGATTGGAATCTACCTTATCTGGTTTCTGCATTAAAAAAATTAACATTTTAAAATTGTTTGTAAGGAAAAAGAGGTGAAGTCCTCTAGGAAACTGTAAGCCAATAGCAATAGACAGTAAAAGGAAGTGACGGCTGCTTATAGATAAAGTAAAATTCATTTGTCCCTGACGAAGGCTTTATGGCCGAAACGCAGGTTTTTTTCTCGACTTTCATCCTAGTAAGACGTATTGCATTTTATTGTTTCCCCTCTTTCCAGTCCACCGTAGATAAGGTCAAACTAGTCCCAACGTAGATACTAGTGTTAGAGACTTCACTATACTAGGTCAAGCTTAATGATTCGATTGTACATACTTGTACATTGAGAAAACTGAATGCTACATAGCTAGTTCGGCACTGACGTACAGTCGGTAGAGAATATGGAATAGGGGGGAAAAGGAACGAGCGAATGGAAAAAGACATTATAAATAGAAGGATAACTGATGCATCTAAAGAGAGATACTGTGCGATGAGTTGAGATAACTGGAAGTGTGCGAGCACAGAGTTAGCTACCATGATAGCGAAGTCCATATTAATAAATATGCAAACACATATTGTCTCATTTTGTGCTACTTCATCCTATCTCAACTGTTGGCCAGAACTGACCTGTGTCATAGAGATAAAATAGCTTACTGTGTCATTCTACACAATACCTTACAGTTAGTAGTTTGGTTTATCGTGGAAAATTTCCTTTTAGTGTGATATATCCTTCTTTTCAACTACTAACCCTAAAACTTTGAACGCGTTTTTCTCAAAACAAGCTGAAGTGCAGATGGAATGAAGCAGCACTAAAGACACGATATGCATGTGTATGTTAGAATGGATGAACTGTGTTCGTGTACAAAAGACAAAAATGCACTCAAACATAGTTATTCCAGTCATCTGATCAGGTTACGTCGAGGTAAGGATCGATGTACATTGTGCATTACTAAAGAATTCTGACTCATGTCACAATGCCATCTAGATCAGAGTTTCTCAACGTTCTTTGCTCGTGGCCCCTTCTGAGCCTTGCTTAATTACCTCAGTGGCCCCCTTCATAGTCGCTGTTAGCTGGAAAAAAAGTACTTTACCAGAAATATGACCCTTACTGTGGCACTCTAGAAATTTGCATTGGCCTCCTGTCAGCTATGTGACCAACGCTGAGAACCACTGATCTAGATAACATTTATGTTCTTTGCCTATTACACACATCTCATTACTTGTGGGAAAACAAAATGTGTTTCTAAGTTTAGATAACTTGCATGGTTAGCAAATTTACAATATAGGGCAGCCCACGATAATACAAACCAGGGTTTCCCGGATCCACGTGGATTTCGGACGCACACAGACAAGCCTAAAAGTTTTACTGTTATCATAATCCCTGGAACAGCTCCCAAGAAAATAGAGATAATTGGCGATAAACTTCTAGAAATAATAAGATGACATTTATTAACGACGTGATAGATTATTGGTTAATTCAGAAACAAATGTTAATTTCCAATTTAGGCGTTGTGCCAAAAATCACGTTTTGTTTTAAAATAGCGCGAAACTATTTGACACTTTCAGAGATTGATGTAAACGTTCATCTTCATTTGCATGCCCCATGAAAGTCGAAGTAGGATAACAAAATAAAGGTGGTCTTGCAAGAGATACTGCCGTAAGGGGGGGGGGGGGGGGGGCTATGTCGCTATCCTAGGTCTTGGCTTTATGAGGTGGGTGAATTGTTCCTTTCATCGCTGCCTTTGCCTTCCCTAAACTAAAGAAAGAATGATATTGCCGCTACGATATGCAATATGAGGCGACTGATCTTATGTTGCGAATGGAGCTAGCATCATCATCATATAACACCAAATGCTACGGGAATCACCGCCGCAAAAGCACATTAATGATTCGATGCAGCGTTTCTGCGAGGAGACCAGCTACATTGGTGGCTCTATGCTCCATAAGGAGCGAAAAAGAGAGAAGAAAAATAGAACTTAAATCAATCAATCAATCAATCAATCATTACCTTTTAGCTCCTCAAGGAGCATAGACCTTAACAAACACATGCCAAATCCTCCTGTCACGTGCCATTAGCGTAAGTTATGTCCACGTCTTCCTCATCTGTCACTGTTTCATTTTCACTTCTATCTCCAGCTCTCTTCTCCATGTGCTTTTCTGATCCACCTCTGCCTCTCTTACTCTGGGGAGTTCCAGAACAAGGACTGCCTTGTAATGCTATCCACAGGTTTCCTCAATGTGAGATCTATTCATCGCCAGCGTCTTCTTCTCATCTGTTGTTCCACTGGCACTTGTCTGAGAACTTAAATAATATTCCAGTGACCCGGGCAGCAAAGATGCGCTAAGACAAGAATAAATCCGGGCAACAAACGACAAACAACAACATTAACCGTGGCAGATGGCGGAAGTTAAAAAAAAAAGAGATAAAAAACTTTTTTTGTTTTTAAACCTGTTCAGGTTTCATGCAGCAATTAGCGGACAGAAACAGCGCCCTGATGTTACACGCTACAACACCGGAAATTTCCGTGCGCAAATCAGTCCTCTGAGACCAAAACGTGAAATCGATACGACATCGAAGCTTAATTAATCACCACACATTTTCACAAGTTCCAAAATAACTCGATTTATTTTTATTTGAGTTATTATTATTATTCGAGTTTTTGTTGAAGCAATAAATGTAATAGTAATTATCATCAGTAGCAGCCCTCCAAAAATTACTTTACTTACTTAGTCGTTCCTCTTCCACCATGAGGTGTAGAGGTTTGGAAGAGAGAGCGCCACACTATCATATCGGCTGTCTTCCTCCTGGCCTGGTTCCATTCTAGTCCTCGGTCTTTCAGAGATTATCTAATGTTGTCTTCCCAGCGGACTCTGGGTCGTGCTGGAGGTCTGGATCCCTGGCTCTTAGCCTCCCATACCTACCGTGGCAGCCGATCTTCTCCGATTCTGCAGACATTGCCAAATCATCTTATTTGGGACTGTCCTACTTGAATCTGCAGGGGTTGGGTTTTTAGGGCTTGACGTATCGTCTGGTTGCGGACCATGTCTCTTCTTGTTACTTCAACTACTTTTCTCATATACCTCATTTCTGAGGTTTGGATCTGATTTTGTGGGTGAAAAATAACGGGGATAAATTACAATATTGTCCGTTATAAACGTTTTGAAACACTTTAAACTCCGTATTTCGGGCGGTTTGTGACGAAATGGACGACCTCTTCACGATCTTTGTTTCACTCCGGCAGTATCGGTACATTTGTGGTACTGAATGTTATTATTTGCTCTCAATTGTCGCACTTTTCTTTCTGTATGTCTTTCTTTTTCTGCTTGTGTGGCAAATATTTTGTAGGTGCAAACATTTGTTGACACCCCTCTCTGTGATGTCACCTGTTTGTTACCCGGCCATCCTGGCTTGCGGCGAGTAACTGAGATAAGATAGTCGCCGGCGCGTTTAGATTGAACCGCTGATAAAACGACTCGTTCGTTTGGTAACCCAGCTGGGCAAACACGGAGTTTTTGCGTACTCATACGATAGATAACGAGATTACTGTCTGTGTGACACATGTGGGCAGACAAGTGTGACATAATCGCTTCCCGGCCGACTTGTTATGACAACATTACTTTCTAATAAAGGAATAAGTATTACAGCTTACACATGTGTCATGTGAGTTCCCCGATCTGTCTGTAAGTTTGTACACAATGGCATCGGACATCATATTACCATATATGGGAGAGTTGACCTCTGCCTTACGTTCAAAATTATCCGATGTCGGAATATTTTTAAAATCATCACACCCTATCTGCATGCTTTGAAATGATTGGATCTTTCTGATTAGATTCATAACAACAATGCGTGGGAAGATAGGAATATAGTCTGACCATTTCGCAGTTTTATTTCACTGTGAATTTCACGCTCGCCAAGACAACATCAGACCTCGCCAGAGGGAAGATTAGATTAATAATTCCTTTTTGTTAACCGGACCTTTTATTGGAGAACCAAATAAGACTTACAAAGCACAGGAAATCTCTACATTTTAATAAGGAACATCGGGACTAGGAAATTGAAGAAACGCACGGAGTCAGAGAGGGAATCTATTGTCAAATTAAAGACACCCCAGACGCGTGCAAGAGACCGACTCGTCTCTTTTATTCATCTGAGCAACAAGTCTGTAACCACAATTGTCGTAAGTAGTGCATTTTAATTCTATGTTTCATTACTAACATGTGAACTAACATACATATATGTGTATATTACCATGTGAAGTTTAATGGGTGAAACTCGCTATTGGATGTCAAAGTCATTTGAGGCTGGCAACCTCAGCGTATAGAATGATGATTCATGAACCACCACTGCATGGGCTGGTAATTGCTTTATTAATAGTTTCGTAAAGAGAACTGAAAGCATAAGGTAGTTCCAGGTTCCCTATGGAGCAGTAAGGGAAAGATGAAAGAAATGACGTACATTCTAAGTATAATACTTACATTTTCAAAGCAGGGCAAATATCCCTATAAACATAGTCACTTTAAAATTAATGTAGTTTTCAAGCTTAAACCAGTGAAAATGTCTATGTGAAATTATTCATTTTAAAGTAATGGAAGTTTCAAACTTTTCAATCAGTGTAAAACATAAATGAAAACATATTCAATTTATATTGTGAACATTTTTCAGTCAGTGGAGATGGATATGTAAACAGACTCTATCTGTATTATTAACCGTTTCATTTAAATATTGTCACGTAGGGTTTATATTCATTTAATTTCCTACATCTTCTTCCTATTCTTTCACCCGAATTCTCTCTTTTATTATCTCTGTATTTCCTTTTTCCTGTATATTTTTCATCCATTCGTTTTGCGAATATTATTTTCATATAATTCGCAAACTTTACCTGTTTTCCTTTCTCTAAAACTGAGAATCGCACCTGGGTGGTATTGCGTACATGTCAGTCGCGCTGGTCGGACGATAGGCGTGAATTTACAGCATTCGCTAGACATTCGTCTGAGGGTCTCTGGCCTGGGGCGTGAAAATTCACCCGAGGGACATGGAAAGTAGACAGAGAGTCTGCATTTCAGTAAACGCATGAGGTTTTTCGTCAGGAAAAACCCGGCTTAGCGTGAAAATCCACTCCGCACTGCAGACGGTGGTCTGAGATTTGCAACTCATGCAAGCCCTCGGCCACTGATGGCTGTTACGTCACGCGATAAGCGGACGAAGGTGTTATACGGACAGGGGAGACTATTTCACTTGGCGAAATAAGATTAGGATCCTGTGTCCGATTTTAAAGATATTGGCCAAGTTTGAAACTTTAATTTCATTCTCGCTCATAGACTCACAGTAGATAGGTTGCTCGTAAACAGAATAGCTGTTAGCGAAGATCTCAGTTTGTTTCGGCAATTTGTCGAACTTCTAGACTTCTAGAAATATTTTCAGCATTTTTATTCTTAAGTTGTGCGACTACCTGTAATTCTGTGGTTGAGGTAATTAATATGATAGATATATAGATTTTGTGAGTGTTAAAGTGTTTAATCGCTTAATTCATTTTAATCTATTTCTTTAGCGCAGAAGAGAAATAAAGTGGTAGGCTATTATATTTTCTAGGGAAGCATTCAGTGGAAAGCAGAATAAAATTAAAATTTCTAGCTTATAACGGCAATTGTAGCTATTTATGAATTTAATTTAACCGCTAATACTCAGTCGAGTGTATTTTTCTAAACTAACGTATAAACTCTAGAATCGAGCCTCATGAATGGTGACGGAATACGCACGTGTTCCTAGTTCATGAGGATTGCTGATTTTTAAATATAACTTACGTCACGGGAAGTTTAAATGATAAGCAAAGCTCTCTGCTTGCAAGTTTAAATGTAAGTTATAACCAGTACAGATTCTGTTTATTATATTATATGTGTTATTTTTCCTCCACACAGTGAAAGTTTTGGGGTGACCCTAACTTTACCAGCACCTAGTAGTAGTTTCCATACTTGTGAAGAAATAGACAGTCCTTATTTTGAACCACGTGGGTTTCTCAAGTACCACTGGTCTAACAGTGCATATGCAACCCGAGTTAGCCAGAAATACTATATCCCAATAACGGGTTTTTCAAAGACTGTAATGATAAATACTGGACCTTGGAGCCAGATCTTAATTTCTTCTAGAAACTCTACGTAATTTTTCTGCCTGGTGGCGCGAAATACTTCAAGTATTAACTAACATTTCCCGACTATATATATATATATATTTTTGTGGACAAATCTGTGGTGTGACTAAAGTGAATCCTATACTGAGGGAAGGCACCGACCTGACATTCATCATTTCTAGAAACCTACGCTATTGACACTGTGCTCTGCTAACTCCCGCGCCTGGAATAATTGTTAGGTGACTTAATCAGACATTTGAACAAATTTGCACACCCAAGTAGTCGTTCCCGGAGACTCCGAGTTAAATACGTCTTTTGGAACTGGGGACTTCTTGGCAGAAGACTGCATTTTTTGAGTCTGTGTGAAAATCTAAAATCAGTGTGTTCCAAGAGGCAGCGAGCAAAGTCGTGAGTACATGTATGAGAGGCCATGGCGGAATGAATGAGTGTACGCTGGTTTGAGTGATATTTTCACTATTATATCTTTGACACCCTGTTGCTGTCCTAATTTTTTTTTCAATCTGCATAATTTGTTGCTAAGGCTAGAGTTCTTGTGTTTTTGTCTTAGGTTAAATCAGATTTTTTTCAAACTCTGTGCATATAATTACGAGATAAAACAAAGAAAACTCTTAGACTCAAACCCTATGTATCTGTGACTCGGGCGCCATCATCTGTTCTCTTAACGGGGCCGGGCTAAACCTAGAGTTAACACTATAACGGGGCTATCATCCTTGCAACATTTCCTTGAATTTTTATGACTATGTGTATATGTATTTTCCTTGATGTACTTTCTTTGATGTTGTGAGCCGATGTTTCCTGATATTAAAATCGCTCTTGAACTTAATAATAGTGTTTGGTCAGCTCGTTCTAGATAATATATATATCATTGTTATAGTTTTCCCACGTCTGTGTGTTTACCTGTCGTCACGTGTATGTGCGTGCCTGTGAGTGATAGAAATATACGTAATATGTATATTGGTGTAGTCTGTCTGACGCTGTAACAACTGTTGTAGAAGATAGGTGAGAGAGAGAAGAATTCTTTTCGCTTTCAGAGACAGCCACTATATCAAAATCTATCATCTCACGTGTGTGGAAATTCTATTACCTTTCACTAACTCTCACTGAGTCTATCACCTATTCAAACCTATTCAGAAGGGACCAAACCTAGTCTTAATTCTCCTATCGAAAATCTACGACAAATATCATGTAAAGCTAAAGCTATTCCATTTAAATGTAAAGAAAGTTTTATCCCGAGGGATTAAATTTAATTCTCATCGAGGGTAAAGTCTGAGAAATTGGGATGGTGGTATGGGAAGATAGGAACCCATAACTATGGGGTGGAAAACGCCATACGCAGAAGAGCGTTTCGTTCTATTCTTTGCCATAGTTATTGGTGGTACCAGCAGAAAGTACTATCTCTGGAACAAGAAGGGAACCGTGGCATAAGCTTCAAAACGAAGGACGCACGTAGTAGACTGTCCTTGACGTTTCTGGGAAATGAGCTACCCCCCGACAACCTTGATCAGAGACGAGCGTGAGCAGAGTGAAAAGAACCAATCCATAAGAAGGAGCAGAACCGTCATTGGCATCTAAGTTCAAATATATGCTGCCACGTGAACTTCTCGTAAAATCTCACATTTCCTAAAGACTGTGAGGATAACTTTTCTTGATCCATAACTATTCAAATTATTTTCCAACTGTTAAAACCTAAAGTGATTATTAAATTTTGTTATTTGTAATGTTACAAATTTAACTTCGATTTAATCCTTTTAAAGTTACTGCATGTTTGTATCAGTCAAATTACTACACATACTCTAAACAGAGCTATACTAAAATAATAGAATTCCACTGAGTAAATCAGGGGTGGGGGCTTAAACGAGCTGAAAGTAATAAGTGCTTAAATCCTTCACAAAAGTTGTCGGCAGATTACAAAATTAACGTGCTCAGCAACAGCCAGCATTGTTTTCGCTTATCTGAATATCTTGTGAAGACTCCCATGTGATAGAAGCTTTACTACTCTTCTATCTACATTTCTGCCAATAGTAATCTTGTGTAAAAATAGACACCATTGAAGCCTATGATAGATACTCTTGAGTTTTGGCCACTGTTGGACCACTACCGCAAAGCAGGGGAGGCAATACCGTCACACGGTTTACTATAAAACGGGTGGGCTAGTCGAATATTTATTTATAGATTGTTTAAATTTAGGCTGTAGTATTTGATATGGCAAACAATGTTTCTCTTTCGCAATAAACACACAAAAATAGTCTATTCAAACGTGTCTAAATTTATAGAGTATAAATTTAACATTACACGTTTACATCTATTTATGTAAAATAAATGTATACATGACTCATGGCGCGACTAGCCCGGGTATAATCGTACGCTCTTAGAACTAAGTGTTAAAATAACACACCGTGAAATGCTATGCAAACTAGTTACTCTGTTGGTTAAATTTTTAATTCTAAATTTTTCAAACTCCTTTTATGTAAACACAAATATATCACGTACACCCAAACATAGAGAAACAAGGTATGACACAGACAGTGATTTTGTAGCGATATAAGCAATTGTCTGTGGTGAAAAATTGAGATTTCTAGTCCTTAGAAACATATTTGTACAATCGCTTCAAATGGACGTGGAGAAATTCACGCAGAGTCAAAGGGAGATGTAAATATAAAGGGTTTGGGGAACTCGGGGAAGAAGCGAAAGACTGATGAAAGAAGCAAGAGACTCGGGGAAGAAGAGAGAGACTCGAGGAAGAAGCGAGAGACTGATGAAAGAAGCAAGAGACTCGGGGAAGAAGCAAGAGACTCGGGAAAGAAGCGTGAGACTCGGGGAAGAAGCGAGAGACTCCGGGAAGAAGTGATAGACTCGGGGAAGAAGCGAGAGACTCGAGGAAGAAAGGAGATACTCGGGACAGAAACGAGAGACTAAACGAAAGGAATTCTCTACTACAAGGAAAAATAAAGAAAGGAAAAAACCAATATGTTATTGTAGAGCTAAAAAAAACCCATCAAACATTAACACTAAAAAAAAAAAACCACACAGACGAGAGAAACTAATTAAAAATAACGACAGACAGAATGAGATAAATAAAAATGCTGAAAGAACGGATGCGCTCAAAAATGATAGGGTAAATAATTATTGGAAACAACGGTGTTGTCTTTCTATTTCCTCTCTGAAATGACAGTCTTCATGGCTGGACAACTGAAGAAGTATAGCCGTGTTGAGTGTTTAGACCAACAGGCAGAGACAGACATATAAGAACAGATAGGAAGTTAAAGACAGCCAAGTACAAGGGTATTGTGGAACTGGTAAGATTCCCTTTTAATTAAATATCGGTGAATCTTACGTAGTAATGTTAGGAGCGTTTTTTTTTCTAGTCGTCAGAAGACGGGAACCAACGTTTTGGACAGAAGAACCTTCATTAGGGAATATGTAACATGACAACATCTGAAGTGGATAAATTTGTGATTAATGTTGTTAAGAAGAAACGTTTTAGAAATGATGTGCAAATTGAACTAATGAAACAAGTGGGAAGCACAGTATCCAGGTCACTAGAAGAACGATGCATATTACCATCTTAACAGACAATGAAAAGTGATAATCTTCAGACTCCGCTCACAACAGATTGAGATACCGTCTGTTCCGAGAGCTAAAGATAGGAACTACCAATGACTATAGCTGTGGCACCGATAAAATGACAGCTGAATAAAAAAAGTTAGTTGCTTATCCTTTACAGGACGTGGCAATCAACCCCAGCTTTTATTGGCTGTTTGTGATTTTTCTAGGCAATTTTTTCATTCAGTAGTTTGCCATTGCTTTCTGAACGGTACGGCGCTTATACCATTGTTAAAAATCCACACAAAGCGATCTGCTACCAAACCGCCTGCAGCAGGTTTCGAACCTGGTATATCTGGATTATGAAACTGCGTTCATATCCATTAGGCGACAGACGCCGACAAAAGTGCAAAAGTGCTGACGTACGAAGAACAGAGAAAGCAAATATGGCAGAAACCATTACCACTCCTAGACAAACTTGATGGAGATGCCGACAACCTGAGGACGACCATCGCTTTCTTTAAACTTATTCGAGCTGAAGTCTGAAAGTGTAAAAAGAAGAAGAAGAAGAAGAAACAACAACAAACGAAAATTTGTATCTATATTCATTAGCATTTAGACACATTCATGCAGAGGCGGATCTACTATGAAGCTAATGAACTTTGAGCTTCAAGACCCCTACGTCAAGTTTTTTCTTTCTTTCTATAATACGTTTCTTTCCCATCCCCAACACTTAAAAAAATAAAATAAAATAAAAGTGGCCCCTCCAAGGGTTTAAGCTTCAGGGCCCCAAAATATAGATGCGCCACTGCATTCATAGTTAGCGTGTAGGTCCCTGAATGGAGCACATGCCTTCAAGAGGTTCGTGACAAGCCTTCCCGTACTGTGCCATCCGTTAAAGGTTTATCCCATGTCTTCTGTATTACATTAATGTTAGTCTCTGGTATCCTTTCCATATGTTTTTTCTATCTTCCTCTACCCCAGGTGCGTGAAGCTACAAACCCCATCGTAGAAAAGAAATTGATACTTCTTGTTCTTCGTACACTTTCAGACGTCTAATTGAATATTTTCAAACAAAGCAGTAGAGTCAGCTTGAGGCTATTTATATCTCCATTGAGTTATTCCAGGAATGGTTCGGTCCTGATGACGGTCACGCGTGCTTTCTCTGTTCCTCATATATTGGTCATCTTTGAAGCAGATGTTCAGCAGTCATTTTATCAGTGCTACATTTACACTCATCGGTAGAATGATAGTGCAAGAGCACATACGTTATTTAGTGCAGGTTTCTATAAGATCTGAAATTGGGAAAATACGATTCCCTACTTCTTCTTCTTCTTCTTCTTCTTCTTCCATCCTTAGCCACCAACCGGCAAAGCAGTATGTGGCCAGTACGCCTAGTGGCGTCTTAGGGCAACAACAAATTGATCAATCTATCGCTGTTTCCACCAAGCCTAGTGGCGTCTTTGTGGAACAAAAACAGACCGAACAATCTATCATTGTTTCTGTAATCAGATTATTTGGCAAGCAGGTGATCAGCCCACTGTGCGAAGTTTTTGCGGGATGGGATAAACAGCCCCATGCCCATACCCTCCTTAGTCGCTTTTTACGACATGCGTGGTAGGGTGCAGTGTTACTATTCTTTGCTCCCCTTTCGGGCCCCGGTAACACACGGGTGGATTCCCTACTTACTTAGTCGTTTCTCCTCTACCGTGAGGTGTAGAGGTTTGGAAGAGAGAGCGCCATACTATCCTATCGGCTGTCTTCCTCCTGGCCTGGTTCAATTCTATTCATCGGTCCTTCAGAGATTGTCTAATATCTTATTCACAAAGACATTTATTTTTTAAAAAACAGTGACATAACTTGGTGCTTTTTTAAAATTAATTTTGTTGTTGTTGAGAAAGTCAAGATTGTATTTAAAAAGTGTACTTATTAAATGACTTTTTGATGTTATGAAGTATTTACAATGCTTTAATCTTATGGCTTAAAGTCGCTAAACATAAATAACAGCTAGTACGTGATGACCCATCCCCAAAAAAATGAATGCTTTGCTGGTATTTACTCTAGCTATCAAGCGAAACACTGACCCCACAGATGGCAATCACCAAAAAAGATGCCTTTGCTGGCTATTTTATACAGTACGAAACCACACAAAGGAAGTATTACAAACTCAGCCCTTAAATGACGCAATCACTTCTGTTGTTCTCCTATTAACAGTATGTGTCAGTCCAAACAAGACAAAGACCTTGATACTGGGTCCAGTAAAAAGTAGAAGACTTAAGGACATTAGTATAGAACAGAGGGTAGGTTTCTGGTATTGTATAAACATAAATAACACATAAGGAAGGGAAACCCGAGGCCTGTAAACAGTAAATTAATATTAGACAAACATAAAGATATGTTTTCAGGCACTCGTAAGAAATAAAGAAGTAGAACACTTGGACAACAGAAAAACAACAGACGTGAGTGGCTTACCCAGGGTTCGAACCCCGTACCTTCCGTACGACAACTCCGCCTAGCTATCAAGCGAATCACACTGACCCCACGGCCAGCTAGGCATCCCCAAAAAAGATGCTTTGCTGGCTATTTATCAGTACGAAACACACAAGATAACACCGGAAGTATACAGTGGGCAACTCAGCCCTTAAATGACGCAATCACTTCTGTTGTTCTCCTATTAACAGTATGTGTCAGTCCAAACAAGACAAAGACCTTGATACTGGGTCCAGTAAATAGTAGAAGACTTAAGGACATTAGTATAGAACAGAGGGTAGGTTTCAGGTATTGTATAAACATAAATAACACATAAGGAAGGGAAACCCGAGGCCTGTAAACAGTAAATTAATATTAGACAAACATAAAGGTATGTTTTCAGGCACTCGTAAGAAATAAAGAAGTAGAACACTTGGACAACAGAAAAACAACAGACGTGAGTGGCTTACCCAGGGTTCGAACCCCGTACCTTCCGTACGACAACTCCGCCTAGCTATCAAGCGAATCACACTGACCACACTTTTTTGGGGATGCCTAGCTGGCCGTGGTGTCAGTGTGATTCGCTTGATAGCTAGGCGGAGTTGTCGTACGGAAGGTACGGGGTTCGAACCCTGGGTAAGCCACTCACGTCTGTTGTTTTTCTGTTGTCCAAGTGTTCTACTTCTTTATTTCTTACGAGTGCCTGAAAACATACCTTTATGTTTGTCTAATATTAATTTACTGTTTACAGGCCTCGGGTTTCCCTTCCTTATGTGTTATTTATGTTTATACAATACCAGAAACCTACCCTCTGTTCTATACTAATGTCCTTAAGTCTTCTACTATTTACTGGACCCAGTATCAAGGTCTTTGTCTTGTTTGGACTGACACATACTGTTAATAGGAGAACAACAGAAGTGATTGCGTCATTTAAGGGCTGAGTTGCCCACTGTATACTTCCGGTGTTATCTTGTGTGTTTCGTACTGATAAATAGCCAGCAAAGCATCTTTTTTGGGGGATGCCTAGCTGGCCGTGGGGTCAGTGTGATTCGCTTGATAGCTAGGCGGAGTTGTCGTACGGAAGGTACGGGGTTCGAACCCTGGGTAAGCCACTCACGTCTGTTGTTTTTCTGTTGTCCAAGTGTTCTACTTCTTTATTTCTTACGAGTGCCTGAAAACATACCTTTATGTTTGTCTAATATTAATTTACTGTTTACAGGCCTCGGGTTTCCCTTCCTTATGTGTTATTTATGTTTATACAATACCAGAAACCTACCCTCTGTTCTATACTAATGTCCTTAAGTCTTCTACTATTTACTGGACCCAGTATCAAGGTCTTTGTCTTGTTTGGACTGACACATACTGTTAATAGGAGAACAACAGAAGTGATTGCGTCATTTAAGGGCTGAGTTGCCCACTGTATACTTCCGGTGTTATCTTGTGTGTTTCGTACTGATAAATAGCCAGCAAAGCATCTTTTTTTTTGGGGATGCCTAGCTGGCCGTGGGGTCAGTGTGATTCGCTTGATAGCTAGGCGGAGTTGTCGTACGGAAGGTACGGGGTTCGAACCCTGGGTAAGCCACTCACGTCTGTTGTTTTTCTGTTGTCCAAGTGTTCTACTTCTTTATTTCTTACGAGTGCCTGAAAAACATACCTTTATGTTTGTCTAATATTAATTTACTGTTTACAGGCCTCGGGTTTCCCTTCCTTATGTGTTATTTATGTTTATACAATACCAGAAACCTACCCTCTGTTCTATACTAATGTCCTTAAGTCTTCTACTATTTACTGGACCCAGTATCAAGGTCTTTGTCTTGTTTGGACTGACACATACTGTTAATAGGAGAACAACAGAAGTGATTGCGTCATTTAAGGGCTGAGTTGCCCACTGTATACTTCCGGTGTTATCTTGTGTGTTTCGTACTGATAAATAGCCAGCAAAGCATCTTTTTTTTGGGGATGCCTAGCTGGCCGTGGGGTCAGTGTGATTCGCTTGATAGCTAGGCGGAGTTGTCGTACGGAAGGTACGGGGTTCGAACCCTGGGTAAGCCACTCACGTCTGTTGTTTTTCTGTTGTCCAAGTGTTCTACTTCTTTATTTCTTACGAGTGCCTGAAAACATACCTTTATGTTTGTCTAATATTAATTTACTGTTTACAGGCCTCGGGTTTCCCTTCCTTATGTGTTATTTATGTTTATACAATACCAGAAACCTACCCTCTGTTCTATACTAATGTCCTTAAGTCTTCTACTATTTACTGGACCCAGTATCAAGGTCTTTGTCTTGTTTGGACTGACACATACTGTTAATAGGAGAACAACAGAAGTGATTGCGTCATTTAAGGGCTGAGTTGCCCACTGTATACTTCCGGTGTTATCTTGTGTGTTTCGTACTGATAAATAGCCAGCAAAGCATCTTTTTTTGGGGATGCCTAGCTGGCCGTGGGGTCAGTGTGATTCGCTTGATAGCTAGGCGGAGTTGTCGTACGGAAGGTACGGGGTTCGAACCCTGGGTAAGCCACTCACGTCTGTTGTTTTTCTGTTGTCCAAGTGTTCTACTTCTTTATTTCTTACGAGTGCCTGAAAACATACCTTTATGTTTGTCTAATATTAATTTACTGTTTACAGGCCTCGGGTTTCCCTTCCTTATGTGTTATTTTATGTTTATACAATACCAGAAACCTACCCTCTGTTCTATACTAATGTCCTTAAGTCTTCTACTATTTACTGGACCCAGTATCAAGGTCTTTGTCTTGTTTGGACTGACACATACTGTTAATAGGAGAACAACAGAAGTGATTGCGTCATTTAAGGGCTGAGTTGCCCACTGTATACTTCCGGTGTTATCTTGTGTGTTTCGTACTGATAAATAGCCAGCAAAGCATCTTTTTTTGGGGATGCCTAGCTGGCCGTGGGGTCAGTGTGATTCGCTTGATAGCTAGGCGGAGTTGTCGTACGGAAGGTACGGGGTTCGAACCCTGGGTAAGCCACTCACGTCTGTTGTTTTTCTGTTGTCCAAGTGTTCTACTTCTTTATTTCTTACGAGTGCCTGAAAACATACCTTTATGTTTGTCTAATATTAATTTACTGTTTACAGGCCTCGGGTTTCCCTTCCTTATGTGTTATTTATGTTTATACAATACCAGAAACCTTCCCTCTGTTCTATACTAATGTCCTTAAGTCTTCTACTATTTACTGGACCCAGTATCAAGGTCTTTGTCTTGTTTGGACTGACACATACTGTTAATAGGAGAACAACAGAAGTGATTGCGTCATTTAAGGGCTGAGTTGCCCACTGTATACTTCCGGTGTTATCTTGTGTGTTTCGTACTGATAAATAGCCAGCAAAGCATCTTTTTTTGGGGATGCCTAGCTGGCCGTGGGGTCAGTGTGATTCGCTTGATAGCTAGGCGGAGTTGTCGTACGGAAGGTACGGGGTTCGAACCCTGGGTAAGCCACTCACGTCTGTTGTTTTTCTGTTGTCCAAGTGTTCTACTTCTTTATTTCTTACGAGTGCCTGAAAACATACCTTTATGTTTGTCTAATATTAATTTACTGTTTACAGGCCTCGGGTTTCCCTTCCTTATGTTTTATTTATGTTTATACAATACCAGAAACCTACCCTCTGTTCTATACTAATGTCCTTAAGTCTTCTACTATTTACTGGACCCAGTATCAAGGTCTTTGTCTTGTTTGGACTGACACATACTGTTAATAGGAGAACAACAGAAGTGATTGCGTCATTTAAGGGCTGAGTTGCCCACTGTATACTTCCGGTGTTATCTTGTGTGTGTTTCGTACTGATAAATAGCCAGCAAAGCATCTTTTTTTGGGGATGCCTAGCTGGCCGTGGGGTCAGTGTGATTCGCTTGATAGCTAGGCGGAGTTGTCGTACGGAAGGTACGGGGTTCGAACCCTGGGTAAGCCACTCACGTCTGTTGTTTTTCTGTTGTCCAAGTGTTCTACTTCTTTATTTCTTACGAGTGCCTGAAAACATACCTTTATGTTTGTCTAATATTAATTTACTGTTTACAGGCCTCGGGTTTCCCTTCCTTATGTGTTATTTATGTTTATACAATACCAGAAACCTACCCTCTGTTCTATACTAATGTCCTTAAGTCTTCTACTATTTACTGGACCCAGTATCAAGGTCTTTGTCTTGTTTGGACTGACACATACTGTTAATAGGAGAACAACAGAAGTGATTGCGTCATTTAAGGGCTGAGTTGCCCACTGTATACTTCCGGTGTTATCTTGTGTGTTTCGTACTGATAAATAGCCAGCAAAGCATCTTTTTTTGGGGATGCCTAGCTGGCCGTGGGGTCAGTGTGATTCGCTTGATAGCTAGGCGGAGTTGTCGTACGGAAGGTACGGGGTTCGAACCCTGGGTAAGCCACTCACGTCTGTTGTTTTTCTGTTGTCCAAGTGTTCTACTTCTTTATTTCTTACGAGTGCCTGAAAACATACCTTTATGTTTGTCTAATATTAATTTACTGTTTACAGGCCTCGGGTTTCCCTTCCTTATGTGTTATTTATGTTTATACAATACCAGAAACCTACCCTCTGTTCTATACTAATGTCCTTAAAGTCTTCTACTATTTACTGGACCCAGTATCAAGGTCTTTGTCTTGTTTGGACTGACACATACTGTTAATAGGAGAACAACAGAAGTGATTGCGTCATTTAAGGGCTGAGTTGCCCACTGTATACTTCCGGTGTTATCTTGTGTGTGTTTCGTACTGATAAATAGCCAGCAAAGCATCTTTTTTTGGGGATGCCTAGCTGGCCGTGGGGTCAGTGTGATTCGCTTGATAGCTAGGCGGAGTTGTCGTACGGAAGGTACGGGGTTCGAACCCTGGGTAAGCCACTCACGTCTGTTGTTTTTCTGTTGTCCAAGTGTTCTACTTCTTTATTTCTTACGAGTGCCTGAAAACATACCTTTATGTTTGTCTAATATTAATTTACTGTTTACAGGCCTCGGGTTTCCCTTCCTTATGTGTTATTTATGTTTATACAATACCAGAAACCTACCCTCTGTTCTATACTAATGTCCTTAAGTCTTCTACTATTTACTGGACCCAGTATCAAGGTCTTTGTCTTGTTTGGACTGACACATACTGTTAATAGGAGAACAACAGAAGTGATTGCGTCATTTAAGGGCTGAGTTGCCCACTGTATACTTCCGGTGTTATCTTGTGTGTTTCGTACTGATAAATAGCCAGCAAAGCATCTTTTTTTGGGGATGCCTAGCTGGCCGTGGGGTCAGTGTGATTCGCTTGATAGCTAGGCGGAGTTGTCGTACGGAAGGTACGGGGTTCGAACCCTGGGTAAGCCACTCACGTCTGTTGTTTTTTCTGTTGTCCAAGTGTTCTACTTCTTTATTTCTTACGAGTGCCTGAAAACATACCTTTATGTTTGTCTAATATTAATTTACTGTTTACAGGCCTCGGGTTTCCCTTCCTTATGTGTTATTTATGTTTATACAATACCAGAAACCTACCCTCTGTTCTATACTAATGTCCTTAAGTCTTCTACTATTTACTGGACCCAGTATCAAGGTCTTTGTCTTGTTTGGACTGACACATACTGTTAATAGGAGAACAACAGAAGTGATTGCGTCATTTAAGGGCTGAGTTGCCCACTGTATACTTCCGGTGTTATCTTGTGTGTTTCGTACTGATAAATAGCCAGCAAAGCATCTTTTTTTGGGGATGCCTAGCTGGCCGTGGGGTCAGTGTGATTCGCTTGATAGCTAGGCGGAGTTGTCGTACGGAAGGTACGGGGTTCGAACCCTGGGTAAGCCACTCACGTCTGTTTTTTCTGTTGTCCAAGTGTTCTACTTCTTTATTTCTTACGAGTGCCTGAAAACATACCTTTATGTTTGTCTAATATTAATTTACTGTTTACAGGCCTCGGGTTTCCCTTCCTTATGTGTTATTTATGTTTATACAATACCAGAAACCTACCCTCTGTTCTATACTAATGTCCTTAAGTCTTCTACTATTTACTGGACCCAGTATCAAGGTCTTTGTCTTGTTTGGACTGACACATACTGTTAATAGGAGAACAACAGAAGTGATTGCGTCATTTAAGGGCTGAGTTGCCCACTGTATACTTCCGGTGTTATCTTGTGTGTTTCGTACTGATAAATAGCCAGCAAAGCATCTTTTTTGGGATGCCTAGCTGGCCGTGGGGTCAGTGTGATTCGCTTGATAGCTAGGCGGAGTTGTCGTACGGAAGGTACGGGGTTCGAACCCTGGGTAAGCCACTCACGTCTGTTGTTTTTCTGTTGTCCAAGTGTTCTACTTCTTTATTTCTTACGAGTGCCTGAAAACATACCTTTATGTTTGTCTAATATTAATTTACTGTTTACAGGCCTCGGGTTTCCCTTCCTTATGTGTTATTTATGTTTATACAATACCAGAAACCTACCCTCTGTTCTATACTAATGTCCTTAAGTCTTCTACTATTTACTGGACCCAGTATCAAGGTCTTTGTCTTGTTTGGACTGACACATACTGTTAATAGGAGAACAACAGAAGTGATTGCGTCATTTAAGGGCTGAGTTGCCCACTGTATACTTCCGGTGTTATCTTGTGTGTTTCGTACTGATAAATAGCCAGCAAAGCCTCTTTTTTTGAGGATGCCTAGCTGGCCGTGGGGTCAGTGTGATTCGCTTGATAGCTAGGCGGAGTTGTCGTACGGAAGGTACGGGGTTCGAACCCTGGGTAAGCCACTCACGTCTGTTGTTTTTCTGTTGTCCAAGTGTTCTACTTCTTTATTTCTTACGAGTGCCTGAAAACATACCTTTATGTTTGTCTAATATTAATTTACTGTTTACAGGCCTCGGGTTTCCCTTCCTTATGTGTTATTTATGTTTATACAATACCAGAAACCTACCCTCTGTTCTATACTAATGTCCTTAAGTCTTCTACTGTTTACTGGACCCAGTATTAAGGTCTTTGTCTTGTTTGGACTGACACATACTGTTAATAGGAGAACAACAGAAGTGATTGCGTCATTTAAGGGCTGAGTTGCCCACTGTATACTTCCGGTGTTATCTTGTGTGTTTCGTACTGATAAATAGCCAGCAAAGCATCTTTTTTTGGGGATGCCTAGCTGGCCGTGGGGTCAGTGTGATTCGCTTGATAGCTAGGCGGAGTTGTCGTACGGAAGGTACGGGGTTCGAACCCTGGGTAAGCCACTCACGTCTGTTGTTTTTCTGTTGTCCAAGTGTTCTACTTCTTTATTTCTTACGAGTGCCTGAAAACATACCTTTATGTTTGTCTAATATTAATTTACTGTTTACAGGCCTCGGGTTTCCCTTCCTTATGTGTTATTTATGTTTATACAATACCAGAAACCTACCCTCTGTTCTATACTAATGTCCTTAAGGGGAGGTGTAACCCCCAAAAATGAAGAATTTCATTGAAAATATCAAATTTTAGATACATATTGCACTGGAAAGTACATTCATTTGCTCACATTTCTGTATGTTTATTTTCACTAAAACCTTTATGGATGATTTTATATAAATTTTTAAAGTATGTCAGGTAAGTGTATTTTTACCTAATTATATATGTAAAATATACAAATTGGTATATTTGTGATGCTATATTGCTTCTAATGTATTCCAACGTATGGGATGGAAATTAATATAGAAAAAAGCAAGATATTGGTGAATAGCCATAAGAAACATGTTGCGACCAACATTACGTTAAATGGGCAAACGTTAGAAGAAGTTAACACCTTTAAATATCTCGGGTCCACTATATGCAGTGATGGAAGATCAATTAAAGAAATCAAGACAAGACTTGAGATGGCCTCAGCTGCCATGACAAGGTTGAATGTGATCTGGAAAAGTAACATCAGTTTTCCTGTGAAGATCAAATTATACAAATCACTTGTATTATCTATTCTCTTGTATGGGTGTGAGAGCTGGACACTCACTGCAGATACGGAGCGAAGGATTCAGGCTTTCGAGCATAAATGTTATAGAAGAATTTTGCGCATTTGCTATAAAGAGCACAAAACAAATGTCTATGTTAGAGAGAAGATAAACACCTATGCAGGCCACCAAGAACCACTTTTGTCAACAGTGAAACGTCGAAAGCTTGCCTGGTTTGGGCATGTAACTCGTCATGACTCCCTTTCGAAAACGATCCTTCAGGGAACAGTCGAAGGTAAACGGAGAAGAGGAAGGCAGAGAAAATCCTGGGCTGATAACATCAAAGAATGGGCAGGACACGGTTTTTCCACACTTGTACGCATTGCTGAGGATAGAGAGCAGTGGAGGACCCTGTCTGCTGATGCTTCCACCATGGCACCCCTACGACCCATGACGGGTTACGGGCTGAGATGAGATGATGATTGCTTCTAATGCATGGATTTTAATTTTCGGTACCATATTCATTTCCCTGAAGCAAACAGAATTCAAGTTTTTAAAACATAGTTTCATGTGTAAAAATAATTTTGACTGGCTAATTTTTATGGGGTCCTTTGATGGGTCATCGAAATAATAACGTGGCTGGAGGTATTCCAGTAGAGTGGTAGGGTACCTCCTTATACGCAAATAAAGCTGCAGGTAAGAACGAATCATAGGATTCTGGTTTCTCCTGTGCGAGCTTAAATAAATTTGTAAGTAGAGTCCCGTTATATCTTTCCACTTGTCCAATCGAATGTAGATGATAAAATGTGCGGACGACAATATTTTGAAAAATCCTAAAAACTTCCTCCATCAGTTTCCCTCTGAACTGTGAACCATTGTCAGTTAATATCTAATAAGGGTATCCTAATCTTGTGAATATTGAGAGCAAAGCCTCTCCTACATGTACTGAGTCTGCTGAGGGTAGAGCAATCGCTTCTTCCCACATAGTACATGTCTACCAGAGAAAGGATGCATTTTTTCGGAAACTGACGAAAAGCGCATACAGTCTGCAGAAATGAAGAATTTAATGAAAAGTAAGCTGCAAAGTATGACAAAGAACATGGAATCAATAAAGGAAAATACCAGAGATAATTCCTACATAGCAGGGGGATACTGAGGTGAGTAAATTTTGTGTAAAAGTGTAATTCCTCCCTTTTTTCTTAATTTTCTCAAAACCTCATTTTTCACACAAATGTGGGCACGTTGCCCACGATTTTTCAAAAACTATTAGTGATACAGCAGTAAATTTTGGGCCACATGCTGTACACATAGTGCTCATTAAAATAAACTAAAATAAAGGATATATGTTAACAAACTACAAAACTGTTGAGAAGATACCCCCCTTAAAAATTTCAACTATTTTTTCGATTGGTATGTTAAAATCCAAAAAAAACTCAGATATCAAACCAATCAAAATTATTTTAGTATACAATCATTATCATATATTAACAAATAAAACAGCCAAATTTCATAACTCAAGTTGTACTCACATTTGAGATATCTTGGGCAACAAAATACCCCAAAAAAGCCAAAATTTGCCTTTTTTTCACTTTTTTTCCGCCATAGATTGCAAGTTTTTAGTATATACCTCAATGTTTTGTATTTTTTTCAGTCATTGTGCTTGTATAAATGACCAGATATAGATATTAATTTATAATTCTGTGTTTTTCATTTTGGGGGTTTAACCTCCCCTTAAGTCTTCTACTATTTACTGGACCCAGTATCAAGGTCTTTGTCTTGTTTGGACTGACACATACTGTTAATAGGAGAACAACAGAAGTGATTGCGTCATTTAAGGGCTGAGTTGCCCACTGTATACTTCCGGTGTTATCTTGTGTGTTTCGTACTGATAAATAGCCAGCAAAGCATCTTTTTTTGGGGATGCCTAGCTGGCCGTGGGGTCAGTGTGATTCGCTTGATAGCTAGGCGGAGTTGTCGTACGGAAGGTACGGGGTTCGAACCCTGGGTAAGCCACTCACGTCTGTTGTTTTTCTGTTGTCCAAGTGTTCTACTTCTTTATTTCTTACGAGTGCCTGAAAACATACCTTTATGTTTGTCTAATATTAATTTACTGTTTACAGGCCTCGGGTTTCCCTTCCTTATGTGTTATTTATGTTTATACAATACCAGAAACCTACCCTCTGTTCTATACTAATGTCCTTAAGTCTTCTACTATTTACTGGACCCAGTATCAAGGTCTTTGTCTTGTTTGGACTGACACATACTGTTAATAGGAGAACAACAGAAGTGATTGCGTCATTTAAGGGCTGAGTTGCCCACTGTATACTTCCGGTGTTATCTTGTGTGTTTCGTACTGATAAATAGCCAGCAAAGCATCTTTTTTTGGGGATGCCTAGCTGGCCGTGGGGTCAGTGTGATTCGCTTGATAGCTAGGCGGAGTTGTCGTACGGAAGGTACGGGGTTCGAACCCTGGGTAAGCCACTCACGTCTGTTGTTTTTCTGTTGTCCAAGTGTTCTACTTCTTTATTTCTTACGAGTGCCTGAAAACATACCTTTATGTTTGTCTAATATTAATTTACTGTTTACAGGCCTCGGGTTTCCCTTCCTTATGTGTTATTTATGTTTATACAATACCAGAAACCTACCCTCTGTTCTATACTAATGTCCTTAAGTCTTCTACTATTTACTGGACCCAGTATCAAGGTCTTTGTCTTGTTTGGACTGACACATACTGTTAATAGGAGAACAACAGAAGTGATTGCGTCATTTAAGGGCTGAGTTGCCCACTGTATACTTCCGGTGTTATCTTGTGTGTTTCGTACTGATAAATAGCCAGCAAAGCATCTTTTTTTGGGGATGCCTAGCTGGCCGTGGGGTCAGTGTGATTCGCTTGATAGCTAGGCGGAGTTGTCGTACGGAAGGTACGGGGTTCGAACCCTGGGTAAGCCACTCACGTCTGTTGTTTTTCTGTTGTCCAAGTGTTCTACTTCTTTATTTCTTACGAGTGCCTGAAAACATACCTTTATGTTTGTCTAATATTAATTTACTGTTTACAGGCCTCGGGTTTCCCTTCCTTATGTGTTATTTATGTTTATACAATACCAGAAACCTACCCTCTGTTCTATACTAATGTCCTTAAGTCTTCTACTATTTACTGGACCCAGTATCAAGGTCTTTGTCTTGTTTGGACTGACACATACTGTTAATAGGAGAACAACAGAAGTGATTGCGTCATTTAAGGGCTGAGTTGCCCACTGTATACTTCCGGTGTTATCTTGTGTGTTTCGTACTGATAAATAGCCAGCAAAGCATCTTTTTTTGGGGATGCCTAGCTGGCCGTGGGGTCAGTGTGATTCGCTTGATAGCTAGGCGGAGTTGTCGTACGGAAGGTACGGGGTTCGAACCCTGGGTAAGCCACTCACGTCTGTTGTTTTTCTGTTGTCCAAGTGTTCTACTTCTTTATTTCTTACGAGTGCCTGAAAACATACCTTTATGTTTGTCTAATATTAATTTAAAGTCGCTAACCAGGAACAACAAAGCCCTGGCGACTATTGTCTGGGTCATGCCCAAGAGTTTGTGAAACAGTTTCATAATCCAAAAGGAGATTAATAGATTGCGTAACCTGAATAGTCAGAAGTGGTACTTGCGAACGTAGACAGGGTAATTTAAAAACCACTCTAAATTGTTATATATTTTATATATTCCCCTCGTATCCAACAAATTTTTATGATAAAAACCGTGGAAAAAAGGAAATTAACTGTTAGTTTTATTTTACTAAAAAATGGTACGTCATATAAACCTTACAGCTCGGAGTGAAATCTATCCTGTTCAACAGAGATTCAGAGATTAACGGAGACATTTTTGCTGCCTCTTCTGTTGATTGGTCATTACAGATTTTATTTATTTATTTAGTTTTTTTCGTCTCTGGAACAAAAAAAAAAAAATAACTTAAAACGTATTAGTCACACAACTGTTATTACTCCTTCCTTTGTTATTTTATTTTTCATTTATAACTAACAGATACAAGTAGGAATAACAACATTCTAAAAAAAAAAAAACAAAAAAAAAAAAACTAGGCAGCGGGTTTTCAATCACCCTGTATACACAGAAAAAAAATGGCGGTGGGCATTAATATAAACACGGTGCTGAGAGTCTTACAAATAAACAAACGCACGAAAATAAGAAATGCAAATAAATTAGTAGGCCAAATGTACAAGTAACAGACAGAAAATTTAACTGCTGGACGACTTATATTAATATTATAATCTCAGCTGAAATATCGGATAACTGCTGTAAGCCTGATTAATTAAACACTACTTTACTTAAAAGATTAATTTGTCGGCACAAAATAACGTACAGTTAAAAATTTTGCCAACGAACTGCTCTTCTGCACATAACCATTATAAGATGCGAGACTAAAGGCAAATACTTGATGAGATGTCACAGCAAGTATGTCTGAAATTACACTAGGAGAAAACAAAGATTATAAAAGTAAATGCAGGAAATGATAACAATATTAGCTTGAAGAAACATCACTACAAGATGTAGAATTATACGTATACCTTGAGTGCTTTAAAGACAGTGGCAGGAAACGACAATGATATCAAAATAAGAATACAGACGACTACAGGAGATTTCATTGGATTGGAAAATATAATGAGATTAAAAGACGCCAATCCAACATAAAAATCAGAATCAATTCAAATGTAAAGCCAATCCTATAGTATGGCTCTGAACACGGACAACAATAAAAACAACAAAAAAAAAAAAGCTCCAGATTTTCATAAAAAGGTAATAAATGTAGTCTCATACCAGATATTGCCGTAGAAGAGTGAAGTGTTAGAGACTTCACAATATTAGGTCGAGCTTCGAGAGGTGGGTGGGGTAACCACTTCCCCCTCCTCGCTGCCTTTGCCTTTCCTAACCCAAGAGCAGAGTCAGGTATCCATTTATAACTGGGTAGAGTGTCGCTTCACAACACCGTATTTCCAACCCGTTACCTTTGCCGCGAGAGGACTGCGCTCTAACAACGGACGATCTCATTAATTGGGTGCTTGCCTAAAATAGGATCGTAGTTGTATGTTAATATGAGACAAACACAAAGGTATGTTATCAGGCATTAGTAGGAAATAAAGACATAGAACACTAGACAACAGAAAAACAACAGACATGAGTGGCTTACCAAGGATTCGAACCCTGGACCTTCCGTGCGACAACCCCGCCTAGCCATGCAAGCGAATCACACTATCCTCCCTGCCATCTACGCATCACCAAAAAATGATGCTTCGATGACAGGTCATTAGTGCGAACCGCAAGACATAACACCGGAAGTTTATCATGGGCAGTTCAGCCTATTAATGACGCAGTCACTTCTGTTGTTCCCCTATTATACAGTATAGGCCAGTCCACACAAGACAAAGACCGTAATGTTCAGTAAATGATAGTAGACTTAGAACAGTAAGAACAGGACAGAGGGTTCGTAGTTGTATGACAAGATCACTAAAGTGGAACTGATGACAAGAGCCAGACAAGTGCCAGACGAACAAGGCATGAGAAGACGACGCTAGAGATGGATAGGACACACATAGAGCAAACATGCTCATAGCTTTACCAGATAGTCCTTGTTATGGGAGCCCACAGGGTAAGAGAGACAGCGGCAGACCAAAGGAATACACAGAGAAGAGAACTGGTGACACATGGAGGGGATGAAGAAGATATGGACAGACCTTGAGCTGACGGCACAGCTCAGGAACACTAGCATAAAGCATATTGCTTCTTAGGGAGGTGAAAGGTGATGATAATGATGATGAGGTTGATAATGATGATGAGGTTGATAACGATGATGAGTAGTTGATTAATTTACATTCGTTTACGTTGCTTTTCAGTATTACAAAAAAAGTATTTTAAAAAAGAAGGGGAGGGAGTGTGACGAAATGTGACAAGTGTGTGTGTGTGCGTGCGTGCGTGTGTGTGTGTGTGTGTGTGTGTGTGTGTGTGTGTGTGTGTGTGTGTGTGTGTGTAGCTGTAAAAAAAAATGGCAAAAATTGCATGACGTCATTTGTGGACGAGCCCAAAGATCCTTATCGTGGAAAGACACAAAAGCACGTTGAATATACAATAAGACTAGCAGACAAAGACAAATTCTTCTTCTTCTTATTCTTCTTCTTCTTCTTCTTCTTTTTCTTCTTCTTCTTCTCATCCTCCTTTTCCTTGTTCTTCTTCTTTTCTTCTCCTCCTCCGTATCCTTCTCCTCCTTCTTCGTCTTCAAGTGCCATGACGGCTGGTCTGCTACATAAAGACGATACATACACGCACACGCATACAATATATATATACACACATACACATATGCAAGCATGATTACATTCATCTCACACACACACATATACTAACTTGTACAGAATGCCGACTGGAAGAAGCTAGTGCTTAACTCGGACTCAACGAAAATGGTATACTAATGCTCAGGTAATGGTGCATAAGCCCAGATAAACACACAAGTCAAATACTTGCCAAGAAGCAGACAATAAAAGAGACAGACATGCCAGTTTAAAATATATATCTGCCAGTCTGCACACACAAAAAAACAGGTTACGCAAGATAAAACGGAATCATCGGCAAGTGTATGATTAGTTTACACTTAATGCCGAACAATTTCCACTGGGGTTATTCCCCTTGTTTTTGTATATTATTTATCTCCCTTGAAATCCTTGTTTTCAAAATGTCATACACATTGCGGCTCATGTCTTGGCATGGTTTCGTTGCCACAATGAGCCTCTTTAAGAACAAACGATGTCTTCTGGAGGTTAAACTGTATGATGCTCTTAAATCTTATACAAAACTTTGCGGCGATGAGGATTTATTGAACATAAAGTTATGAAATATTCATTTTATACTTGATAAAGTTAAACGAGTGTCCGATAGGCACAGTGGTTAGAGCGCTTGCCTCTCATGGCAAAGTGATCGGGTTCCAGGTTCGAAACTTAGCAGAGTCACGCTCATGTCTAAAAAAGTAAAGGTAGTCTCATAGCAGAAACTGCCGAAGGGGAGTGAGGTGTTAGAGAGTTTACCACACTAGGTCCATTTTGTATGACGTGGGGGTGACCAGGTCCTTTCACCACTGCCTTTCCCTTTATTAACTCAAGTGCAGAGTCACCCATGGTGTTTTGAAGACCAATGAATAGTTCTACTTTCAAAGCCTCTGTATCACCCTTTGATTATAATTTAACTGATTCAGTACATATTTATTTTCAGCTCTGGACGGAATTATTTTTAAGACCCAAAAATGTACATATACATAATTTACTTTTACTAACAATGTGTGTCTAATCATGAGTTAAGTATAATATATTATATTTTAAATTAAAGTACATTGGATGGGCAATATGAATATATATACTTTTCTAGCTAATTTTATATTATGTTTATGTTATGACAGATAATATGTACAAAGAACAAAAGATAACTTGAAATTTTGAACAGAAATTTTCCACTTACCTAAGGCTTGTAACATAAATTATTATCACAATACAGTTTCATTGCTCTCTTTGTGAAGGTAATCCATTTAGAAACACAGAAAAAGTAAGAAAGTTGTGTTTGATCACACAGTTTGTTCACTGTTCACATATTAGTAACATATCCTGCATGTTTTCGGCCATTATAGTGATACGACAAAACACGACGAAAAATGAAGTTAAATGGGAAAAATTCCCTTCAAACTCAAACAAAGGAAGTTGAAGCTTGTTGAAATTTGCGCAGTTTTGTGTTTACTTCCGTTCGAGATAAATTCCGGTTAGTATAAAATATCAGAATGGAAAGAAACAACGAAATAAATCAGTCTTAAGATCTTGTGGACACAGCAGTCGGCCATTGCATCTTTTAAAAGATCTTGCTATCCAACTTCATATTCTCTTTGCCAGTTTTGAGTGCTGCTTATTTTAATATGGGTCACATTACTTCCCATTCTATATGTGCCTTCCGTGCTTCCTGTGACAGCCACACTTTTCATATGAGATACGCTTTTAAAAAAAATGTGTCTTGAGGATATGGCTGAGTAGAGTTTTATCATGTCGTTTTATAGTTACATTTCTGCTGCCTCTTGTGCAGTTTGTCCTTGTTCGTTTAGGCTTCGAACATTCCGGGTACCTGATTTGGAAATTTTGCTTAGTAAAGGGAGGTAAGTGAGCAGCCAAGACTCTTTTCGGCATTCTCTAAACCACGTCATTATCCTCTTGTATGGGGGAACTTTCTTCCGCTTTAAATGGCTGAGTGGAACTACTTGCTTGCACGGATGGATCATGATTATTATTTTTTAGTGTCTTCTATTTTATAGAGTGCGGCACCTGGCAACAAGCAAACCCTCTTAATTTACATCTTACGACATGCCTGGTAGCTTACAATGATAGCATTCTTTGCTCATCGTTCGTTCCCTCCTTTTTCCCCCTCGGGTTAACACACGGGCAAGTCAATACACATCCTTAGTGTTCTTTCTATATCTCCTCAGGTATATTGACAACTTCAAAGGCGTTAGTTAGGATAGCACAGTGGTTCTCAACGGGGGCATTGCCATTTTTCTGGGGGGGGGGGGGGCACAGTAAGATGGTAAAGTACCTTTTTCCCCCAGCTAACAGTGACTATGCGGGAGGGGGGAGGGGAAAGGAGGGGTAACAGGGGTAAATAACGCTCAGACGGTGGCCATGAGGGGAAAAAAGGTTGAGAACCCTTGGATAGTACATTCATTTCTCTGAAAGTACCCGGTGTCTAACGAATAACAGCTTTTAAATATGCTGATAAATGAGGTTTTTTTTTTAAATTGCTTATTTGTTTGTTTGTTTGGTTTAAAAAAAGGGGGTGGGGGCCGGGGGGTGTCTTGTATGCGTGTGTTAAAACGATTTTGTTCATCCTGCGTGCCTGTAGGATATCGCTGAGCTAACGCTGCATTTAAGAAATCGTCTCGGCTTATTTTCCCAGACCGATCATTTTCTTCGCTTACTTATGGATGCACGTATATAAACACATATATCTGGACACACACACACATGCCAAGACACAAGTTGTCAACAACCCCGGGGCTAAAGCGGTTATTCGTTTTGTATAGAGTTGAGATTAGCGTTTTTAAAAAAAAAAAAACCTTAAAACAACAGCGTTCCAGTTGTCTCCCGTAACAACAACAAACAACGGTTATCAATAATAACATGTCTGATTGATATAACTCTTAACCAAGCGGCAGGAAACGACAAAATGGAGCCTTTCCAACTAAAAACTTGGATTATTGCCGCAGTCACCATATATTTACTATGGAATTTGTGAGAATGTAATGGGGAGTAACTGCTACGAGAGATGAGACGCAGGAAATAATAAAGGGAGATAAAGATTTCCAACTGGTTGCCCATTGGCATGCTATAAAATTTGATGTTATTCAAAATACATGTGCGGCAGTTAAAATGAGAAGACAAAAAATAAAATTGACGGAGATTGAACTATGGATAAGAATGCATATAAGTGAAGAGTGCATTAAAGGGGTTGTAAAGGTAAAGGTAAAGGATTCCGTTACACGCCCATTGAGGCATATTGGGAATATGGTGTTAGGCCCATATTTTCTTGACCATCGGCACACTAGGGGTGATGTGGTCAGCATCACACCGGCCGCCTTAACCTTCAAGGACCTGCTCTGGTACCCAATTCATGAGGCTGAGTCGATCCCAGAGCCCTTTGCAGTTTAAAAAATCCCACCTCAATTGGGGATCGAACCATGGACCACCGAGCTGTGCACTAACCACTGCGCCACCGTGGCTCCAAAAAGGAATAGTATTCCTATCATTTCTTTGTCTCCTCAAAAGCCCCCAGGAACTAACAACACGAGATACTGAGAAACGTTAAAAAAGGTAGTCTCATAGAAGATACAGCCGTAGGGACATGAATTGTTAGAGGCTTCGCCATACTAGATCCAGCTATATGAAGTGGAGTAACCACTTCCCCTACTCACTGCCTTTACCGTCCTTAACTCAAGAGCAGAGGCAGGTATCCATTTACAGCTAGAAAGACTGGAGCATGTCGCTGCTAGATTTCGGGTCCGTAACATGTTAACTTCGCCGCGACAGGAAAGCTCTCTAACTGCTCAGCCAGTCGGACGTTCAATAAGAAATATAGCCGTAGAAAATAAACGTGAAAGCACGGAAATGATAGACGTAGAGAGAAAATATACCTTTATTGAGATATATAGCCATAGAAAATAAATATGTAAGCACGGAAATGATAGACGTAGAGAGAAAATATACCTTTATTGAGATATATAGCCATAGAAAATAAATATGTAAGCACGGAAATGATAGACGTAGAGAGAAAATTTACCTTTATTGAGATATATAGCCATAGAAAATAAAAATGGAAGTGCAGAGAAGATAGACATACAGAGAAGATGTACCTTCATTGTAAAATATAGATGTTTAAAATAGAAATGAGAGCACGGAAATGATAGACCTACGCAGAAAATGTACATTCATTGAGAAATCAGGCATTGAAAATAAATATGTAACCTGGGAAACGATAGACATTAAAAAATATTAAAAAATCGACGTTCATTAAGAAACATAGACATAGAAAATATGAAAACACAGACATGATAGACGTAGAGAGAAAATGTACATTCCCTGAGAAAAGTAGACATAGAAATTAAATATGAAAGCTCATAAATAATAGACGTAGAGAGAAAATGTACATTCCCTGAGAAATGTAGACATAGAAATTAAATATGAAAGCTCATAAATAATAGACGTAGAGAGAAAATGTACATTCCCTGAGAAATGTAGACATAGAAATTAAATATGAAAGCACATAAATAATAGACGTAGAGAGAAAATGTACATTCCCTGATAAATGTAGACATAGAAATTAAATATGAAAGCACATAAATGATAGACGTAGAGAGAAAATGTACATTCCCTGAGAAATGTAGACATAGAAATTAAATATGAAAGCACATAAATGATAGACGTGGAGAGAAAATGTACATTCCCTGAGAAATGTAGATATAGAAATTAAATATGAAAGCACATAAATGATAGACGTGGAGAGAAAATGTACATTCCCTGAGAAATGTAGATATAGAAATTAAATATGAAAGCACATAAATATTGCGAAATATTGAGAAATATAGAAAATAAAAATTGAAAACGGAGACCTGATAGACGTAGAGAGAAAATTTACGTTCACTGAGAAATACAGACACAGAAAATAAAACATGAAAGTGCAGACAAGATAGACGTAGATCTGTGTGTGTGTGTGTTTGTGTGTGTGTGTGAATGAGAAAGTCAAAGTGTGAGTAAAAGGTGAGAATTTAATTACGAGATTTAGACGTTAATAAGAAAGTGTCGATTTTCTGGAACACATTTCGCAATAGAGGCTTTCCGAGTAATGTACTATATTGGCACTCTCTTAAAAACTTCTCCCTTACTCTCTCTCTCTCTCTCTTGCTGTCGATCTCTCACTTCCTCTCTCTAGCTGGCACAGATTATTATTGTCTGTGGCTGCTCAGTGCGACCAGGTCTCATCAAATAGGTCAGCGCAAATAACCAACTGACAAGTAACTCAGAAAATTAGAGGGAATGGGGTGAGTATAAAATATTATAATTTAACTTTATTATCGAACGATCGTGGGTCTGTCTTTTCACGACGTCCTCATCGACTTCTTCAAAATTGACATAACTATCATCCTATGTTTTCATTGTCGTTATCATCATCGTCGTCGACATCATCATTATCGTCGTCGTCATCATCATCAGTATCGTCATCATCATCATCATTATCATCATCGTCGCCATCATCATTATCATCGTCGTCATCATAATCTTCATTATCGTCGTCATCATCATTATTATCATCGTCGTCATCATCATTATCATCGTGGTCATCATCATCATTATCATCGTCATCATCATCATCATCATCATCATCATCATCATCATCATCATCATCATCATCATCATCACTATTGCCGTCATCATCATCATCAGTATCGTCGTCGTCATCATCATTATTATCATCGTCATCATCATCATCATCATCATCATCATCATCATCATCATCATCATCATCATCATCATCATCATCATCATCATCATCATCATCATCATCATCATCATCATCATCAGTATCGTCGTCATCATCATCATTATCGCCGTCGTCATCATTATTATTATCATCGTCGTCATCATCATCATTATCGCCGTCATCATCATCACTATTATCATCGTCATCATCATCATTATCACCGTCGTCATCATCATTACTATCATCGTCGTCATCATCACTATTATCATCGTCGTCATCATCATCATTATCGCCGTCGTCATCATCATCAGTATCGTCGTCGTCATCATCATTATTATCATCGTCATCATCATCATCAGTATCGTCGTCATCATCATTATCGCCGTCGTCATCATTATTACTATCATCGTCATCATCATCATTACTATCATCATCGTCATCATCATTACTATTATCATCGTCATCATCACTATTATCATCGTCGTCATCATCATTACTATCATCGTCGTCATCATCATCATTATCATCATCGTCATCATCATCATTATCGCCGTCATCATCATCATTACTATCATCGTCATCATCATCATCATTACTATCATCGTCGTCATCATCATCATCATTATCGCCGTCATCATCATCACTATTATCATCGTCGTCATCATCATCATTATCATCATCGTCATCATTATCATTATCGCCGTCATCATCATCATTACTATCATCATCGTCATCATAATCATTATCGCCTTCGTCATCATCATCATTATCGCCGTCATCATCATCATCATTATCGCCCTCGTCATCATCATCATTATCACCATCATCATCATTATCATCGTCGTCATCATTATCATTATCGCCGTCGTCATCATCATTACTATCATGGTCATCATCATCATTACTATCATCGTCGTCATCATCATCATCATTATCGCCTTCGTCATCATCATCATTATCATCGTTGTCATCATCATCAGTATCGTCGTCATCATCTTCATCATCATTGTCGTCATCATCGTCGCCGTCATCACCATTATCGCCGTCGTGATCATCGTTATCGTCCTTATCATCAATATTATCGTTGTCATCATCATCATTATCACCATTATCGTCATCATCATCATCATTTTCGTCGTAATCATCATCATTATCATCAGCATCATCATTGTCGTTGTCATCATCATCACGACCTTCATCATCTCCATTATCATCATCATCATCATCATCATGTCATTGTCCTCATATAAGTATTAGTATCACCGTTTTCCATTTCCCTTCTCACGAATCAAGGGGCCGCCACTGCACCCAAGATTCATGTGCGCGTGCAGTATAATGGTTTTTGAAGCAATTTGTTTTACATGGGAAGGTTGCCAGCCCCGTGCACAACGAAATCATGCTATTTGCCTCTTGAGACATGCCAGATGCGGCACGGGTCCTACCATTTTGTCTTCTCCTTTGAGGCCCCCCTTGACCACCCGGGGCATATAACTATCAGCATTACTATTATTACCCAGTCTAGATCCCGGGGGGAGGGGGAGGGAGCATTGCCTATTCTTTATTTGTCTCCTCTGAGACCCCCCGTCTCAGAGGAGACAAATAAAGAATAGGCTTAGTGCTCCCTCAGATATGTCATGAGGGGGAAGTGTCTGGTACGAGGTTGTACATAGGGCTAGTGACCTCAACATGTAACACAAGTTGCTATAGAAACTATTCCTACAAGAGCAAAAAAAAAAAAAAAAAAAGGGGGGGGGATGTGGGACCTCAAGACGCAGCAATAGAGACCGCAGTCAGCGACTCATAGCTTGACTGCCTGCGTCAGGACCAGCGAACCAGAGCTGGTCAAGACCGCACTCCACCTCCACGTGGTGGTCCTGGAAACAGTCTGCAGCAGTGCAGGCTGGCTGAGCGAGTGCGGATCGAAATGGGAAGGTAAACCCGGTCCTAAAAAATGCCGTGCTGAAGTCGGATGTGTCGGCCGAAAGGCGCAGATATCGCAGCTTTGCTGGAAACAGACACAACGCAACCAACGTCCTTTTCAGGACGAACGAGGAGGAAGAAGAAGAAAGGGGGGGGGGGGGATGTGATGCAGCCGTCTTTCAAAAGGTTACATGCTTTATAGTGAGTTATAAAGGAAATGCATCAATATATATACAGCATTCTAGCTTTTTCTGTCAGTAACGCTAAGGGATGCAACTTTGGTTGAAAGTTAGACATTAATTGTATTGTTTCCCTTATATGTACTCTCCCGAAAATAGTAACACTCGACAAAGAAAAGTGCGCAAAGGTTGGTGTGCATGCACCAAAGTTAGGTATTGGTACTTTTGGAACACATAAGGAAGGGAAACCCGAGGCCTGTAAACAGTAATTAAATATTAGACAAACATAAAGGTATATTTTCAGGCACTCGTAATAAATAAAGAAGTAGAAAACTAGACAACAGAAAAACAACAGACGTGAGTGGCTTACCCAGGACTTTCTATGTTTGTCTAATATTTATTTATTGGTACTTTTGAATTTAATTCCCGTCTTATGACGGGCTTTTACACTAGTAAATGAATAATTATTATTATTAAGTGATTTAAAAAAAATTCTTTCGAATGTTCATGCACGCTCTCTATTCACTTCCCCCCTTTTCGCCGTCTTTTTCTTCTGTTTAAACATGTTTTCATACTTTTCTATGTCCATTTTGTAATGTTGCCAAAGATTACATTCTCTATTTTTCTCAATTTGTTTCTCCTTCCAAGCTCATCTTGAAGGACGATTTCTCCCGTGGCCATTGTTTAATGGAATTTTCCCCCCTTTCCCTCTGTCAAGTTTCCCTAGGTCAGGTCATGTGCTGCGTCTAACATCATTTTTTCACAAATTTTCAAATTTTTTACGTCTTCAGCTAAAACATGGGATTTCCCAAGAAAAAAGTAGAGTTCTGAAGAAAACATTATAAGAAAGTAAATCATTTGAAAAACAAATATGCCAGGCACAACTATCATCATCATCTACTGCCATCTCCACAACGAAGGCTGGCTGTAACGGATCCTCGTCTTCTGCCTCTTGTCGTGATGGTGCACTATGATAGACTCTTTCCTGTCCATCTCTTGATGTTATCTTCCCACTTATAGCGCTGTCTTCCTCATGCGCGGTTGTCTTCAACTCTTTCTTATATAAGGATCTTCAACAAGGTGTTGTCTCTTTTTATATGACCACACTATTTTAGATGTCTAATTTTGATCTCCATCAATTCTCTTTTCATTCCTGATTCTTCTAGAACCTCTTTATTTGTTTTCTTCTCTTTCCAGGAGATGCAACCCATTCTTTTATATATCCACATTTCAAAGGTCTCATTTTTCTCTTCCAGCTGCTCGTTTATTGTCCATATTTCTGCACCTTACAGTAATGATGAATATATGTGACATTTCTTCATCTTCTTCTTCTTCGTTCACCCTCAGATGACAACTTGAATAAGTTCAAAGAAAGCAGTGGTCAGCCTGAGGTTGTTGACATCTCCGTTGAGCTTTTCTAGGAATGGTACTGATGATGGTCGTCTGCTCTTTCTCTTTCTATATATGTAACATTTGATGATTCTCAGTTTCAATTTATCAGTTAATTAATTTGTGGAACGATATGAAAACTTACTGATTAATGATAACTCTTTATTCTATGCAGTAGAATGTATTTATTTCCTTTCTTTCTTTATTTCTTTATTGTTTATGGGAAATGAAAAGGCTTAATGAGAGATCACGGGTAAGTGGGTTTGGATATACACAGGGAGAAAACAAAGAAAGTGAACAGTCTTGCACTTGGAGAAGGAAACAACGCTGCAGGATGCGGAGTCATACATATTCCTTGGCTGCAGTGTGGACACTGTTGGACGGACAGAGTCTCTTGTTGGACAGACTTTGGATATCAAAGTGGAAATACAGGAGGCTAGAGAAGCTTTCATTCCGTTTGGGAAATATATGGAGATCGAGGGAGATCAGATCCAACACACAAATTGGAATCTTCGGTTCAGTGTTGTTCTGTGGCTCTTGGGCAGTGGCCAAAAAAGCTACAGACTTTTAGAGAGTGGAAGGATTGAGGTGGTGTGACAAGGTCACTTATGTGGAATTGTTGACATGAACCAGACAAGTGCCAGTGGATCGGGAGATGAGAGGAGGACGCTGGGATGGATGGGACACACACTGAGGAGACCTGTTAATAACATTATCAGGTAGTCCATGTTCTGGAATCCCCAGGTAAGGAGACGTAGAGGGAAGCCAAGGAACACGGAGAAGAGAACTAGAGACAGACATGGAAAGACCTTGAGCTGATGGCACGGGACAAGGAAGACATGACATAAATTTGTTGAAGGCCTATGCTCCTGGGTGAGCTGAAGGGCGATCATGATGTTATTGTGACGGAGATATTTTAGAACGACCAATGAGTACAAATTATGTACCCTATCTTGCCAATGTCTACCCAGCTGTTAATGGGTACTGACTTTGAGTTAAGGAAGGAAAAGACAGCGAGGAAGGAAACTAGTCACCCCCACCACTCGAAGCTGGACCTAGTTTGGTGTATTCTCTAACACTTCACTCCCCTACGGCAGAATCTTCTACGGGACTACCTTTACCTGTCATGTCATCATGCCAATGGCTGTTTTGAACATGTCGCTTTGAAAATTAAACAAGAAAGACACGTTTAATGAAGTGAAGTAAAAGTGTATGGGAAGATCTTCATTCAAAGAGAACAACAGGGGGGAAATAAAGTTACAATTCCGAAAGCAATTTGACACACACAAAAAAAGCGAACTGCGTTTGTTTGGCCATCATTTCTGGCATGAAGAGCTATTTTGAAAATAGGATGCAGGAAAGGGCCAAGCAAATCGAAGAAAAAGACAGGATACAAATATTGTCCATGAAGAATATAAGATGTCCTTTAGCGACACAGATGAAATATATTGAAATCTCTACATCGGAATTAGGAATGACTAACATAAGAATAGATGAAACAATAATACTTAGTAATAACAAATATAAGAATAGCTGAAAAATAGTTAGCAATACGTAAGCCTCCTCATTATCATCATCACTTTCGTCATCATACTCATCTGTCTTTGCTCTTCTTATGGGGCAAGCAGCCAGCACTGCATCTGGTTCTCTAGCAGTATGTCTGTACCAAGCATTCACATTCTCTTGCAGTATGTCTGTACCAAGCATTCACATTCTCTTGTAGTATGTCTGTACCAAGCATTCACATTCTCTTGCAGTATGTCTGTACCAAGCATTCACATTCTCTTGCAGTATGTCTGTACCAAGCATTCACATTCTCTTGCAGTATGTCTGCACCAAGCATTCACATTCTCTTGCAGGGGTGGTTCCTACGCAATTATTTTTATTTGATGATGCTGGTAACCTCATGCGCAACCTCATGTGGTTTGAGTATGGAATGTCAACTCGACCTACGCAGTGGTGTGTAGACATAGATTGTGAGTATAATATGCGAATGATAAGAAGAGTTCGTGGTGTTGACAAATGGTTTTTTTCTCACACTCATGTATGGCTGGAAGTCATCGACACCAACGACTGTGTACCTTTGCTACAGTTTAATTGGACGTACACATTCGACAGCACAGATAGTGACAAATCACAGGTTGGCATAATACATCATGGTACAGTGGATAAATGGTCTTGCAATGATACATGGGCACTCATGTAGAATAATAGCATAATGGACTGTCAGTAGACAAGCACTCAGTATTGCCCATATATATATATATATATATATATATATATCATCTGAGTTTACTGACAAAGCACGTCAGATTATAAACAACATTCAAGATGGCTTCTAGACCTAACCTCGTCTAGCGAAGATTCCTTGAAATAATATTCAGCACATATTTTTCATATAATCATATTGAACCGCTAGTACTGGGTTCTCCTGTGTAGCAGTGATCTCTGGACTCATCAAGCGATAATACGGGGTATCCCTTTCTCTTCTTGAAAGTCACAAAATATTTGGATACAAGATGGCTTCTCTCGTGAGCTGTCACTCACGTTTGGATACAGATAATGAACCTGTATTAAAGTTAGTCATTCATTAAATGTTCTCATAGCTCTGTAGATTCTATCATGATACAATTGACTTCATCATACAAGATATAGTGCTGCTAGGAATGAATGTCATCTTCATCTAGTTAAATATATTCTCTCAGACGTACAAATCGTGCCTATCGAAAAACGGTGGCTTCGTAAGAGAGTTCATAAGGAGAATCTTTTGTTACCTTGGTATCAGAAATATGATTCTGCCATTCCTTGGCAATAAGAATAAACACTGGGGTAAAGCATACACGATAGGTCTAGACGACTATCACTTTCCCCATAAATACTGAGATCACTTTTTCCGGCGACAAGCCGCTACACAAAAAATCACAGCCCCCATCAGGGCGAAGCCAAATCACACCTCTCTAGCAACACATCCGCCGAACAGCCCTTTGACCTTTCTAACGACAAAAGACCATATAGTTCGACTTAGATATGTAAAGATATACAGATATAAGACAGACTCGTCCTACCCAGACAAACAATACACATAAATTCAGGCCATAGATACGTTGGTTGTTCGTCCATCACGGGTGATGAAGACCACTCTGTTCATCCAATTATTTAAGAATATGTTAGGTTAGTCTATGGGTACGAAGGTGACTGAAGAGCCCGATGCGGGCCTGGAAAGATCTTGGACAGTGTGGGCAGGGAATGTTTGCTTCATGTGAAGGTTTTATTTCACGGTCCTTTCTAGCTTGTCTCCGCTGTTCTGCTGCTGCTCTTCTGGATGATTCGCATGCTGCTGCACCTTTACGAAGAGATGTGCGCCAAGCAGTTCGGTCTTGCGCAGCAGCTTCCCATGTGTCTGGGTTTATGTCAAAGGTTTTCAATGACGTCTTTAACGTGTCTTTGAAGCGCTTCTTTTGGCCACCATGGGAGCGTTTACCCTTCTGCATCTCACCATAAAAGAGTATCTTTGGCAGTCGATGGTCTGGCATGCGGACTACATGACCTGCCCAGCGAATTTGTGACTGCATCAGAATAGTATCAATACTAGGGATACCAGCTCTGTCAAGAACGGCGGTATCCGGGATCTTGTCTTGCCATTTGATGTTCATTATCTTCCTGAGACAGACTGTATGGAAGTGGTTTAGCTTCTTTACGTGGCGCCTGTATACAGTCCATGTTTCACATGCATATAGCAGCACTGGAAGCACCGCAGCTCTGTATACCTTCAGCTTTGTCTGTAGACTAATGCCACTTCGATGCCAAACGTTGGTGTATAGTCTGCCAAATGTGCTGCTGGCTTTGGAGATCCTGGTGTTCACCTCATCATCAATGACAATGTTCTGGGATAGTGTGCTACCAAGGTATGTGAATCTGTTCACAACATTAAGTTTCTCACCATTAACCTTGATGACTGGCTCAGTATAAACTGTGCCAGGAGCTGGTTGGTACATGATTTCTGTTTTCTTCGTGTTGATGGTAAGCCCAAAGTTGGCGCAGGCTTCGGAGAATCTATCCACACTATGCTGCAGATCAGCCTCTGAGAAGGAATTGAGGGCACAATCATCAGCAAACAGAAGATCTCTGATGGTGTGTGATTTGACCTTGGTTTTTGCTTGAAGCCTCCTAAGGTTAAACAATTTTCCATCAATACGATAACTAATGTCGATTCCTGTGTCCCCGTCTCTAAAAGCATCAGTCAGCATAGCAGAAAACATGATACTGAACAGAGTCGGTGCAAGTACGCACCCTTGTTTAACTCCATTTGAGACGGGGAAAGGCTCTGATAGCTCACCGTTTTCCTGAACTCTAGCCTGCATTCCATCATGCAGTTGCTGCACTATTGTGATAAATTTCTTTGGGCAGCCGTATTTTGCCATGATCTTCCATAGACCCTCTCTACTGACCGTGTCGAACGCCTTTGTCAAGTCGATGAAAGCTGTGTACAGGTCACAGTGCTGTTCTTGGCATTTTTCTTGTAGCTGTCTTGCAGCGAACACCATATCTGTGGTTCCACGTTCTTTCCGGAATCCACACTGACTTTCAGGTAAAAGACCTTTGTCAAGATGAGCCGTAAGGCGATTCAAAAGGATTCTGGCGAATATCTTCCCAGCGATTGATAAAAGAGAGATGCCTCGATGATTGTTCCATCTGCATTAAGGAGGGGAAATGATCCTGATGATGTTGGACCATAGACCGCTTTGAGTGAAAGGTAAAAGTTTTTCAAGTCATGGCTGTCAGCAAAGCCTTGGATCTCATCTGCTTTATTACTCAGCCATGAATCCCGCATCTGGCGTAGTTTATGTTGGACGATTCTACGCATGTTGTTGAAAGCGTCTTTCTTGGATGTAGATTTCGGATCATTTAAATATGCTTTATGGAGATGGTGTTTCTCAGCCAACATCTGCTTTATATCATCTGAGTTCTCATCAAACCAGTCATTTTGTTTCTTGATGGAAGGACCCAGGACCTCTGTAGCAGTGTTGTAGATCTGCTCACTTAGGGCTGCCCAATTTGTTTCCACACTTTGGCCGTCTAGCGAGATAGATTTGAGACGGTCTTCTAAGGTGTCAGTAAATGACTGTTTGATTTTTGTCTTCTTTAGTTTGGTGACATCCAGCCTCTTTTGAGTTTTCTTCCCCTGAGGGCGCCTGGCTGGTTGGATACGAATTTTAAGTTTAGATACAATGAGGCGATGATCAGTCCAGCATTCGGCACCACACATGGACTTGGTCACCCGGACATCTTGCCTGTCCTTCTTCCTAACAATTACATAGTCAATTAGGTGCCAATGCTTTGAGCGAGGGTGCATCCAGGAGGTCCTGTTGCGGGTAGGAAGTCGAAAAATGGTGTTGGTGACAAGGAGGTCATGTTCTGCGCAAGTCTGGAGGAGACGAAGTCCATTACTGTTACAGCGACCCACGCCGTACCTACCAATAGTGCCATTCCAGGAGATGTTATCTGAGCCTACTCTTGCATTAAAGTCACCAAGAATGATGAGCTTATCTGCTTTAGGAACTGATGCAATGACTGCATGTAGTTCTTCGTAAAACTTATCCTTGACATCATCCTGGTTTGTCATAGTTGGTGCATACGCGCTAATGATGGTGGCATGTTTTCTTCCATAGAACAGAGGGATCTTGACCGTCATGAGTCGGTCATTTATTCCCTTTGGGGGCCCCGCTAACTTGCTGACAATTGCTGTTTTGATTGCAAATCCAACCCCTGCTTCTCGTCTTTCTTCAGTTCCTCTTCCGCTCCAAAAGAAGGTATAACCTGCACCCTTTTCGCAAAGTTGGCCCTCGCCTGCAAGTCGAGTTTCACTCAGTGCTGCTATATCAATGTTGTACCTGGCCAGTTCTCTCCCAATCAGGGCAGTTCGTCTCTCAGGTCTGTTTGCGTTAAAGTCTTTGTCAAGTAAAGTGCGCACATTCCATGCGCCTAGAATGAGGGGGAACAATCTGTCCTTTCTTTTTCTTATATGTCGACCGCCGAAGTAGGGTACCCACCAACCGCGGTAAGCTGGTTAGGTAATGGTGAAGCAGGCAATGTTTAGGGCACCTTTTCTAGCCCCTTCCTCGTGCTATGGAGGTGAGCAGTGCTTTCCTAAAGAGGGCTGCTCAGACACTCAGGGGGCTGCCGAATCCCACTGCTGCTCCGATCAGTGGAAGACGACCATATGGCCTGAGCCGCCTGTGTGTAGGTCTGCGACTACGACTGCCAGCGTACCCACGCCTGCCGCTTCGCCGCTCGCCCATCGACACAGGACTTGTTGTGAGTGGATGGATGAATGGATGAAAGAGTGACTTGCGCGGTGATTTGGATTAAAGTGAGGAAGAGTTGCGCAATTCGTCGACCTCACTCTCTCGCCTGGGTCCATCTCAATCCAGTGGCAAGACAAGTCAAGACGACTGGAGATGAAGTCAGGTGCAGTGGATGACCAGGGCTTTCTACGTGCCTCGCCGTGCTCCTTACGCTCCACAGCGCGTTGCTGGTAATCGCCGTCATGCCCGTTGAACCAACAGGTGGTTTCTTCCGCGCAGTCTATCGAATCCAGTCTTCGCATGCATGGGTAGGCAGACCCTAACTCACCGAAGGTTTATAACCATTCGGCTACCCTCACCTAGTTTAGCCGGCCTGTCAAAGCCGTTGTCCGGGGGTGGCCGCTGTCGCATGCTGACAGCTACGAGGAGCCACAGGTGAGAGCTGGATGCCAGGTTTGGACCAAAGGTGGCTGAGCTGCCCTGAAAAGGGCATGACAGCTCCTTCACCAGAGGTACTACCAATACCTGACTTCCCAACACCCCCTATTCCTTGAACTAATATTCCTACCCAAACAAAGAATAAATCGCAGTAAAACTGGATTCATCCGCGGAGTTCGATCGAAACTCCTTTCAAGGGGAAGTAACTCAATATTGACTTTTCCTTAAGCAAAGAAGAGTATCTATTTTGTTTACAAAATATTTGCGAACATAACAAGCATACAAATGTATAATATTGCAAGATATCAAAGACTGCACGTAACACCTACCCACCACAAAAAAATATTTATAGAATGTGTGATTCCTATACAGTATATACACGCATTGGGATTCTCGCCGGTGCTACGGAGTTCGTGCACTGCGCTGAGATCCTCCTTGTGTGATCTAAAGGAGGAGATCGGAGCACTGATGGAGTTGTCCGTGTGCAATGATGATAGTCCTTAAAAACCAAACCAAACCATAATTTCTGTCATTATCTCCCAGTTTAAGCAGGAATGTAGAAATAGGTCACAGATAATAAGGAATTATTGTTATTGCGAAATTGTTGTAACCTAAATTTGATTCTTGATATTTCGTTGCCAGAAACAGGATCTACAGTACATCAACTAAAAACAGATTGCTGGAAATGTATGCTCAACAAATCAACACGGAAGAAAAAAAAATTAATTAATTACAAGCTGGTCGCAGACTTTTTGTTCTCGTTGGAAGCAGTGATAACATTTCAAGTATTTTATTACCTACGTGTGACTATTTTAAGGTAGTCCTATTTTATGGCCGTGAAACATGGAGAGCAACAGAAACGAAAAACAAGACGTTTGACTGTCACAAATGGATGATTGCGTAGAATAGAAGCATTGAAATAATAAGACAAGATAACTAATGTGAAATTGATAATAATGCAGTCAGCGACCCATAGCTGGACTGCTTGTGTCAGCTTACCAGAGCTGACCAAGACCCTATTCTACCTTCAAGTGATGGTCCTGGAAACGGGCTGCATCACTGCAGTCTGGCCGAGAGAGCAGGGATCGAAAAGAGACGGCAGACCTTGTCCCAAAAATGCCATGCTGAAATTGGATGTGTCGGGCCGAAAGGCGCAAATATCGCAGCTTCGCTGTAAACAGCGACACAACGTAATCAACGTCCTTTTCAGGACGAACGCAGAAGAAGAAAGAAGAAGAAATTGATAATAAGGAGTAAAAAAAGTTGAAACAACAGGTGAGAAAAAAGACGCTGTCGTTGGTTAGAACGTAAAAGGTAAATGTAAAGGCAGTCCCATAGCATATACTGCCGTAGGGGAGTGAAGTGTTAGAGACTGGGTCCAGCATCGAGATGTGGGGGTGATCAGTTCCCCTTGCTTGTTGCTTTTTCCTTCCCTAACTCAAATACAAAGTCAGGTACTCATTTACTCCTGGGTAGACTGAAGCGTGTCGACACCGTGAATCGAACACGGCATTTTTGCCGCGAGAGACCAACGGGTTAGGACATACACTACAGATATCAGTTTATAGCTTTAGAAGTCAGCCTTTTTTTTCTTCTGAAATCCTCAGTGTAAGAAAGGTGCAAGGAGATTGGTAAACATAAAGAGAAGAGAGCTGGAAACAAGACATGAATGGAATAAAGATGACATACTTGTAGATATACTTCGAACGGGTAGCACAGGAAAGGAAAGGTCTGGCATGAATTTGATTGATGAAGGTCAACGCTCCGTTGAGCTGACGCGTGATGAAGTAGACAATGATTATAAGGATGATGGGACAAGGGGATCCCTTTACACGCTCATTGAGGCATATTGGGTAATATTGTGTTAGGCCCATATTTTCTTGACCGAACGGCACACTAGGGGTGATGTGGCCAGTATCACGCCGGCCGCCTTAACCTTCCCAGAGTTGCCCTGGTACCCAATTCATGAGGCTGGGTCGACTCCGGAGCTGTTTGCAGTCTAAAAAATCCAACCTCAACTGGGGATCGAACCATGGACCACCGAGCTAGGAAGTCAGTGCACTAACCACTGTGCTACCGAGGCTCCCGATAAGGATGCTGATGAATTGATAGTGATGATAATGATGTTAAAGTGATTTTTTTCATCATATTTTCCTTATAATTTGATCCCCTCTATTTGACAGTTCCCTAAAGAGGTTAAAACATTTAAAAACGCTATTTCGTAATGTATTATGAATTATAGATTGAGCTCATTAGTTATGCATACTCACGTATGCTTCTTTCTATTCTTAGAGTGCATTTCTCGAAATACGGTAAGTTGAATTCTTTTAATGTAATAAAAGTACACGCCTTGTATAATCCCATGACGGTCTTTGCGAAGATTAGGACTTACCCTCAGACATGCCTGTTACTGTATGGGTTGTTGGTGATTCACTGGTAAAGTAGGAACTGGCCATCACTGATACAACGTCAGTTTTGAAGGATAAGAAACTTCCGGGCAACGCCGGGTAAAGTATGAACTGGCCATCACTGTTGATATCCAAGTGAGTTATTGAGTGGTGAAAGAAGATGATTAAATGTTATAGTATTATGTGCGCTGATGAAGGACAAGTCAGCATTCGTCGGGCTTACAGATGGCCGACCAGGCGTGTGGGTGTATAGACATCAGTGAATGCGAATGCATGTAGTTCTAACGAAAAGTCAATAATGGTCACACACACACACCAACACATATGTAGGAGTCAGCAAAAGGTTATAACTCCTGATCGTTCTACACTGTTTTAATACTCCACAGTCACGAGGACATCACTAAGTACATTGTCACAGTTTACAGCACACAGCAAAAATAGGATACATCTCATGAACACCAAATCCATTTATAATGATAAAGTTTCCTGGTCCAAATTATCCCTACAGCAAAGGGAACTGAGTATATCGCAGTACAATAATGTCTGTATCGTCAGACTCAACATAACTCATAGGAGAAAAAAACACCTTCCCTATAATAATAATCTGTCGACCTTTACAAATCTCCCTCATCGGAGATATCAACACTACGGCCTATAATCCCAGGCCCGAAAAATCTTTAACAATGTACATTCTGCAGAATACATATTTAAGCCTTATATCCACGGCTTTATGAAATCTTAGGAAATATCAAAATCTCTTTTATCAAAACAATTCTCTATATCGGGACACACTGACCATAATCGTCAGTCCCTTCACTCAGCTATCTCAGCATTCGAATGTCACGATCAATTTCTACCCGCCTAAAAAACCGCTCAGGGGATTTTGCGCCTGAGATGAATTTCGTTCACCCACGTTCCAGAACATTCGCGAAAATACGCGAAGTTATATTAAACACATAAACAGCTAAACAAGGGAGCTAAGAAAGGCCCAGCCTGTACTTACAAGTATTTTACCGATAAACTCCCCTTGACTAGAATTTGGACTTAACAATGCCACTAGACAACTTATATATATTTCAAATCAAAACAAGAGTACAAAAAGCTAGAGGGACTTTCATTGTATCGGGAAACATACAATGATCAAGAGTAATTAAGTCAAACACTAAAATAAGAATCTTCATGTCAAATGTCAAGTCAGTCCTGTGGTATGGCACTGAAACATGGGGAATATATATTCATAAATGGATGCTTGCGTAGAATAGAAGGATTGAAATGGTATGACAAGGTTACCAGTGTGGAACTGATGACAAGAACCAGTCAAGTGCCAGTGGAACAAGAGATGAGAAGAAGACGCTGGCGATGGATAGAAAACACACTGAGAAAACTTGTGGATAACATTACAAAGCAGCCCTACTGGAGCCCCCAGGGTGGGAGAGGCAGAGACAGACCAAGAAACACAAGGAGAAGAGAATTGGAGACAGAAGTGAAAATGATGAGGAAAACGCGGAAAGAGCTTGAGCTGATGGCACGTGACAAGAGAACTTTACATGTGTTTGTTGAAGACCTATTCTCCTTAGGGAGCTAAAGGGTATGGAGGAATGATTGATCTACCAGTAGATAGGTATCGATCGGTTGCCAACCCCTGCGTTAAACGCTCTTATTATTTACACTTACTTACTTCTTCCTTCCACTATTGCCGTGAAGTGTAGTTTGGTGCTGACGTTGGCGTTCACGAGTCAAGTATGTCGCTTTGGCTGCTGAGCCCGTGTTGTTGTAGGATGTCTGTGATGTTGTCTATGAGCTCGTGTTGTTGTAGGATATCTGTGATATTGTCAATGAGCCCGTGTTGTTGTAGGATGTCTGTGATGTTGTCTATGAGCTCGTGTTGTTGTAGGATGTCTGTGATGTTGTCTATGAGCCCGTGTTGTTGTAGGATATCTGTGATGTTGTCAATGAGTCCGTGTTGTTGTAGGATGTCTGTGATGTTGTCTATGAGCCCGTGTTGTTGTAGGATGTCTGTGATGTTGTCTATGAGCTCGTGTTGTTGTAGGATGTCTGTGATGTTGTCTATGAGCTCGTGTTGTTGTAGGATGTCTGTGATGTTGTCTATGAGCCCGTGTTGTTGTAGGATGTCTGTGATGTTGTCTATCCCTCTGCTTCTTGGTCAACCCTGTGCTCTGAACCCAGATCTTCTTGCGTTGTGGGCGAGTAGTGGTAATTTATCGGGCTCTGTTCTTATGAGATGGCCAAACTCCTTGATTTTATGTGTCTCTATATACTTGATGCAGGATGTAATTAATACAATTGTGCTGATGTCACCATTTCTCATTCTGTCTCTCCTATAACATTAATTGCTTTTATTATTCATCTCATCTCACTGGATCAGGATTTTTTCACCTTTTTATGTGCTCTGGACCCCTTTGATTTTCTTATGTACGCTACGGACCCCTTTGATTGGCTGATAAAGGCTAAGGGCCGCTTTCATTGTCCAATGACGGTCATGGACCCCTTTGATTGTCCGATGAAGGCTATGTATCACTTTGATTTTCTTATGAAGACAATGGACCACTTTGATTGGCTGATGAAGGCTATTGACCGCTTGATTGTCAGGTGAAGGTTATGGAACGCTTTCATTGTCCAATAAAGGCTATTGACCCCTTTGATGGCTGATAAAGGCTATGGACCGCTTTGATTGTCCGATGAAGGCGGTGGGTCACTTTACGGGAGAACAATGTACATAAAAAGCAATAAAACATATTTTAAACGTTAGGTTATGAACGGACCTCCTAGAATCGATTCAGGCGATCATGTCTGTCCACTACTTCATGTCTCCAGTACAATGAGGTTAGGTTATGAACGGACCTCCTAGAATCGATTCAGGCGATCATGTCTGTCCACTACTTCATGTCTCCAGTACTATCAGGTTAGGTTATCAACGGACCTCCTAGAATCGATTCAGGCGATCATGTCTGTCCACTACTTCATGTCTCCAGTACTATTTTGATGTTGACTTCTTTCCATGCCACGAAGTCAAGCTGTCCAGCACCTTCTCTCTTTGTCGTCCTCTGCCTCGTTTTCATTCAGTTGTTTCTATTGTCCTGATATACTCCAGTTTGCATCGGAGTGGCTAAGAGGTATAGCGTCCGCCTTTAATTCCAAAGGTAATGTGTTCCGTTCCGAGTACAGGGAATGTATTTCATGAAAATTGTTTCAGGACCAGTGGGTCCTATTAATGTCATTACCACCCCCCTGATCTCCTGGGTAGTGAGATCGGATGCCTAGGCTTCTCGGATAAGGGCGACAAAATAGGAAGGTTCCATGTGCAAGTTGCGCACGTTAAAAATCCCTCGGCATTTGAAAATCATAAAGAGTAGGCCATACGACCGCTGCCCTGGCAAAAATTTAAAAATTAGGAAACCTACTCACTACAACAATATGTATAGAATGTGTAATTCCTGTCTACGCACACTGGGATCCTCGCAGGTGCCATCGAGTTCGTGCACTGTGCTACGATCCTCTTTGTACGATCTAAAGGAGGAGAGCGGAGCTCTGAAGGAGTTGTCCGTACACAATGAAGATGTTTCTTAGCCAAAAGCAAACTAACAATGGGAGAAGTATAACTACTGTAACAGGAAGACAGCATTAGCGGAGGTATATTTATGCATGAAGTGCACGCGAGACACTTAAATAGGACAAACTTATAAGCAAATAAATAATTGAGTCTGAAAGAGAAGAGGAAAAATAACTAATTTATATCGTCTGCTGAGATGAAAAGAAAATATAATATAGCATAGAACTCCACTTCACGTGCCCTGAACACGCCCACGCACACGCGGAGAATCGTCTGTTAAAATATTTATTATTTTCTAAGTAATACAAAAAGTATGAATTCGAATGTTGGAAGATGAAAACAAACTGCAAAATCACACAGATACACATAATTCAACCTGTGAAAGATTCAACATGAAGGTCGACACATCAAAGACAGAAACTATGAAGATTCGTAGATCACTAGGCCCATCGTAGATCACTAGGCCCATCGTAGATCACTAGGCCCATCGTAGATCACTAGGCCCATCGTAGATCACTGGGCCCATCGTTCGCAGATCACTAGGCCCACTTAATATTGTTATTGTTGATCAAAATGGACGTCATTGCATTCTGGGCAAACCCATGGGTGCTCAGTCTCCCTCAGCAAATGTCGAATAGTATGAATGCTAATTGTTCCTGTTGCGCATTGGTTGTATACACGCCGGATGAATCCTCTCATACGTCCATCCCTGCTGGTCTTACGTTTGGTGCCAAATTCCAGCAATCTTAGCCTTGAGGATTCACAGGTTGCAGTGTTATTCTCTAAAGGCGATCATTAATTGCCCTCAGTATCTCTCCCTTATCCATATATCCATGCACATTAAATGGGTGCTCTTGAAGCTAGACAGTCAGCTCTTTGATTGCCGGGTACCCCTGCATGACCAGGGCAGTAGATACACACTAGTTCCTGAGGATTCTAGTCTTCTATGAAGATTTTCCATTCATACTAGAGCCATTCGCTTTGGCCCTTCCGAAGCAAGGATTGTGAGTCTGATACAATAACTGCCTTTGGTAATGAAGTTTCAGACAGCCTTCTTAAGACTGCAGTACCTGCCTCTACCTCCATTCTCATGCAAGAGGTTGTTATCATGGCGCAGGCAGAGGCAACTGTTAGACGGGTGACCAAAGTTGAAAATATATTCAAGGGAGAAGAGTGGAGTAAGTCAGGTAAAAACTGGATGAACTACCAGCAAGTCATCATAGCTTTGGTAGAGAGTGCAGAACTTGGGCCAATGGGAGGGAACAGCTGGAAATTTATCAGCTGAGAAATGATCACGCTGGTGATGATGATGATACCATTGTGTACACTTATGGGTCTGAAATCCGTGGTGAGAAATCAGGATGGGGCTTCTCTACCAGAGTAAAGGACAGAATCGTCGCTGATAACAACCTCCACTCAACAAACATGTCGATGACATCAGGCTTAAGCAGTTCCAGAGTTCCAATACCGAGGAAGCATTTTTACTGAAAACGGAAAACTTGACAGAGGAATCGAAACAAATGTGAAAAAGCTGTTCCAGGGACTTTCTAACTGCTATCACTACTCAAACATCAGAATATCACTATGGAGACTAAACGACAGTTGATAGACAGTATATTCCTACCAACTCTTTACTATAAGTATCAAACATTGTCCCTGACCAAAGCAAAGGAAGGGAAAATCCCATCCAGTGAGATGAGATGAATAAGAAAAGCAATTAATGTTACAGGAGAGACAGAATGAGAAATGGTGACATCAGCAAAATTGTATTAATTACATCCTGCATCAAGTATATAGAGATACATACAATCAAGGAGTTTGGCTATCTCATAAGAACAGAGCCCGATAAATTACCACTACTCGCCCACAACGCAAGAAGATCTGGGTTCAGGGCACAGGGTTGACCAAGAAGCAGAGGGATAGACAACATCACAGACATCCTACAACAACACGGACTCATAGACAACATCACAGACATCCTACAACAACACGAGCTCATAGACAACATCACAGACATCCTGCAACAACACGAGCTCATAGACAACATCACAGACATCCTACAACAACACGGGCTCATAGACAACATCACAGACATCCTACAACAACACGAGCTCATAGACAACATCACAGACGTTTCATTGCAGTGAGGAGGAGATGCTGCCATTGGATAGAACATTTAAAAGAAAAAAGTTGATAGCAGTACAAGGCAGTTCTTGATCTGAAATCCCCAAGTTAAGAGATATAGAGGTAGATTAAAAAATAACAAGCAGAAGAAAACTGAAAGCAGATATCCAAGGGATAAAAGAGACATGGAAATACCTTGAATGGATGATACAGGTGGAGGACTTGGCAGGTGTTTTATTGAGGACATGTACTACGCGGCGAGATGACATGTATTGTTGGTGATACAGGTAATTTATACCTGCTGTTACATAACTCTTATCTCTTTTTGTTTTCTTTCTCTTTTTTTTGCGCCAGAAGGGTGGTACTGTGGCTTAAGGATGGCTTTATGTACCATCCAGATTTGTCTTCAATTCTTTGCTAATAAGCTTTAAGTCGAGTCTAAAGCCTCTTTGTACGTCTCAAGTCGAGTCTTAATCTTCTAACAGTAGTTACAAGTCGAGTCTAAGGTCGTATCAAGACCCTAACAGTAGTTTTCAAGTCGATTGTCCTCACGTCTCTAACAGTAGATACGTCGAGTCTAAGGTCATTTCAAGACCCTAACAAAAGTTTTCAAGTCGATTGTCAAGTCTAAAGTCCATAACAGTAGTTACAAGTCCAGTCTAAGGTCGTCTCAAGACTAACAATAGTTTTCAAGTCGATTGTCAAGTCTAAAGTCCATAACAGTAGTTACAAGTCGAGTCTAAGGTCGTCTCAAGACCCTAACAGTAGTTTTCAAGTCCATTGTCAAGTCTGAAGTCCCTAACAGTAGTTACAAGTCAAGTTTAAGGTCGTCTCAAGACCCTAACAATAGTTTTCAAGTCGATTGTCAAGTCTCAAATCCCTAACAGAAGTTACAAGTCGAGTCTAAGGTCATCTCAAGACACTAACAATAGTGTTCAAGTCGATTGTCAAGTCTCAAGTCCCTAACAGTAGTTACAAGTCGAGCCTAAAGACGTTAGAAGTCCATAACAGGTAGTTTTCAAGTGGAGTCCCAAGTCATCGAGTCTTATTTTTGTATCTGAAACTGTTCATAGTCAGAATCGCTATTATTCTAACAGTCGTATCAAGAAATAGAAATAATAATTAAAAAAATAATAATCTCTATGTTTAGTATTTTATTTACCGACGGATTTTATTATATGTATTTAAACAAAATTATTTTCCTTTTCTTCGTAAGAATAGACTGTGAATGAAGACGACGTTGGTTCCTCAAAACTTAGCAAGTTCCAAATCGAGTCGAGTCACTAATAAAAAAAAAGAAGAGTCGAGAACGAAACGAGTTTTTATGGTGACGTCCAACTCGAGTTCGAGTCGATCTACTTGAGTCGACAACATTGTTACCATCTACTTCACATAAATTCTAAAAAAATAAATGCTAATAGCAAACTGAAAATCGAACACTGCTTTTATAGGTCACAATTCCCTGGTGGCTAAGAATGAAAAGGTGTACTTTTAAATTCCCCATTGCAGTGATGACAGCAAGAATCGAGATACTTTCAATTTGGTCTGAAATTTCTGTTCATCTCTTCTGCCATTATTAGTTTTTTAACTTTCCGCATCCCAGTTTTAATCTATGTATTATCTTCAAAATTTACATTGTTGCTTCGAATAGAATGTTTGAAGTGGTACGACAAAATCATTCATGTGAGGAACTGATAAGAAGAACCAGACATGTGCCAGTACAACAGAAGATGAGAAGAAGAAGAAGCTGGCGATGGAAAGGACGCAGATAGAGGAAACCTATCGATGAGTGTAACTGTGCCACCGAAAAAATGACTGCTGAATGTCTGCTTCAAAAAATGTCTAACATATGAGGAACATATAAAGCACATATGACCGTTATCAGTACAATTTCATCAGTACATAAATCCAGCAACCTGGGAGGATGGAGCTGACGATCGCACCAAGTGGCGCCACCTCAGATTGGGCGAAAAGACGCTCTCATAGCAAGCAGAAGAGAGGAGAAAATGTGGAAAGGAACATCAGGAAAATAAGCAACTGAGTGTTGTCGGCGTCTGTGGCCTAATGGATATGAACGCAGTTTCATAATCCAGATATACCAGGTTCGAAACCCGCTGCAGGCGGTTTGGTAGCAGATCGCTTTGTGTGGATTTTTAACAATGGTATAAGCGCTGTACCGTTCAGAAAGCAATGGCAAACTACTGAATGAAAAAAATTGCCTAGAAAAATCACAAACAGCCAATAAAAGCTGGGGTTGATTGCCACGTCCTGTAAAGGATAAGCAACTAACTAGAACTAGAGTGCTGTCACCTCAGAGGCATATTCCCAGTCAGTTATGACTGAAGCGAGTATTACTATTATTATTAGTACCATTCCTGGAACAATCTGTGGAGATTAAAAAAAATAGCCTCAAGCTGGTCACTGCCTTCTTTGAAAATATTCAAGTTGACCTCTGCGAGTGAACGAACAAGAAGAAGAGGAGAAAACCTACTGACATCATTACGAGGCATTAATTGTTCTAGAATCTTCGGGGTAAAGACAGGTAGACATACAAATATGTGGAGAAGATAACTAGGTCACAGAAGTGAAAGGGATAAGGAAAACAGGGAACGACCTGGAAGTGATGGCACAAGACTGGAGGACTTTGTTGTTTTCTGGAGGCCATGCTCCTGTGGGAACTAAAGAGCAGTGGTGATGAGAATGAATCTCAAAACAATATTTTTTAACATTTTGTATTGTAGTGTTTGCTACGTTTCTTAGTAGCACGCCCCTTTCAGCCATTTGTCATGTACTGTGGAAAACAATGAAAAACTATGGTAACTTATGTTTGTATGTAAGGGATCCCGTTACACGCCCATTGAGGCATATTGAGAATATGGTGTTAGGCCCATATTTTCTTGACCATCGGCACACTTGGGGTAATGTGGTCAGCAACACGCCGGCCGTCTTAACCTTCCCAGAGTAAATCTGGTACTTAATTCATGTAGCTGGGTCGATCCCAAAGCCGTTTGCAGTCTAAAACATCCCACCTCAACTGGGGATTGAACCATGGACCACTAGCTAGGAAGCCAGTGCACTAACCACAGCGCTACCGCATACATGTTTGTATTTGGTATCTTACAAACGTATATATGTATATGGTATCTTGCAGCAAATAATTTATTAACTATTAGATAAGTGACGAAGGCAGAATGAAACTTTTTTTCCACGTTTTTGATAAGTCATTTCTATTTCTGCATTTATAACGTTAAAAGGTTATAAGCTGTTGCAAAAAACTAGTATGTACATATAGGTATGTATGTTAATAACGATGTAGACTACTCAAAGGGAATAATGTTAAATGGTTGTTAGTATTGTAGTCGAACATAGAGATGGTGGACAGACTGACATAAAGGCAGACATTCAGGCAAGCAGAAAGACAGGGAAGCAGGCAGACAGACAGGCAGGCACGCACGCAGATGTGGAGATAGACATACCGTCAGACAGACAGACAGGCGGACGGACAGATGGACGCACGGACGTAGGTAGGTAGGTATTTATGTACCTAGGTTTTTAGATTAGACAGATAGATAGATTGGGGGTAGATGGATGGATGGAGAGATAGAAAGATAGATAGATAGATAGATAGATAGATAGATAGATAGATAGATAGATAGATAGATAGATAGATAGATAGATAGATAGATAGATAGATAGATAGATAGATAGATAGATAGATAGATAGATTTGAAACAATTAAACTGCGTCAATCAAATTTAAGAGAGGCAGGGGAAGCGATTACAAAAAAAAAAACACAGATATACTATTAATAATATAAAGAGAAAAATAGTAGACAGAATGTGCAAGCAAAAGTTCTAGAAAATAACACAAATAAAAGAGAACATTGAATTGGGAATACAGCAATTCAGTTTCGAAAACAGGAATAGGAATGAAAAGTTTTAAAGACCGATCTCCACAGAGAAAACTGCTTTTCAACTCCAAAGAAAAAAAAAAGTGAAGGATTGAAGTGAAAAAAAAAAATTCAACTATTCGAGAACAAAAAAGAAAGATAGATGTCAAAATGTTATTTTGTTCACAGAAAAGAAGGAGTACAGAGAAACAGTGGGGGCAGACGAGAGCAATATGTATGCGATAAATCAGTGGTTCTCAAGCATTTTTCGACCACGACACCGATTTCATTGTTCGTGAAGCTAGCGACTAATGTACTAAAGGTGAGAAGTAAAAAATTAAATTAATTATAGGAATTTAGCTGAAGATAAGCTGCTTAACTTATCTTTAGCTAAATTCCTACAATTAATTAAAATTAAAATAAGAATCCTCAACTCAAATGTCAAGTCAGTCCTTTTGTATGGCTCTGAGACATGGCGAGCAACAAAAACAACAACCAAAAAGCTACAGACTTTTATAAACGGGTGCTTGCGTAGAATAGATGGACTGAAATGGTATGGCAAAGTCACAAATGTGGAATTGATGACAAGAACCAGATAAGTGCCAGTGGAACAAGAGTTGAGAAGAAGACGCTGGCGATGGATAGGACACATATTGAGGAGACCTGTTGATAGCATTACAAGGCAATCCTTTATTCGTTATTCTGGAATCCCCAGGGAAAGAGAGGCAGAGGTAGACCAAACAACACATGGAGAAGAGAACTGGATACAGAGGTGAAAATGATGAGGAAAACATGGAAAGAACTTGAGCGGATGGCACAGGACAGGAAGACTTGGCATGTCTTTGTTGAAGTCCTATGCTCCTCGGGGAGCTAAAGGTTATTGATTGATGTACCGCTTAAAGGGGCGTGTAGTTCCCGGAAATCTCTGAAGAGATAAAGAAAGAATATGACAACTACATACTTATGCATGTCGTACCAGGCGACTAAGATGAGGTTGTGCATGGGACAAGCAACTTCATCGTGTAAAACAAATTGCCACAGAAACCGTTGCTGTAGGGGTCGGAGTGGCTCAGAGGTATGGCGTCCACCTCGTATTCAAGAGGTACCGGGTTCGAATCCCAGTTGAGGGATTACAATTTATTGAAATATTTTGTTTCGGAACCAGTGGTCCTAATTACGTCATACTCCCCCCTGGTCTCATGGGTAGTGAGATCGGATGCCTAGCCTACTCGGATAAGGGCGAAAAAATAGGAGGTCCCGTGTGCAAGTTGCGCACGTTAAAAATCCCACGGCAGTTGTAAATCGTAAGGAGTAGGCTTATCAGGCCGCTGCCCTGGCAAAATTAAAAAAATTAGGAAACTTTCCCACCACAAAAATATTTATAGAATGTGTGATTCCTATACATTATATACACACATTGGGATTCTCGCCGGTGCTACGGAGTTCGTGCACTGCGCTGAGATCCTCCTAGTGTGATCTAAGGGAGGAGATCGGAGCATTGATGGCGTCAGTGTGCAATGAAGATTCATCATGAAACATGTCCTTTGCGGAACGTCGCTCTCATCACAGCCCGCCTGAAAGACTCGATCTCTAGCCAGCCCTCCTGCCTCCTCCATCGTCATGTTCAAGGTGTCTTCAATGTCCTGTGTCCACCGTCGTTTTGGTCGGCCCCTGCCTCGCCTTCCAGGTACCATACCCTCTATCACTGCTCTCTTTAAGCCACTATGGCGTTTAATGTGGCCAAAATATTTCAGAATATTTCAATGAAGATAGTCCTTAAAAACCAAATCAAATCAAATCAAACTGTTGCTGTAAGAGTACGTGAATATTTTGGTTAATTCTTCATGCAAGAGGACAAGTTTAAATGGTGGTTCCATGATCTTCGAGAATCGCAACAGAAAATAATGATGATAGTGATGAGGATTATGATGATGGTGATGAGGATGATGATAATTATGACGATGGTGGTTATTATGACGATGGTGATGGTGGTGATGATGATTTCGCTTAAAAATCCGGATAGGGGAAACGTAAAGGACGCGACACATCTTATTGTTTTCCCCCGATCCAACATAGCGTCGCCACACATACGTTGAGAATCAGTGCCAAAGACCTTGCATCTCGGTCTGTAAATGTCACAGCTAATACATGTCCCCAGGGGACAAATCAAATTCAACGGTATCAAGTTTGCGCCATTTCACAAACACTTTGCATGGTTAGATTGGTTTTGTGAATATATCACCGACAAAAGTGCATAATGCAATATTTGTTTTTATGCGCGTATAATTAGCATAATGTGTATAGCACAGTCATCGTTCAGAAGGAACACATGATGATCAATCGGGTTAAAGATGACCTTACCAGGCGTAGCTGTTGCTAAGATAGTTAAATCATAACAAACAATGCTTTATCATTATCAGCTGCCATCTCCTAATCTAAGATCGGCTGTAGTGGATCTCCAACGTCTTCTGTCTCTTGTGTCGATGGTACACTCTGATGGGCTTTCTTCGTCATCGCTTGATGTTATCTTCCTATTTATAGCGCTGCCTTCCTCTTGCATGTTTGCTTTCACCTCTTCCTTCTATTATGGTCTTCTGCAAGGTGTAATGTTATTTTAGGTGACCAAAATATTTTAGCTATCTAACTTTGATCTCTTTAATTAATTCTAGATTTATCCCTAGCTTTTCTAGGACCTCATTATTTGTTTTCTTCTCCTTCCATGAGATGTGCCACATTCTTCTATACATCCACATCTCAAGGGCTTCAATTCTGTCTTCCAAAACCGCTCTTCACAGTTGACGGCAGAGTTGAAGGTAAACATGCAAGAGAAAGACTGCGCTATAAGAGGAAAGATAACTTCAAGAGATGGACAGGAAAGGGACTGTCATGGTACACCTTCAAGACCTAAGACAGAAGACGTTGGAGATCCATTGCAACCGAACATCGATGTTGAGATGGCAGCTGATGATGATGATGAACTTTGGAAATGAAATAACTGAGAACAGTAGCAAGTACAATGTAATCAAGACCCAGTGAGAAATGAGACATTACAGCAAGACCCAGGGAGAAATGAGACATTACAGATATAGTGTTGGCGATAGTGGAATTTTGTATAAAATTACGGACAATGACAACTTGTGTCAATGAAAGCAGCATGGGTATACAGCCTCATCAACATCAAAGCAATATGAGTTGATTAAGACCCAGGAGACGATGGACGAAAGGCGTGGGATGACCGTGGAGTGTTGTTATCTAGTGTCTTCGGTGTGTGCCTTATCCAACTCCAGCTCCTATTCCTCATCTCTTATAGTCCATCATCATCATTTTCCTTTGCGCTGTTATGCAGCATAAGGCCACCATTGTAGCTGTTCCCTGTGCAGGAAGCCTGCATCAAGCATACCTGTGCTCTTGCAGCGGTGCGTTATGTATAAATTTCCACTTGACAATTCCATCAATCAACAGGTCGATGGTTCAGTTCTTCCGCTTGCAAAAAAAAAAAAAAAAAAAAAAAAAAATTCCAGACATCTTTAAAAACGCAGGTCGTAAAATGAAACAAAATGAGTCAGAACGAACAAGGCACAAGAAATTTTAAAAACAAATGAGCAAACAAAATATGGATAGACAAGGAAGCAATTGTGGGTAGTTGTTGAAATGTCACGTGGTCTGAGTGATGTGTTGTGCACAGTTTTCTTCGTTTGCCAGCTTGCGAGGTTGACCAGCAACATCATGATGATTATCTATCTATCTACACACTAACATAATTACCCATGTATATTACGTCGGTCGATCTCACTCAAAATAGTAACTCGCGCCAGGAAAAAAAGTGCGCAACGCATGGTGCGCAACTTGCGCGGCGTGGGTGTTATATAAAACAATTACTTTGGTTTTTTTATATATTTTTTTAATTCTTTCACGAAATTAGTAGCGCTCGACAAAGAAAAAGTGCGTACAAATTGGTGTGCATGAGCCAATAACATACCAAAGTGAATTGTATTTGAACGGTTTGACACATAATGATCAAGATGATAAGATGGCTGCAAAATCTGCAGCTAAAATAACATAATTCTAGCCGTGTTTACGTTGGTCACAGCTGAGGAATGCAACCGTGTTGCAAAATTGTATTGTTTCCATTATATATACTCTCCCGAAAATAGTTACAATCAACAAAGAAAAACGTTCAAATGACGGTGTTCATGAACAGTTTGATTACACTGTATAATGGAAAGAAACCAAAAACACTCTACTTCTATCTGCTCATCCGGGAACGGAAACAGCACACTATAATTAAAAACCCGTCAATTTTGACGGGTTATTGCTAGTAGTAATCATAATCATCAAAATCACTGTCAACGCCAAAATCATATTTATAATCATCATCATCATCATCACCATCATTATAATCATTATCACCATTACATCATCATCATCATAATCACCATCATCATCATTATCATAATCACCATCACCATCATCCCCATCAACATCATAATCACCATCACCATCGTCACCATCACCATCATCATCACCATCATCATCGCCATAATCATAATCAAAATCATCACCAGCGTCATCATCATTAGTCGCCTCTAAAGACATGTCTGAGAGAACACTAATCCTATTTTTTTCTTTGTATTCTTAGAGACCTCTAGGAAGTAACAGAGTTATTTTGTTAACTTGGAACAACGCTGGTAGAAATGTTGTACGTGGTCACGGTTCATTCGTGCTCTATCGCGTGCTGAAAAGACTTAAATACCATAATAGCTCTGAGATGACTTCAAAACTATCAACGCCATTACCCTCATTCCATTGGGGTCGGAGTGGCTGAGAGGTATGGAGTCAGCCTCGAATTCTAAAGCTAGCGGGTTCGATTCCCAGTAGAGTGAATGTAATTTATGGAAATGTTTCTTTTAGAGTCGGTAGTCCTAATGATGTTATAATCCTCCCTTGGTCTCCTGGGTAGTGAGATCGGACACCTAGTCTTCTCGAATCAGGGCGAAAAAAATAAAAGGTCCCGTGTGCAAGTTGCGCACGTGAAAAATCCCTCGGCAGTTCGAAATTGTAAAGAGTAGGCCATAAGGCCGTTGCCCTGCAAAAAGTAAAAATTAGAAACCTATTAAAAAAAAATAAAAATCATTCTAGAATGTGTGATTACTATTTACACACATTGGGATTCTCACCAGTGCTATGGTGGGCCGTGCACTAAGCTGAGAACCTCCTTGTGTGATCTAAGGAATGAGATCGGAGCACTGATGTAGTTGTCCACATGCAATGACAATGAGCCTTAAAACAAAAACCAACGTCATGACAGTCAGTTCACCAAGGAGTATTGGCCATCAACAAACGTATAACAAGTCCTCCTGTTGCGTGGCAACAGCTCAAGGTCTGTCTATTTTCACTTGTGTCACCAGTTCTCGTCTATCTGTGTGTTTCGATTTTTCTCTGCTTGCTACACTAAAGGTCAAGGTCAAGGATCCCGTTACACGCCCATTGAGGAATATTGGGAATATGGTGTTAGGCCCATATTTTCTCCACCATCGGCACACTAGGGGTGGTGTGTTCAGCATCACGCCGGCCGCCTTAACCTTCCCAGAAGTTGCTCCGGTACCCAACTGGGGTTTGCTACACTAAGGTTGTCAGAAAAAGGACTTCCTGGTAATGACAGCAACAGGTTTATTTAATATATGTCTTATCCATCGCCAGAGTCTTCTTTGGCTTCAAAATGCAGTTGCAAAAAAAAAAAAAAAACACAAGTTGAGCATTTTAAAGCTCAACGTATCATTGTCAATGGAATTAACAGTTCTGCATTGTTATATAGAACCAATCCTGACATACGGAAGTAAGTTAAGGACAATTAGTAAACATGTACGAAAAGCATTAAGAGATGTGGTTTTACAGAAGAATGTTAAAAGCACCACGGACAGCTGAAATGAGGATGACCTGAAAGAGGAAAATGGGTCCTGGAAACAGGCTGCATCACTGCAGTCTGGCTGAGTGAGTAGGGATCGAAGAGGGAAGGCGACCCCGGTCCCAAAAAATGCCGTGCGGAAGTCGGGTGTGTCGGCCGAAAGGCGCAAATACCGCAGCTTCGCTGTAAACGGACACAACGCAACCAACGTCCTTTTCAGGACGAACGAGGAAGAAGAAGAAGAAAGAGGCAAATGCCCAAAGGAGGATTATTTCTAGCTTTAGAAGGAAGCGGTCTAGATTCTTAGGTCATGTTATGAGAAGAAGAAATCTGGAGATATTGAAGGAAATCAAGTTTGACAAAAAGACAAGATACTAGGCAGTTTGACATCATGGCACGGAAAACGGTTAGCAACAGAATTCAAAAATAGTACTGAAGACAAGAAGTTGTGGAGAACCGTGATCACCTACACCACCAGGCATGGTACTTGAAGAAGATTTTAAAGGTCGGCACTTAAAAAAACAAAAGCAGTTAACAATTGAGTGTTGAAGCTTAAATTTTTTAATGTGAACACGGATAGTTCATTAACTCTTTTGGTCCTAGGTTGTTCCTGGTTTTTACCCTAGCAGGAAAATGCTATCTTAAATCGATGCTTGCGTAGAATAGAAGGATTGTAGTGTTATGAAAAGATCCCTAATATGAAACTGATGACAAGAGCTAGATAAGTGACAGTGGATCAAGACATGAGAAAGAAGAAGACATTGGAGATGGATGTGACACACACTGAAAAAAACTTGTTGATAGAATTACTAGATAATCCCTGTACTGGAATCTCCAGGGTAAGAAAGATAGAGGAAGATCAAAGAACACATGGAGAAGAGAACTGGAGACAGACATGAAGGGAATGAAGAAGGCATAGAAAGACCTTGAGCTGATGGCAAGGGACAGGAAGACTTGGCATAAGTTTGTTGAATGCCTATGCTCCTTTGCAACGGGTGCTGAAAGGTGAAATAAGAAAAATGCAAGCTATTTTCTTCCTAATACGTGATATTTTTAGTCTAGACCACATCTGGAAGTCTTACAAGTACAGCACAAACACAAAATTAAGATTATATGAGAGCTTTGTACTTTTTGTGTCTCTCTATGGTGCGGACTGCTGGATAGTAACAGAGAAGGAAATATCGAAATTGTCTTCTTTCCACACAATCTGACTAAGGAAAAATCTTTTGGCCGAATACCATCACCAACCAAGAGCAGCTTACTCGGAGCAACCAAGAGGATATGCACACCATAAAAGCTGGCAGACGCTGGAGTTGGGTTGGCCACGTTCTCAGAAGAGACCCCGATGCCATCACAAGAACAGCTATGCTGTATGGACCCCTGAAAGAAAGCTAAAGAGACGTCGATCAAAAACAACGTGGCGGAGAACTGTTGAAGCCCGAGATGCAAGAATGAACCAGAACTGGGGTACTGCACGAACGATGGCCGCCGACCGAGCAAAATGGATGCAGTTTGTTGCTGCCCTACAAGACGCCACCAGGCGTAATGGTCACTGACTGCTTTGACAGTTAGCGATTAATGATCAAAGAAGAAGAAGAAATTAAGTATTTTAAAACAAGTAGTAAACATAGATTCTAACGAAGAAAGTAATCTCATAGTGTACGTAAAATCGTTGTAAGTTGACAGAAGAATGTATTGAATTGTTGCAAGTCTGAACCGCAACAATTACATTTGTTTTATTTCAAATCACGTGGAGGCTCGAGAATATCGTTTTATCGCGAGCATGTAACCCGCCTATTCTTACTTACTTAGTCGTTCCTCTTCTACCGGAGGGTGTAGAGGTTTGGAAGAGAGATCGCTATAATATCCTATCGGCTGTGTTCCTCCTGACCTCGTTCCATTCTAGTCCCCGGTCCTTCAAAGATTGTCTAGTGTTGTCCTCCCAGCGGACTCTGAGTCGACCTGGAAAGATTAGATCCCGGGTGTAACAGAAGTATGTAAATATATTACATGATATCTACACGTTTTGCTTCCACCTGTTTTCCACCTGTTCTTCCTTATTCGTTATGCACGTTTGGTTAACGCAGTACCCCAAACTTCGATTCATTCATCTGTTTCATTCATAATTTTGCCACGCCTTATTTTTTTTTCTTTTCTCTATTGTCTTAACAGGCATTAGGAATGTTTAAAATCAGGCCATTTCACGTGTAGAGAGAGAGGGGACGGGTCGTATATTTGTAGAATCAAGAGCGATAATTCAAAAGTTGTACCTTTTGATAAATGCACGTAGAAAGAGAAAAGGGGAGATAATCAATCACAGTTACACCCCCCCCCCCCTCTCATCGTTCGTTCGTGAATGTAATTGGCTACAGATGAGCGGAGATCAAAAGACAGTTTGCTCGCTGCCGGGGTCAGGCGGTCGGCAAAAGGTGGCAAAATTAACTTTGATTTAAAATTTGACCACGGAATTCCCCAAAGGTGTTATGTCTCTCACTGGTCAGTTACTTTTTGTCTATTTCAGATATATTCCAGCTTTCAAACTCAGTTTATCTAGTACCCACACATTTTCAGACGTCTAGCTTCGATATTCTAGATCCATTATAACAGTGGAATTTCTTAGTTTTTTCGATTGGAGATAGTCATTTTGTGTTGCGGTAAATATTTATAATAGCCTCTTGAGTGATTTAATTGGTAAGTCCGGCATTATATTTCACTAAGATTTTTCTGTGTTGAGTGATTTAATTTTTAAAGTCCGTCATGATATTTCACTAGGATTTTTGTGCTAATTGACTAGCGAATTAAAACAACATAGAGCTAACTTTTTAATTTAATTACTTGCTATTAACTAGTAAGAGATATTTTGGTCAACTAGTAAATGCACTATTCATTATGAGTACTGACGAAATAAATATTTATTTCTAATTCATTATGAGCAATTTTATAAATGACTAGCGCTTATTTCACGGGGTTTTTGTTAAACGATAAATAAGATATACACTTGTGTTTTTCTAATTTAAATTTAATAGCCGAGTGGATATTAAATTATACCTCTACGCGGGTTATTTTTAGGATAGAATACTGATTGTGGTTAAATGTTGCATTTTTCTTCCTATAATTCTAGTACGGGTCACAACCCAAAACCTACCAGCGGCTTCAATATAAATCTGAGAAAACGGGTCTAAGTACAATAGACGCCAAACAAACATTCTTATGCACCCAGCGGGTCTTTGAGGTTTACCGGTTCGGCTCTCTTGGTTTACCCAGAAAGAGAGAGAGAGAGTACCAACAAAAGACAATAAGAATATTTGTAACTGGACCTATAGCTATCCAGATTTCCTTTTTTTACATTATAGTCTACATTCAGCTCGCTGTGGCTAAGAATAGCAAATTTAACATTACCTGCCTACCGACCACTTGTGTTGTGGCGAGGATTTATCCTGAAGAACAGATTTATCTACCTGACATTCTATTTTACTATCGAATATTTCAAGCTACTGTACACTGACTATTTTGATCTAGAAGTTGTGTTTCATACCTGGACTAATTGCTGTGACATGAACAGAGTCAAAAAAAAAAAAAAAATAGGCGTTCATCAAATAAGAGGATTAAACAGTCATTTGAAGAACTGGGGCTTATCTTGCCAAAAGAACCGACACTGAATCTGTTACCTGGAGCATGGAGATATGTTCAAGCTGTTGTCAAACACTTATTCGGTAAGCGAGAATGAAATGTGATCACATGTTTGTCAGAGCGAGTGAAAGCAGGGATGAATAATTCTTATATTGTGTAATTAATATACTCACTTTGGTTTTTTTTCTTATGTTTGCTAATACTGTTCATTTTCAGAATAGACTAACTAGAAACTCTGTTCTTTACAGTGTAGTCAAATTCTATACCATAGCGCTAATCTTTTGACCTTTTGGGGGTTAATTAACTTCTTCTTATGGGAACTTGCCTCAACAGAGGCGATTGCGCTTATGTGTCTATTCATCTATTAATTCTGTAACCTATGATTTTTATATTCTGATATTTTGATAATAACTGTTGTGAAGTTTCTTTATGGTAAATAAAAGTAACATAAAACTTAATTACCTATGTCGGTCAGCTCGTCCCAATATCCCTATTCCATAAATATAGTTTCACGTTTGTGCGTCTAATTGTCGTCACTTATCTGTGTGTGTGTATGTGAGTGGTTAATATATATTAATATATATATATATATATATATATATATATATATATATATATATATATATATATATATATATATATATATATATATATATATATATATATATATATATAGGTATACTGTCTGATCAACAAATTTCTGTTGTAGAGATAGGCTGGACTAGAGTATCTTCTCAATCCAGGGACAGACTACCTTTCACCATTTCACTCGTGAAATCTATTTCTTGACCTTACCTCTCACTGAGTTACCACCCTTTTCAGTTCTATTCAGACGGGACCAAAATATATCTTAAATACCTATCTAAAATCTACGACACCTGGCACTTAGTCTCACATGCTTGTCGTGGTAGCCGGTCTTCTCCCATTCTACAAACATGGCCAAACCATCTTAGTTGGGACTGTTCTACTTGGGTCTGCAGGGGTTGGGTTTTTAGGTATTGACTTATCGTCTGGTTGCGGACCATGTCTATACATGACATTACATGTACATGACATATACATGACATATACATGACATATACATGACCAGGAAATAATTATGTTTTGCTCTTTCTGCTGCATATCTTGTTAACGGTATTAATTTACTTTTTGTCATTTCATTCCTCCCCATTCCAGTTCAACGTCATTGGCCCTTTGTAGTCAAACCTATCATGACTTATGGTCAATGCACCATGGCAAATAAAAATTGAAGGCCTGCGTGCTCTTTTAATGGTTGTTCAATTTAGCCTTCATGGTGCACAGCGAGTCGTTTCCTTATTTTCCCGAAAATGCAGCATGACAAGATTGCGAGTCCTGTGTGTTCTTTTAATGGGAGTTAGATATAGCTTTCACGATGCAATGATCGCCTATTCTGAATTTTCCCAGAAAGCAAGCTGGATTTGTTCATTGCTGTTTAGAGACATTTCAGAAAGACTTATTTTATGAGGGACTAGACGCTGTATGAAGCGGTTCTTGGTCGAATTGTTCACAGCATCGCACCGTACCATTCGGCTTCTAGGGTAGAAGTGGTAAGAAATTACAATGTCCGATGGTAAAATTCACTTATCAGCACAGACACGTATACAGATTCATATCTTTATAGAAATGAGGTAACTCAAGCTTCAAGAACATGTAAAAGAATATGGTTATGGTTATTCCATAGCAGACACTACCATAGCGGAGTAAAGTGTTAGATACTTCACTATGCTAGGTCCAGCTTCGAAAGATTGGGTGGTCTATTTCCTTGCTCGCTGCCTTTGCCTACCGCAACTCAAAAGCAGTGTCAGGTACCCATTTATAGCTGGATAGGCTGGAGCGTGAAGCCACTGTGTTTCAAGCCCCGGTACCTTTGCCGCGAGATGCCAGCTCTGGAACCACTCTGTCAATCAGACTCTCGTGAAAGAGTAACCCAGATTAAAACACGCGCTATCTGCGGACTATGTATGTATTTTGTACCTGGTCATTATTTATACATCGGCATTATGTCAAGCTGGGCGGCTGGCATCTATACTAAGTGAGGAGAAAAATATGAGCTATTTTCCAGTAATAACTCTTATTTATGACAGCCTGAAGGAGACATAAGTCCATTCGTGTATTACGTAAACAGTGTGCGCAAATACAAATGCCCCAGATTGCGACTATGTCGTTGTTTTTCTAGGATAGCGCGATTCCCCCATTTGCCACCAAGTATAACATTGAGTGACATGTTGTGTTTATATTGAGGTGGTTTTTATGTTTCACATCGAACTTCCATGAAGCACGCCTACAAGGAGTGCTTGAGTCTACGTTCTCATAATGTAGCTGGTGGCTTTTATAATAATGGAGAAAGAATATAATTCCCAGTAATGGCGGGAAAGGCTGTGTGTAATTCTCAAAGGTATCTGAGAAGATACAAAAAGAATAGGCCGACTGATACCTCAGGAACGTCGTATGATGCGAATAATATGAGACTGTGTATGGAACTGGTAACGTGGGACCTAAGATGCGTCAACAGTGAGAATAATGCAGTTAGCGACCCATAGCTATACTGCTTGCGTCAGGGTCAGCGAACCAGAGCTGACCAAGACCGTACTCCACCTCCAAGTGGTGGTCCTGGAAACAGGCTGCATCACTGCAGTCTGGCTGAGTGAGTAGGGATCGAAGAGGGAAGGCTAACCCGGTTCCAAAAATTCCGTGCTGAAGTCGGATGTGTCGGCCGAAAGGCGCAAATATCGCAGCTTCGCTGTAAACGGACACAACGCAACCAACGTCCTTTTCAGGATGAACGAAGAAGAAGAAGAAGAACTGGTAACGTCACCATGTAAAAAATTGCTACAGAAGACACAGCTGCAACAGAACGTCAACGATGAGATGCAGGATCCGTTGCAATGGCGGCTCCTTGCTCCATTAAGAGAAAAAAAAGGGAAAACAAGATCTACATAACAGCACACTCATAACTATAAATGCCCAACTCGTCAGATGATCCCGTGTGGCCAGACAAAATAATGCATAAACGAGTATTACCAGCTCAACAGAAGTGAACATGTCGTAATCTGCAGACTCCGCTCACACCACAACAGACTGAGAAACCGTCTGTTCAACAAGGTAAAGATAGGAGCTACCGAGGAGTATAAATATAGCATCGATAAAACGACAGCTGAACATGTGTTGAAAAAAGTGCCCAACATATGAGGAACAGAGAGAGCACATATGGCCTTCACTAGTACCACTTCTTGAAAAATTCTATGGAAATACCAGCAACCTCAGATGCCCACTGATTTTTTAAAACATATTAAAATTAACGTTTGAAAATGTACGAGGAAAAAGGAAAAGATGGTTTCATATCATGAAGCGCAGAAAGGAAGAGAAGGTTAATCAAAGAGCAGTTAGGTAAAGTCGAAACTACATGGATTAATTTTAGCGGGAACAAGTGAAGCCTTTCTAGGATTGATCTCGCTGCAGGGTTGTAGCTCCCGTCACTACTCGCGACATCAATGAAGCATATAGCTATTAACTAATAAAAGAACGAGTCATTTGATATGTTCATCTCTTAAAATAATGAAAAAAATATTTGTTTTTGAAAAAATGTACCACTTAAAGAAATTGCATATTAAAAAAAAAAATACGCAAGAAAAATAAAATAAACGGAAATCACATCACACAGGGTTCTTTATAACAGATAACTTGCTGACATCTTTGAGATTAATAATTGGAGTACGTCAGGGATGCCTCTTGTATTGCTCGTCTTCGCATTAGCTATATATTTATTTATAAAAACAACTATATCAAACATCAGAAAGGGAATTCCTTGAGCTCTGACAAAACAGCTCAATAATCCTTACTTTGATGACGACGTGTCCTTCTGCCCCATACCGAACACCGCAAGAAAGAAAACAATATAATAATATTCGTTCACAACAACAGGGTTCGAAAATCCACGGATAAAAGACAAACATCAAGAGAATGTGATAAATGATGGACTGTTAAGATTTTGAGAAATCCCTTTGTGATTTGACTTGTAAAACTATTTTTTATTTCCCTTTTGTCACAATAAAGTTCAGCTTTCCTCTTCTCATAACATGTCCAAAGAAATTAGATTGCTTACTTCTAAACTGACCATCATTGCAGGCAGACGCTGGAACTGGGTTGGTCAAGACCCCAGAAGGGAATGACATCTGCTATGCTATTGACCACAGAAGGACAGCGAAAGAGAGGCAGACCAAAGACAACCTGGCGGAGAACATGCAGGCTGAGAGGCAAAACATGAACCAGAGTTTGGGCACGGCACGAAGGATGGCAACAGACTGAGCAAAATGGGGACAGTTTTTTTCTGCCCTACAAGACACCACTAGGCGTGATGGCCGCTGACTGCTTTGTCAGTCAGGGGCTAAGGATCCAAAAAGATGACTTCTAAAATGAGGCGTTATTTGCGCAATGGCTTTTCACGCTTGAGTTTATTAATTCTGTATAAGTATACGCCTGTTCCGATAGATGGAACTTCAGATTTGCACATATCTTGTATTTCATTAAATTCTGCAAGTTGTTGATCAGTAAATGTCGCGGTCACATTTGAGTGGAGGATGATGTTAGAAGACTACACCATCTTTATCTCTGTCATAGTTGTGCAACAAATAAACATCCTCAGTGACCCTCCTAATAATAGGCCGGAGGAGGAAAAGAACGAATTATGAAAGAAATAAGGAAACACAAAAGAAAGAAAGAAATATGAAAGATGAAAAATAGAAAGAAAAAAACTGATAATGACTGATGAAAAAAAAAGGTTAGAAGTAGCGACAGGGAAAAAAGAATAATAATAAATAAATAAAAGACATAAAAAACATACTAACACAGAGCCAGTAGTTCCTTATTAAATAAAGGTGAAGGTAGACGCATTTCCCGTACTGTCTGGGGGAGTGAAATGTTAGAGATTTCCCTTTACTAGGTCTCAGCCTTATGGCGTGCGGTGTCAAGTTTCCATCCTTGTTGGCTTTGTCTTCCCTAACACAAGGCTAGGGCCAGGTACCAATGTACAGTTGGGTAGACAAAAATGTGCGGCTACATGGTTTCAAACCTGCTAACTCTGCCCCGAGAATCAGGCGCTCAAATCACCTTAGCAATCGGACGCTGCAGATGATGACAAGTGAAAGAAAAGTGCACAAAGAAGTATGGGGGAATAAAATATAATAGTGACTCAGAATTGATTCGAACACCTGAACTTCCCCAGATATGTCAGTATGTTTAATATATTATCTAAGCCAGCTGACATTATGAAGTCTAAGTGTGTGAGCCAGTTATGAAAAATTATTTAAAGATACAATGACAACACAAATGAAAAATATTCAGATCTCTACATCGGTATCAGAAGTGACACACTGCGGACAGTTAACGGAATTCCAGCACTCACATTTTGAGTGATGTACTGTGAGCGTCCGATTGAAAGAGTCGTTAGAGCGCTGATCTATGGCGGCAAAGGTGCCAGGTTCGAATCACGGTACCGGCACGCTCCAGTCTACTTAGCTGTAAATGGGCAACTGGCTTTGAGTTAGGGAAAGAAAAAACAATGAAGAAGGGAACTGGTCACACGGCCTCTCTGTGACGTAGAATGGAAATATTGAACAGTAATCTGACAGCCTTTGCTTTCCCATTTAGTGTCTACCATTGGCTAAGCCAAACCACGCAATTTTCTGTTTGTAGACTCACCTTTGAATCCACGCCCTTTTTCTGGGAACATAACAACAGAGTTGTTTACCAACTTTTCGCAACCTGCCAGTCTTAATAGGGGAGCGAATCACGTTTGTTTACCTGAGTTTCTCACGCGAGCTGATTTGCCAGTTATCGGTCATTAGACAGATGCGCGGGGAAATAACGGACTGTTTGAAGAGATAAACGGGCGATAATATTTCCCGACCACCTTTGATATTCGTACGTTTCAGGAGGAGGTAAATGTTTGATCTGCGAAAAGAGGACGTAATCTAACAGAGGCCAGTTGCACGGCCTAGTCTTCTGATGTCTGTCAACATCGCTGAGTAGAATGAACAAGGAAACCTTTGATCCAGGAAACACAGTTTCCTGATTTATCTGCTATACAGAAGGTGTGAATTCTAACATCTTCTAGTGATAATAACACTATGATATGTATATATATACCGCGCTCTCTCAAATTCAGTTATTAGAATCGCTCAGAAATTCTTGCATAATCTAAACACGCCAGACTAGAACCATTCTTCGCTAAATGTGTTAAATTGTCTCGTGGGGATTTCATTTTCTGATTTGTGGTAATAGAAATTGTGCTTAAGTGTTAAAAATGTGTTAAGTTTACCATTTTAATTCCCTGTAATTCCTTAGCGTTTAAAACTAGTGAAATAACATATCGCGTAGATATTTTCTTGCCAGTCGTTCAGTGTAATGTAATTTCCAACACCCATTTTCAACAAGAAGATACAGTTTAGCTGACAGATTATTAAGCGTGACGGATGAGTGACAGAATAGAATTCGCATTATATTTCATTGTGTGAAATTATATAATTGACTAGTGTTAATATCATGTGACAAAACAATAGACGTCGACAAATAGCTGGTAGTGACAGGCGATTTTTGTTAAAGTGCGCGTATGGATAAATTAAATAATAATTGACTTAGTGCGCTGTTCATTTTCTCGCGGGCAATAACGGGGGAGGGCGCATACCCTTTTTCCCGACATGCCACAGCGGAAAACTTATGGGTGGATAGGATAGTAGCAGTTTTTGCATAAATGTTCTTTTCTTCCTAGTATAGCACCTGATCAAAACCAGCGGCCAGCGGTCTTACCATTACCATTATTATTATTTTGGGTCTTCGATTTTGGGCTAGCTCGGTCCTCTTTCTTCATTAAGTGAAGGATTAATGGTGTCTTCTTCGTGGTTACAAGTTCCAAGTTCCTTCGTGAACCGGTTGGGCCCAAGAGACAAATAAACATTAATATAAAATCGTTACTGGACTGTACCTTACCAAGAATTATTTATTCATTTTTTTCCAGCCCACGGGGCATACGAAAGAACATATATTCCTGACCTTTGACAGCCGTAGCAACGGAGTGATCCAGAAAATTACGCTGTTTCAAAATCGGCTCTCAACATAGAGCCAGCCGATAGGATTTACCATCATCATCATTTTTACATATTGTAACATTTATCTTAGCAACCAGATGCTTAGCAATACGGGAATTACTTTTCTCCTTTTTCAACTGTGAACGTCCAGAGCACGTCTTGCTTCAGTAACTATTCGCGGTGACACTTGTGTTCATCCAGGGAAAATTAAACCACCAAATTTGGCGTCCACCTTGTAATTATTATTCGATATATAGGCTGGACTGGGGCCATATTTGGGCAACCCACCTGACAGTATAGGTTCAGGAACTATTGTAATTTTTCAAGGGATTCAACACCACGAGTGGGTAAGCGAGATTGTTTGTGTTTATCTTTGACCTTTGGTTATTAACTTCTTTTGGGATCCTTTCTCAACAAAGGGGAGGGCACTTATTCGGTTATTTTCATATGTCTGTAAACATGATTTTATTGATTTCTCTATGTGTTTTGATGTTGTGAAAAGTTTAATGATAATAAACAACAAATAGAACTTAACTTTTGTGTGTTGGTCAGACCCATACCCAATTAACCATAGTTTTCACGTTTTGTGTGTCTTGTTGTCACATAAATGTGTGTGGGTGTGTTTAGTTAAACTTATCTTTCTAGAGATAAGGGGTTGATTTGTCTTACACTAAAATATAGTCGTATAGATAGGCTTGACTAGAGAAACTATTCAGTCCAGAGACAGATCTTAACTGTTCACTCGTGAAATCTATTTCTTACACCTTTACTCTGCAATGGCAAACTACTGAATGAAAAAAATTGCCTAGAAATAATCAAAAACAGCCATTAAAAGCTGGGGTTGATTGCCACGTCCTGTAAAGGATAAGCAACTAACTTTTTACTCTCACATACCTTGTATTTACCACTATCACCTCTGCTCAGACGGGACCATAACTATCTTCTAACCTATCTAAAATTTACGACACTCTCGTTGCTGAACCTAGTATGGTGAATTCTCTAATACTTCACTCCCCACGGCTATGGGACTACGTTTACTTTTTCTACTGAGAGTGTTCAAAATGGAAGGTCCTTCTTGTTCTTGTTCTTGTTCTTGTTCTTCTTGTTCTTGTTCTTGTTCTTCTTCCTACACTCTCAGACGCGTAATTAAACGTATTCAAGTGAATATTTTGAAAGAAAGCAGTGGTCAGTTTGAGGCTGTCCATATAGTTTTTCCAGAAATGATACTGCTGACTGCAAAATGTGCGTTCTCTGTTGCTCCATAGTTCACGGGAAGGTGCCCATCAGTAGCATAGTGTGGACACTAAGAATGGAAGGTCCAAAGTTGGATGGCTCCGGCATGAATGGAAAACCTTCATTGAAGCCTTGAATCTTCAGGAACAAGTGTTGATCTACTGTCATGGTCATGCATGGGGAACGCGGCAATGATAAGAGCTGACAGAGTAGCTTCAAGAGCACCCATACAAGGTGTACTGGATATGGATAATGGAGAGATACTGAGGACAACTAATGATCGCCTATTAGAGAATGTCACTGTAATCGATAAATCATCAAGGTTAAGACTGCTGGAATTCGGCATCAAACGTAAACGCCAGCAGAGATGGACGAATGAGAGGATGCATCTGGCGTGTATACAACCAGTGAGCAACAGGAACAGTTAGCATTTATACCCTTCGACATTTGCTGAGGGAGACTGAGCACCTATGGGTTTATCCGGTGTGCGATGATCTCGATTTTTATCAACAATATCAATAACTGAGATCGTCGCTTTTGGGCGCATCTCATGCAGACAACAGCATCCATCATCATCATCACTTTTCGTTCCCAGTGGATCATGGAGCCACCCATACAGCTGACCCCCTTGCGGTAAGCGTGCACAAAGAATCCACAATCTCTTGCAGCTGTGGTCCTTGTAGCAATTTGTGTTACATGATGATGTTGCCAGCCGCATGAACGACCTTATATTAGTTGCCTTGTACGCATTGCTAACGTGTTCTTTCTTTCTTTATTTCTTTTCATTTCTTTCTTTCTTTCTGGCATAAGAGACCCCCTAAAATTATAAGGGGGCAAACATTAGCAGAACACCAGAAATCGACGCTTACAACTGTCAGGGTTCTACCAGCTCTTGGTCAATTCAGATCTCAAAACCGCATTCAAAAGTGAAACTACAGGCCTTCATTATGACGGTCTTCACTCATCAACCATTTTTATTTAGTGGCGTCTGTCAGTTATTGATCTCAATGTCTAAGTACACATTACAATTTTTTTTTGCTCTTGTGCAATGTGAAAAAAAATTTAAATCAGTATATCCATTTGCATGATTCTCTTGTGTCTGTGTGTTTGTTTGTCCATTTGACCCGCTAACTATCTATCCTATAATGGTTACATTTTTAAAACTATACTGTACCTTTCTCTCGATTTTGTTCGCGAATAGATAGATCTCTTCAGTTTTTTTATTTATTTCTCATCCTAACCCACGTATAATTTGTTTTCCATTGTTTATCCACACCTTATAATCAATTCACATCTTGTAAACAATAATCGTTTTGTTTTATTCTTTCTCCCCTCCAACTATCTACTTCCCTCCCTTTATTTTCTCGTCGGTTGTCACCCCTTTCGTCTTAAATCTGCCTTGCGCAATGAGCGTGGGCTGTTGTTTCCTGTGGGTGTATGTACAATGATGGGCACATCTAAAGGAGAGATCGTATATCCCGACGCAAGCGGTTGAGATTGAAGGTCCCGAGACAGAAGGCCATTAACTGTCGTAAGCCTATACGCTTAAAATCGGTCTTGTTGTAAAATGTTGTAGTCTGGTATTGTGAAATTTATAATTTGTTGCAGACCATTGTGAAACGTTTATCTGTTAAAAAAAATTATAATATCATTTTCCTGTTCTCTCCTTGTGGAGAATGTAGCCACCATTGTAGCTGGTCTTCTTGCAGGTAACTTTACCAAACATTCACATGCTCTTGCTTTGGAGTTTTCTGTAGCTATTTGTTTTACATGATGAGGGTTCCAGCCTCATTTTAGTCGCCTCGTACGACATGCATGTGGGAGCAGAAGTCCTATTCTTTCTTAATCTCATTAAAGAACCCCGGGAACTCCACGGGGCGAAAAACTTACGACGGAGTTCCGTTCTGACGATTCTGTCGTAAGTCGAAACGGTCGTAAGTCAAAGCGATCGTAAGTCGAATCACCCCTTACATGTATTGACTTATTACATATTTCCAAATCCGTATTCCATCATACCTTTGTTTGTGAAAGTCATACACTGCACACTAAATAAGAGGGTCGAAAGAAAAGATATTACATTACATTGCGTGTTAATGTACTAAAAAAAAAAAGCTTACAAAAACACTTTGTAACTGTGGCCGTACAGCGAGCGGATGGGTAGTAAATTTTAAAAGGGGTTGTATTTTCGTATAGTTCGTTTCACTACCCGACAGTAGGCAGTCAATTAGATCATGTAGAAATAATTTTTACCAGTTAATGATTCTCCACTGTTTTGACGAATACATAGGATGATGATGATGAATTACATTCAGATGTATCGACTTCACGCTAACGTCAGCTGAACCAACACAAGCTATATTTACATAAAGAGTCAAATTCAACCCAACACTTGGTGGCCGACCTTCCTTTGGTGGCACCTTTCTACTATAATGACTGCTGTACAAAATGATACTGGCATTTCTCCTTTCTCTCCTTTATATCGTCTGTCACTACTTCTTGCTTTACCGCTGTTATGTCAGTGGTTAGACTCTGTTCGAGTAGCTTGGGGTATCTATATTTAGACTGGTCTAATACCAGGGCTGACAGTTTATACCAAGTCTCTGACTCCTAATATTCTCAACAGTCTCTTATCTTCTGTGCTGTATAAAAGGTCACCTTATTCTATACGATTGTATATTTACTTGCTAGTTTTGACAGACCTGTAAATTCTTGCCTTGGGCTGACCATCAAAAATACTTGACAGGCAACACTGCCTTCCAAACACCATAGCAGAAACCTGCACCTACATCTATCAACGTGGCAACATGGAACGGCTTGATGGCTGAACAACATAGTTTTCTGCACAACACAGAAGTCAACCACCTCCAGTGGTCTATTCGCCCTAGTGCACCATCCAAGCTAGCGTTTACCACTACACAAAAGTTTAATAACTTTCGCTGGGCCTATCTTACTTCGCTACTCCGCGTTCCAAAATCAGACTGACTTAATCTTATTCCCGATTTAACAATCTTCCGTGTTCTGCTATAGTGCGTTTCACAATGTTTGCCGCTGTTTAATATTCAATATCTCTGCTACCACTTGATCGTAATTGTTGCAACTTTGCATATGACCTAATGATCGCTATGTCCCGAGGGGGACATTTTTTTCCTCGTTAACAAACTTATGGTTTTAAATTTTCTGTATTTAAAGTATACAAAATCGACCACCTCCTAGTCAAACCGTGTTTTGACAGGGCTTACCCCTTCATATTTGTGAGCTATTTCGATTTAACATCTTGAACGTATTTCACGTGATTTTCCCCGTGTTTCAGCACACTACCGCACTGTTTTGAACATTACATTGATCCTTCCGGTGTGTTCAGTTACCGTTCTACTGATTGTGTATTTCAGTGCATAGGCGTATCTTGCGGTATTCTAGGTCTGTAATACAATGGGTATGAAAGTCAAGTTCCTTACACTGCATACAATGGCAGTGCAGATGTGTAAATATTTCTGCAGAGAAGCTAAGCGTGGTAAACTGTATCGGAGTCTCTCAAATATTTCGAAGAAATAAAAAAGGACTTCACGTAGTAATCAGTTAACAAACCCCTCTAACATTCCAATTGTATAGACGCCTATGCCGAAAATATGCAACTTCCTTCATTTACGGTAAATTATTTTCTTCCAGGACAAAATAACTACTTCGTTAAAAAAGATCAAAGGAATTAGCCGTTGCAAGAAAAGAACACTACCTGCAACATTGAATTTTATAAAAACTTTGGGACATCGAAAATATAAGACCACATGCAAAAAATCATGTTTATCAGTGAAAGGAATATGGAGATATTTGAAGTCAATCGTCGACCGACCTTTTTGAAAAGCACTATAAAATGTGTTCACCCTCGCAACACTTTCTCATGCGTGTTAATTTTGATCATTCATCAAAACCTTTCAAGGGATGATATTTAAAGTCATCTTCCTTTGCTGATTAAGCTCAAAACCCATTCAATCTTCTTTAATCGTATTACTAAAACATTACTATGCAAATCAGTTACACCATAATTAAGAACTCACATGAAATACTAAACCAAAACACCAAGCTACATCTCCCAAAAAGGGGTTTACGTAGTTACCTCCCTTCCCTCAAAACACTCTTCTGCTCATTTCACTTCTCCTTAACAAAGACATATAGTCTATTAACAACTCTGTTTAACTTTCTTAAACATTTTTTTCTGTACTCTCTTTCATTCTTAAAGTCCCAGCTACCAGTCACATAATCATTAAATTCTTCTTTTCACATGTTTACAAATAATACTGTCCCGCCCTTTCCTTTTAGGGTCTCAAAGATGCTCCTAGCCTTCTACTAGATGGTCAGAATACTCAGCGGGTGCACTCTCCCTGTTACTTGACATGATTGGGAAGGAGTACTGCAGATGAACAATGGAGACTGATGCATAAGTCTGAAGATTATCGTTTGATACAGCTCGTGGATTTCAATGTCAATACATTTACCGTAGATAATCTCAATGACAATACTTCCACCGTAGATAATCTCAATGACAATACATCTATCGTAGATAATACCAATGACAATACATCTACCGGAGATAATCTCAGTGACAATACATCTACCGTAGATAATCTCAATGACAATACATCTACCGTTGATAATCTCAATGACAATACATCTACCGTAGATAATCTCAATGACAATACATATACCGTAGATAATCTCAAAAATAATACATCTATCTTAGATAATCTCAATGACAATACATCTACCGTAGATAATCTCAATGACAATACATCTACCGTAGGTAATCTCAAAAATAATACATCATCGTCATTATCATTTCCTTTTGCACACCGTACAGAGCTTGAAGCCACCACTACATCTGGTCCCATGTCAGGAAGCCTACTATAACAAGTCACCTGATGTTGCAGTAATGGTGTCTGTGACAATGTGATTTACATTATGAGGTTGCCAGCCCCATGGACAACCTCACCTAATCCGCCTTGTATGACGTATCGGAGTGTGCCGTTGTCGTTTTCTTTCCTTGCCTCTTCAGAGACACCCGTGAACTACAGAGCACGTTGTGAATTGTCTAAAATGACGTCTGTGATCACTTGTTACTTGATCTCTTTTGCTTTCTGACTCTACATCTTAGCACGCTGCTTCATACACGGGTTTAAAGGCAATTGCGTACAAATTTAAGAAAATCCGAAAAGAGAGTTTCCGTAAACTGAATAGCTTTAGTATATCTGGACACAACACATTGAGGTACCATCTATAACACAAGTACGGGATTGGTTCAACAGATCTCTGTACCTGTGGTATCAGCCACATGACAGCCGAACCTCTGCTGCAGTGCTGCCATATACAGCAGTGGACGGAATAGCATACGGCAACAACCCACTTCTCTCCACTACAAATTGTTTGGAGAGGTCAGGAACCTTGAGTTGACTACTTCCTTTATTAGAATCATTAATGTGCAAGTCTGCGGGCGAACGAGAGGTCAGGAGCCTTGAGTTGACTACTTCCTTTATTAGAATCATTAATGTGCAAGTCTGAGGGCGAACGAGAGGTCAGGAACCTTGAGTTGACTACTTCCTTTATTAGAATCATTAATGTGGAAGTCTGAGGGCGAACGAGGTAGAAGAAGTATATTCTACTTAAACGATTCCGATTGGCTAAGCGAGTGCTGTCTTCTAGCGGCTCAGTTGCCAAGTTCCGGAATCAAAACCTGCAAGCGTCACATGCAAACATGTAACCAACTGTAAATGGGTATATATTTATATTAAAGATATCTATGCTCGTTGGGAAGTTGAATAAGAATGATTTTTGTGATAAATGTGGGATGATGTCACGTGCCGGCCTTCACAGCTTGTATATACTGCTTAGACAGCGCAGATTACGCTGACTTGGCCATGTCCGCCACACGGATGATGTTCGCATCCTCAACTAGCACATGGCAAAATAACAGCCGGGCTAGCGCAGCTGAGGTTCAAAGATGTGAGCTAAAGAGCCACGAAGGCACTGGACATAAATCCACCAACCTGGGAGGACAAGGCTGCCTCTTGCACCAAGTGGAGATGCTCCAAAAAGAAGCTTTTACAAAAACAGACCTGACAAGGCCACGTCATAAGGAATACCAGACAAAACGCAGTTAAAACAATAATATTAAATAGCATTTATTCGAAAACTGAACGGTTGGAGGGAGGGAGAACGTGCTAGAGCTACCACCCTTTTGTTACAATACGCGTGTTTTTTTTTAACTTTACGCGGCGTCCTCAGAACTAATCATCTTGTTAGATGCTATCGTACTGAATATATGTTTACCGTTTGTTTTAAAGCATTACCAGTAGGGAAAAAAATAACATTTTTGTTCTTAGGTAAAAAATTAAAAAACGAAATCAGCTTGGTACCAAGCGAGTTAACATAAAAAAATGACTTGTTAAATGGTCAAAGATCTTGAACACGTAAAAACACGTACACTTAGACACAAGTAGAATAGACAGTACAATTGTTAAGGAATCCTAACCCGCAGTGCTCTACGCCAATTTTGCCTCTTCACAGAGACAAGAGACAAGTCCAGCACTTTTAGCTCATAATTTATCTACCAAAAGTCGCATAATGAGAAGTCAATACCATCTTTTGCCTTTTCTCAGGTTCCACGTCAGAACAAGTGCTCTTCTGCGAGAAAAGATGCAGAAGGAATAAATTAAGACATATACCAAGAAACCAAACATAAAAAAGATGTTTTGCCTTCCATTTTGACGGTAATAGATTTGTCTTATCGTTTAGTGGCTAGGTCGAACGAGATTCACGCAGAGATGAAGAGCGGGTAGATTAAAGTGTGTCGTAAACCTGTCTACTTAAAGTACAATGAGCATCGATATGTGATGATGTTAATGTTGTTGTTGGTGGTGTTTGTGGTTGTCGCTGTTGCAGCTGTAGAATAGGTTTGGTAAATATTAAATAATGATTGACAGAAATGAAGACAGACATACTACCAACGAAATAGAGAGACAGACAGACTACGAACAAGACAGACAGACAGAGTACGAATAAGATAGATAAATAGATAGGTAGGTAGATAGATAGATAGATAGATAGATATATATATATAGATAGATAGATAGATAGATAGATAGATAGATAGATAGATAGATAGATAGATAGATAGATAGATAGATAGATAGATAGATAGATAGATAGATAGATAGATAGATAGATAGATAGATAGATAGATAGATAGATAGATAGATAGATTTATAGATAGATAGATAGATAGATAGATAGATAGATAGATAGATAGATAGATAGATAGATAGATAGATAGATAGATAGATGGATGGATGGATGGATGGATGGATGGATGGGTGGGTGGGCATGTGTCGCGAAATTGGTTTCAAGTCATTGCAAATGAGTTCAGTTAGATTTATAAACCCATCTACGATCGAGTGACCGCTTTCAAAATGGCGGCGTATCAGCGAAATGTGTATCGGACAGAGGAAATCGCCAACGATAAATAAAAACGAAGGGAATCCGTATGAAAAGGATTTTACATTTCAGTACAGGGAAGGATGGTGTATAACTGCATATAAGATGGAACGGTAGGAAGTTCTCATTTACGGAGATATATGGGTATTTCGGCTGCCCACAGTTACGCTAAAAGCATGTAAACCCACTTCTGTTCTAAATATTAAAATCAACAAATAACAGTTTGGGAAATTACATGGATAGGAAGATAGAGTTTTATCAGCTGTATAAAACTAGATAAGATGGAACTATATGGATATTATATATGCCGAAAATGATAAAGGCAAAATTTCAGTCGACGCACAGTTCGGCCGAAATCACTGTTCGGGAAGGATTTTTCAGGCTTAGGTTTAAGCTGTGACGTCGGTACTCTCCGATACGTCCGCGCTATACGTATTTAAAGCGTATCGGTAAACTGAGCTACAGACAACGAAAGAGGGTTCAGACAGACTGGAGGCAGAGTTTCGCCACGACCCATGAATTGTGAGCGGATCGCCAGAAACATTTTTTAAGTCCAGTATCTGAAGTCTGAGGGTAAGCGAAATTATGATAACTACCGTGTATAATAATTGTTATTTCAGGTTCATATAGAATTCACAAAATATGCCTGTATAATAATCATTGATATAATGTATTGTATTTTTAATATGATCTAAACATGTGCATTGTGGATGAGATGATTGTTGCTTGTACAAAAATTAATCACAAATAGCCCCACAGCCTAATGAAGATATATTTATAATATTGCTTTATCGCTTACGAAGATAAAGGCAGTCCCATGGCAGAGATTGTCATAGGGAAATGAAGTGTTAGAAACTTCATCATGGAAGATCCCAGTTTACGAGGTTAAGGTGACTAGTCCCCTTCCTCGCTGCCTTTGCCTTCCCTAGTTCGAGCGCACAACTTCGTACCCATTTACAGCTAGTAAACTGGAGTGTTCTACAGCCAGTTTCAGTAGAAAGCAACCTGATCACGTGGTCACTCACTTTCTTTATTTATGTATTACTTTTGTGTAGATGCTAAGGATAGCATCAGTATTTGAATTTGTACTTGATGTGATTTGGAAGGGATGTATAGGAGCGGAATAAACCAGATGATGTTTATTACTGATATGTTAATATTAATTCTGTATCATTGAAATGATGTTACTTGCTATGACTGTATAACTTTGACACCTGATGACTGACTTGTCTGACTTATGTGCTAGTCAGTTACACTTAATTGACATGTTAATATTAATGCTATATCACTGAAATGATGTCCTTGCTTACTATGATTGTATAACGGTGACATCTGATGACTGACTGGTCTGACATCTGTGCTAGTCAGCTACAAGTCTAGCCAGATACTAGCCAAGGCTGATATGTTGCAGGTTCCATGAAATAACTCAAACCAGACTGTCCAGTATCAGAAGCCGGTGCAGTTCATCCGAGGCAATCCCACAAAAGTGCAGGACCCCAAAGAGTGAACTTCAACTGGTCATTGGCATCCCTACTGTTGGGCCTACCAAGTCTGATATCAGCAAAGGACAGTTTCAGCAGTACCAAGTTGGAAAGATAAGTGTCCTGTTTGACACTGACCACCTATACATGTGAAACAGCCAATAGTTCAAAACAATAATTAACCATACAGAAACTCAGTCAACTGATGACAGTTATCCTTAAATTCAAAGGACTAATAACAGTGATTTCAGTAACTTTATTATTTAAGATCTTGAAGTCTAAACAGACAATAATAGTAATTGTGTGAATATTTATATATATGTGTATACTCTTTTCCAACTAGTAGAAATAGAATATTAGTGTAATTATTAAACTATTTTAACTGTACCTGAGGATTTATTCACTTCTTCCATTTGTGGTTTCAGTGAATGTTCATTTTATTATCCCCTAGAATATAAGTAATCATAAGATAGTCATAGGGAGGAGACACCTTAAATCCTGGTACTACTTCTTACCAACTGGACCAGGGTTTTTACAGTCTGACTATTTTTATGATAACAATACACCAGTGCTTATTTCTAAGACTGGGGTATTACTTGTAAGACCAGAACTCTTTACTGGCATACTTTTACATAATAAATAATTTTAAATAACCTCCCGCTACAGTGGGGGCTCGTCTGCGGGATATATCTTTGATATTCCTGAGCCATCTTTCTATTTCTGCTGTGTAGGAAATTTTCTTTTTTGAACAATTTTTTTTTTGGAAAGAGTAAACATAATAGGAAATAATTATATTTTTTGTAGGAGTACCATTGAGTACAGATAAGACAGCTGTTTCATATATGGTGAAGTCAGTTTAATTAACTTTAATTTTAAATAAGTTAATTATATTGTAGTAAATTAGTTTGAGTAAGATCGCTTGCCCTACTAGACTACAGATACATCATGGCTGACTTGGTCAAATTTAGTTCTGCTACACTGCAGGTGGGAAAAGAGCTTGGCATGGATGGTGACGCTCTGATCCGGTATGTCACGACGGAATGTGAAAAGTACACCGAGAGAGAAGCAAAGCAATTGGAAGCAGAAAGAGAAGCCAAGAAATTGGAAGCAGAAAGAGAAGCCAAGAAATTGGAAGCAGAAAGAGAAGCCAAGAAATTGGATGCAGAAAGAGAAGCCAAGAAATTAGAAGCTGAGAGAGAAGAAAGGAGGTTACAAGCAGAGAGAGACCATGAGCTGAAAATGAGACAGCTTGATCTTGAACTTCAGGCTGGGACTATCACCCATGGTAATAGCTCACCTCATTCTGCGAATAGCTCTTTTCAGAACACAGCAAATGGGGCCATGAACTTCCACCTAGATCCATTTGTTGAAAAGGAGGACGCAATTGAGTCGTACCTGGATAGGTATGAAAGGCTAGCCTCTACATATGGACTGGAAAAGGAAAAATGGAATCTAAAGTTATCCCAGGGATTGAGAGGTATTGCATATGATGTGTTTCTGAAACTCCCCAAAGAAGATCAGGAAAATTATGAGATACTAAAGCAAGCCTTACTGATCCGCTATGAAAAGAACTCAGAGGCATATAGGAAGAAATTTAGAACTTCTAAACCTCTACCTGGAGAAACATATAACCAGTTCTCAGCTAGGCTAGAAACGTATTTGTTGAAATGGAGTAGTTTAGGTAAGTATCAGAAAACCTACGAGGATCTGAAAGAAATGGTTATGTTAGAGCAAGTGAAAAGATTCCATGTCTCCAGAAATGAGGAAATTCCTGATGGAACAAGGAGCAGAGAGGCTGGAAGACATTTTGAAATGTGCAGAGAGATACCAAGCAGCTCAAGCTGAATTGGTAGGAACAAAAAGGAAGCAGGTAGAAGGATATAAGCCACCACCGCAGAATACCCAGTTTGACCAGATGGATCAACCATACAGATACAAGCAAAGATCTGATAATAAGGACAAGAACCCTCAGACTCAGGAAAAGAAACCCTATAAACAGGGAGATAAGTGGTGCAAATTTTGTAAGATGAGCAACCACAACACTGATGAATGTGGGAGGAAAAAACCCCTTCATCATGCTGCATGTCTACAGGTGCGGACTTCTGTTAGGAAGGAACTGACTGTGTGTCAGAATAGCCTCCATCACCCACCTACCCAGGAGATAGTGACTGTGAATGGCAAACAAGTCACAGGAATGTATGACACAGGTTTGTCCTATGACGCAGTCGTGTGTGCATCTCTGGTGCGCCCTGAACAAATCACCACAGAAACAGTAGATATTCAAGGGCCACTAAAAGGAACATCACCCCTTACTTTACCCATAGCAAAGATTCATGTCAGTTGTCGCTATGTGAAAGGGGAGATAAATGCAGCTGTGATAGATGATCCCTTTTACCCCCTAATGTTGGGGCGTAAATATGTTTTCTTGGGAAACCCTGTAAAACCTATGGTTATGGCAGAAATCCAGACCAGGTCTGACTCCAGGAACATAGAGAGGGACACCAAATTAAAATTTCATTCGACTGAAATGAAACGGGCTCAAGAAGCAGACAGCATGTTGAAGCCTTGTTTTGGCAAATTATCAAAAACACATAAAGCTCCAAGGAAAGGACATTTCTATATGGAACATGGACTCTTGTACAGGAAAGCTGGCAGAGGGACGAAAGTCATGGTCAAATTGTTGTACCATCCACCTATAGGAATAAGGTTATAGGCTGGGGACACATATCAACTTTGAGTGAACACCTGGGTAATGGTGCCACAAAACAAAGAATAGCCACCCAGTTCTACTGGCCAGGTATTACGGAAGACATAAATCAGTATGTAAATTCCTGTCCAGAGTGCACCTATGTAGATTCAGAAAGTCGACGGAAGAGTCTTCATCAAAAGTCTACAAGAAAACCAGCAATCATGGGTATTTCCGAGATTTGCACTGGAGGGGAAAGGAAACATCCCACACAGGGTCAATTGCAGTCTGAACCCCATGCGCTGGAAAAAAGGAACAAATCACGTAGCAAAAATCAAACACCTACGGATTTGCGAGGGAAAACCACATCCAACTATCAACGAAAAGAGGGCGGTAAACTTCATGGGAAACCTACCGACCCCGTTTCACCAGCAGTAAGAGCCTGGATGAAAAGCCGAACAGGAAGGAGAGAGATAGTAAAGGATGGATATATTCCGGGAAAACAGAATGTGGGCGCAGATTTTCTTAGTCGTCATCCCACAGAGCTTGAGGAGGATAGAAGGAAGGAAAACTAACCTCGGAATGGTCGATTTGCAATTGTCTTGTACCCAATAGTTAAGCTAGATATTATCCAGCTTAAAATATGGGGGAGCTATGTCGCGAAATTGGTTTCAAGTCATTGCAAATGAGTTCAGTTAGATTTATAAACCCATCTACGATCGAGTGACCGCTTTCAAAATGGCGGCGTATCAGCGAAATGTGTATCGGACAGAGGAAATCGCCAACGATAAATAAAAACGAAGGGAATCCGTATGAAAAGGATTTTACATTTCAGTACAGGGAAGGATGGTGTATAACTGCATATAAGATGGAACGGTAGGAAGTTCTCATTTACGGAGATATATGCGTATTTCGGCTGCCCACAGTTACGCTAAAAGCATGTAAACCCACTTCTGTTCTTAATATTAAAATCAACAAATAACAGTTTGGGAAATTACATGGATAGGAAGATAGAGTTTTATCAGCTGTATAAAACTAGATAAGATGGAACTATATGGATATTATATATGCCGAAAATGATAAAGGCAAAATTTCAGTCGACGCACAGTTCGGCCGAAATCACTGTTCGGGAAGGATTTTTCAGGCTTAGGTTTAAGCTGTGACGTCGGTACTCTCCGATACGTCCGCGCTATACGTATTTAAAGCGTATCGGTAAACTGAGCTACAGACAACGAAAGAGGGTTCAGACAGACTGGAGGCAGAGTTTCGCCACGACCCATGAATTGTGAGCGGATCGCCAGAAACATTTTTAAGTCCAGTATCTGAAGTCTGAGGGTAAGCGAAATTATGATAACTACCGTGTATAATAATTGTTATTTCAGGTTCATATAGAATTCACAAAATATGCCTGTATAATAATCATTGATATAATGTATTGTATTTTTAATATGATCTAAACATGTGCATTGTGGATGAGATGATTGTTGCTTGTACAAAAATTAATCACAAATAGCCCCACAGCCTAATGAAGATATATTTATAATATTGCTTTATCGCTTACGAAGATAAAGGCAGTCCCATGGCAGAGATTGTCATAGGGAAATGAAGTGTTAGAAACTTCATCATGGAAGATCCCAGTTTACGAGGTTAAGGTGACTAGTCCCCTTCCTCGCTGCCTTTGCCTTCCCTAGTTCGAGCGCACAACTTCGTACCCATTTACAGCTAGTAAACTGGAGTGTTCTACAGCCAGTTTCAGTAGAAAGCAACCTGATCACGTGGTCACTCACTTTCTTTATTTATGTATTACTTTTGTGTAGATGCTAAGGATAGCATCAGTATTTGAATTTGTACTTGATATGATTTGGAAGGGATGTATAGGAGCGGAATAAACCAGATGATGTTTATTACTGATATGTTAATATTAATTCTGTATCATTGAAATGATGTTACTTGCTATGACTGTATAACTTTGACACCTGATGACTGACTTGTCTGACTTATGTGCTAGTCAGTTACACTTAATTGACATGTTAATATTAATGCTATATCACTGAAATGATGTCCTTGCTTACTATGATTGTATAACGGTGACATCTGATGACTGACTGGTCTGACATCTGTGCTAGTCAGCTACAAGTCTAGCCAGATACTAGCCAAGGCTGATATGTTGCAGGTTCCATGAAATAACTCAAACCAGACTGTCCAGTATCAGAAGCCGGTGCAGTTCATCCGAGGCAATCCCACAAAAGTGCAGGACCCCAAAGAGTGAACTTCAACTGGTCATTGGCATCCCTACTGTTGGGCCTACCAAGTCTGATATCAGCAAAGGACAGTTTCAGCAGTACCAAGTTGGAAAGATAAGTGTCCTGTTTGACACTGACCACCTATACATGTGAAACAGCCAATAGTTCAAAACAATAATTAACCATACAGAAACTCAGTCAACTGATGACAGTTATCCTTAAATTCAAAGGACTAATAACAGTGATTTCAGTAACTTTATTATTTAAGATCTTGAAGTCTAAACAGACAATAATAGTAATTGTGTGAATATTTTTATATATATGTGTATACTCTTTTCCAACTAGTAGAAATAGAATATTAGTGTAATTATTAAACTATTTTAACTGTACCTGAGGATTTATTCACTTCTTCCATTTGTGGTTTCAGTGAATGTTCATTTTATTATCCCCTAGAATATAAGTAATCATAAGATAGTCATAGGGAGGAGACACCTTAAATCCTGGTACTACTTCTTACCAACTGGACCAGGGTTTTTACAGTCTGACTATTTTTATGATAACAATACACCAGTGCTTATTTCTAAGACTGGAGTATTACTTGTAAGACCAGAACTCTTTACTGGCATACTTTTACATAATAAATAATTTTAAATAACCTCCCGCTACAGCATGGATGGATGGATGGATGGATGGATGGATGGATGGATGGATGGATGGATGGATGGATGGATGGATGGATGGATGGATGGATGGATGGATAGATAGATAGATAGATAGATAGATAGATAGATAGATAGATAGATAGATAGATAGATAGATAGATAGATAGATAGATAGATAGATAGATAGATAGATAGATAGATAGATAGATAGATAGATAGATAGATGTATCAACTTTGCGCGGCTCATGAGTCTTCAACAAATACACGACAGGTCTTTCTGTCCCTTTCCATCCCCTGTAAGTCTAAATTTTTAATTTATGTCTCCATGCATGCGTATGTTTTTTTTAATCTCTCTCTATTTCTCCCATGCCAGAGATACCAGAACAAGGACCTACCTGCAATTCTATAAAATGGTTTTCTCAGTACGTGTCCAATCCAATATCTCGCCTGAACGGCACCTGTCTGGCAATTTCCATTAGCCTCACACCTGGAATCTCATCCCGCCACACTACTCCGATCCTTCCACTCCGCGGAAGCCTTCATTCATGTAAGTCCGAATGTCGCTACCACTGCTCTCCATGCTCCGAAGCCACACTATAAAACAGCTTTGACTTTATCTCCGCCTATTTCCATACATCTCCCATTGTACTGAAAGCCACCCCCCCCACCCCGGTCCCGCTCTGTCCTCCGCACTTCCATTCTGATACTATTATACACGCACCTTCCAACTCTGTCCACATGTCTGCCCACGCTCATGCACATCAATGATTCTACCTGTCCACATGTCTGCCCACGCTCATGCACATCAATCATTCTACCTGTCCACATGTCTGCCCACGCTCATGCACATCAATGATTCTACCTGTCCACATGTCTGCCCACGCTCATGCACATCAATGATTCTACCTGTCCACATGTCTGCCCACGCTCATGCACATCAATGATTCTACCTGTCCACCTGTCTGCCCACGCTCATGCACATCAATGATTCTACCTGTCCACATGTCTGCTCACGCTCATGCACATCAATGATTCTACCTGTCCACATGTCTGCTCACGCTCATGCACATCAATGATTCTACCTGTCCACATGTCTGCTCACGCTCATGCATATCAATGATTCTACCTGTCCACATGTCTGCCCACGCTCATGCACATCAATGATTCTACCTGTCCACATGTCTGCCCACGCTCATGCACATCAATGATTCTACCTGTCCACATGTCTGCCCACGCTCATGCACATCAATCATTCTACCTGTCCACATGTCTGCCCACGCTCATGCACATCAATCATTCTACCTGTCCACATGTCTGCCCACGCTCATGCACATCAATGATTCTACCTGTCCACATGTCTGCCCACGCTCATGCACATCAATCATTCTACCTGTCCACATGTCTGCCCACGCTCATGCACATCAATGATTCTACCTGTCCACCTGTCTGCCCACGCTCATGCACATCAATCATTCTACCTGTCCACCTGTCTGCCCACGCTCATGCACATCAATCATTCTACATCCTACAGGATGTGCTTCTGAGCATGTTTCGTCCACCTATGTCTTCTGTATCTACCTTCACAGTTCCTGTCTTTTCTCTGTGTATTTCCAGACTCATTTATCGTGAAACCTTCCCCATTCACCCTCTCAAGGACTCTCAACCGGTCCCCAAATAAGATTCCCGTCAATAGTGCAGAAGAGCCAGGTCGTTGGTTAAACCGAGATCGTCCAACAGTTATGTTAAAGCACACCAATTCTATTTCCTGTGGTCAATGTTGTTGTTTTCACAATCCAGCCAATAGTCAGCCAGGAGTGAAAATGGGGACAAGAGGCATCCTTGCCACACCCCATCCCTCATACCAAGAGCCTCGCAAGTTGTCCATCATTGGGAAACCCCACGACTCATTTATGTCCTCAATGTATGTTCTTTTTTAGACGAATGAACTCATGGCGGACTCATAATGCCCCGAAGCGACTCTCTGTCATAATCATGAATACCCACAAATATGCAATGATGGCTAGGAAAACAGTGTTTGAAGGATTGCAATGCTGAGAAAGACAGTTTCCAAGGAAAATACCCATCAGCGCCACTAGCTCTGATAATTGATACTGATGAAGAAAACTGTGTACACATAAATTTCTTTTAAATGTTTACCTTCTTGTGGTGAGGCAAGTCCCTTTCAACTTAAACCGAATTCCGCCATTTATGTCAAAGCGCAGTTGCCAGTAACAAAAATAGAGTAAACTTTGTCAACACGGGTGCAGTGTTGATAAATGCTAAGCCCTGACATTGACTACCATTATGGGTCAGTTAGCAGGACGAAGCCCTGAAAAGGGCTAGCCCTGAAAAAAGGACTGCTAGCTACTTTCGTTGTCTCACATGCCAGCAAAGTTTCGGTCTTCTCTGAAGTATTTTATATACTTTCACATAATATTCCTTCCAACCATTTACTATATGCATGGAACATGTCGGCTATATCCGGACGACTTGTTAAATAGCATAAATTATTGCCAGATTGCTTTAATGTTGTATTCAGTTTGTATTGTCCTCCAGGGGTTGTTTCTTCAAAATTCAGATTGTGCGATTTAATGACGATGTTTTATATTTCTGTAGCTACACTGGTGCTCTTTTTAAACATTGTTTTTTAATTTGATATGAGCGTTGTTTGGAAATTTCAAATCTTTGAGCCCTTGGTTCATTAGGTTTCAGATGACCTAAGAAGCTGACATTTTGCACACAACCCTCTTTATAAACAGGATCATGGAACTTGGTGACGTTTACTCAAAATCCATGAACAGGATCATAGACCTTGGTGACGTTGTACTAAAAAATTATGAACAAGATCATAGAATTTGGTGACGTTGTACTCAAAAATAGGAACAGGATCAAAGAACTTGATGACGTTGTACTCAAAAACTATAAACAGGATCATAGAACTTAGTGACGTTGTACTCAAAAATTGTGAACAGGATCATACAACTTAGTGAAGTTGTATTAAAAAATTGTGAACAAGATCACATAACTTGGTGACGTTCTACTCAAAAATTATGAACAGGATAACAAAACTTGGTGACGTTCTACTCAAAAATTATGAACTGGATCACAGAACTTGGTGACGTTCTACTCAAATATTATGAACAGGATCAGAGAACTTGATGACGTTGTACTCAAAAATTGTAAACAGGATAATATAACTTGGTGACGTACACTAAATTGTGAATAGGGTCACTGAACGTTTCCATTGTTAGTACATTTGACACGTTTGTGTTGCATGAAAAATATAACTCTTTTACGTGTCTTCATTTGTGTAATTAGTATGTCTTGTATTTATTTTCCTTCTGATGTGTATAATTTCTCTTTTCTTCTCATGGCTATACACATCGCTGCAAGCTCATCGTTTTTAAAATCTCCCAAAGGAGTTGTCACTTCAACAACGGGGTAGGTATAACACCACACGTAATCGGAGACCCAGCTTCAGTTTCCACAGCCGGGGACAAAAAAATAATGTAATTCCCGTTGTTAATCAGTAGCCACAACCTTTATGCCAAATTGAAAATCTTCCAAAGCTTTTAATCAAACTGAATGAGATCTGTGAATGTCATGAAAACCTTCTGCATGGAGAATTACTGGCAAGTCAATGCTTCAATTCACGTGAAAAATGAGGGGGTTGTGGTCACTTATACATTGTTTTCTCCCCTTAGGGAATTTTTTTTAAACGGAGACAATTGTAAAACGTTGACAGCAGAAGAATATAAATCGATAAAGTTTACCTTGTGAAAACATAGTTTAATTAAACGCTAGCCAAGGTTTGGTTTTTGCAAAAGAACGACATGAACAGCTGCCTCCGACTGATTTAATTATTTACTCATTTGTAACTCTTCGGATCCAACTGGAGCACAGGCGTTCGACAAATTCAAGCTATGCCTATGATGCGCGGATTTGTTGGCACTCCATAATTTTAATCAATCAATACTTTTTAGCTCCACGTGAATTAAAGATCTAACTTAAAAAGCACACCAAGCCCCACCCTTTGTCCTGTGCCATCCTTTCAAGTTTTTCCCATGTCTTCTTTACCCATTATATTTTGGTCTCAAATTCTCTTCTCCGTGTGTGTGTGTTTTTGTGTGTGTGTATGTGGTCTTCCTCTATTTCTCTCGCCCTTAATTTGGGGGGAGGATTCAGGAACAGGAACTGTCTTGTTATGCTTTTAGCTAAGTTATTCAATGTGTGCCCGCGTCAGTTACTTGTGCGCAGGTAAATATATTGACGAGAGCTAATTCTTTATACGTTTCTGTTCAAGTGTTTACAGGCCTTCCGCCTGAGATGGAGATTCTTGACTGAAGTTTATTTTTCTTCCCAAGTTCGTTCTTACCCTTTTAGGTTTAGTGATAAGCAATATCGGATAATGGTTTTCAAATATTCCAACTGTACGTTCTAAATAAAACACAGCAATGTAGAAAATTCAATCAGAGTTTATTTTGACGTCATTAGACAAGCACTGCAAATGTTAGAATGATTTGTTCGTTTACTACGCTCAACAAATTAGGGAGTATATCCACAAGGAAATTATATATCCAACATGAAAAATATATATCCAACAGGAAATAATATAAAAACTTGTCAACTTAAAAAAAACTTGTCTTGATAATCTCAAAGACGAAGTTCACCTAAACACTATAAAACTGCTTAACAAAAAATCCTTCTTCTAAATCTAAAAACTATAAACTATCCACTATCGCCCACATCTCTCCTTTTATATGCAGGTCCTTCCATTTCCCGCCATTTTTCACACGACTCCGTCTTTTTTTTCCACACGTTACAATTTTCTCCACACGTCTCTCTGTTTTCGACATTTTTGCACACGTCTTTCTGTTTTTCGACTTTTGTGACATCTCTCTTTTCCATCAACAGTGGGAAAAAAAAAACCAAAATAGCAACTCTCACTTCACAAACTTCTCCACTCAAATCACGCATTCAATATTATTTTCTGGGACTGCACTATCTTTCCCTTTCTTCGTCGTGCCTGCTATCTGAACCTAAAATTTATACTGCGTTTTGTGCAAAAACGCCTTATCTGCTTAACGTCTGTTATTCTTATTCTATGTAGTGTTATAACTCGTATAAGTGCTAGTGTATGCCAAGCGGTCACAAATGCGTGTCGTATTAAAAGCATCATGCGTTACTTCAAATCAGTCACCTCTTACAATAAGGGGATCTGGTAATACTGCGGTGTTACCGAGCATTGATAATGCCTCCATACTAGGACAAAGGACCCACACCAAAAAATCTACGTTACGGCCGCAATGACTTTGTTAGGGACACACAAACAAAATCTGAAGAGAAGACAGTTAGAAATAACTTAAATAACACATTTTCGTTGTCGCTATCCTCATTCAGTGACAAAGGAAATTTTTATTTATTTAACTTCAGACCACTTTAATTTCCTAATAGCTGTCATAGACCGGAAGGGAGGCATCAAAGAAGAGTTGGCTACCTGAAGAGCAGCAGCTGGGAGACTTTTTCAAGCCATAAATCGAGGATTCCTAAAGAAAAGAGAAGCTGGTAAGAAAACGAACATGGCTGTATACCGCTCCACCTATGACCCAGTCTTGACATATGGATGCGAGTCATGGGCAATGACTACAACCCACAAAAGCCAGATCCAAACCTCAGAAATAAGGTATCTGAGGAAGGTGGTTGAAGTAACAAGAAGAGACATGGTCCGCAACCAGACGATACGTCATGGCCTAAAATCCCACCCCCTGCAGACCCAAGTAGAACAGTCCCAACTAAGATGGTTTGGCCATGTCTGCAGAATGGGAGAAGATCGGCTACCACGACAAGCATGGGAAACTAAGAGCCAGGGATCCAGATCTCCTGGATGACCCAGCGGAAGACAACATTAGACAATCTTTGAAGGACCAAGGACTAGAATAGAATCAGGCCAGGAGGAAGATTGCCGATAGGATAATATGGCGCTCTCTCTTCCAAACCTCTACACCTCATGGTAGAAGAGGAACGACTAAGTAAATAAGTAAGCTATCCCCATTCAGGTGCGGACAAAGTGGCCACAACATAGCACACATAGACAACTCTGGTAACAGAATAATTTAATTTGTAGAATGGAAAAGGAAAAACACTCGGGACTAATTCCTCCCAATCTTAATGCCATTAATGATAGGGTAAAGCAGAATGGTGACATTTGGGAATGATGAACAAGTTGACCAATCCTACTGGTTGTATTGAAAAGCTGAAGTGTGAAACCATTAGTCCGGCGGGAGCAAACACTTCTGATGATCAGATCGCTAGTGGAGTATTCATAATGTAAGTTACCACGTACATAAAATATCTCGCAAAATCTCTTCGGTGTCCCTAGTAGCCTCGTGCCCTAATAACGTGCTTAGTGTGCTTAAAGGATAATCCGGCCTTGGAATGAGAATAAGAGCAATGTGTCAACGCTGTTACGCCTAAGATTCCAGTTAACATATAGAGACACAACAGATTAAAAAAACTTAATAAAAGAAACTGACGAACAGCGATAAGGGGTAGGTTGACTGAAAAAAAAAAAAAATAAATAAATAAATAATAGGTTATTTCTGTTTTTTTTTTCTTTTTATTTCACTGCTGGATAACACTTTCTTGACAGCTGTTATCTTTTCTTTGTGTCGTCTGACATCTGACATTTAAATGTCAAGGCTGTCTGTACCAAAAGATCTATAAACAACGTAAAGCGTGTAACAGAAACACACACAACAAGAGACAAACAAAACATTAACGATTAACAATTAATATTCGTCCAAACTCTCACTTATTATGTCAAAGCTGCTCCAGCCTTAAAAAAACAAAAACAAAACAAAAACACAAAAAAGAAGAAAAAGGAAAAAAAAAACTCTTGCCATGATTACATAATCGCGATTTAGTCATGATCTGCTGCAAGCTGTCCTTGAACTTATGACGCAATCACTGATGATTTTTGTATGCGAGGTTTTCAGGTTTTTCGAGCTTATAACAGACCAAAAGTAAGATCGTAAGGTCAGTTATATTTTAATATGGTATTCTATGTACAATCTTGCACATTTCGAAGAAATATATTTACATTCTCAGAGAAGACACTTTTCATATTCTCAGAAAGATCACATTCACATTCCCTGAAAAGACACCTATTTCTCAGACAGATCATATTCACATTCCCAGAGTGGTCACTTTCACATTTCTAAGAAAGATAACATTCACCATTCCAAAAGAAAACACATTTCCATTTATTAGAAAGATCGCATTCACATTCCCAGAGAAGACACTTCCTCATTTCTTAGAAAAATCACATTCACATTCCCAGAGAAGACACTGCCATTTCTCAGAAAGATCGCATTCATATTCCAAGTGAACACACTTTTCCATTTCTTAGAAAGATCACATTTCAAGAGAAGACACTTTTTCAGATAGAGTATCATTGCATTCCCCAGAAAGTGTATCTTTCCATTCGCCACACAGAAAATATTTAATTATTCCCCAGATAGAGTATTTTTTTAATTCCCTATATATAGCATGTTTATATTCCCGAGATAGAGTACCTTTTTCATCCCCTAGACAGACCATCTTTTCATTCCCCAGACAGACCATCTTTTCATTCCACATATAGAGTATCTTTTCATTCCCCAGACAGACCATCTTTTCATCCCCCAGACAGACCATCTTTTCATCCCCTAGACAGACCATCTTTTCATTCCCCAGACAGACCATCTTTTCATTCCACATATAGAGTATCTCTTCATCCCCCAGACATACCATCTTTTCATTCCACATATAGAATATCTTTTCTGTCACAGAGAGTTTATTGATCATAAATTGCCTATATCCTAGGGTGGCCAGACGTCCGGATTTGCCCGGCTTTTCGCGCCCAAACTGAGCGTCCGGCCGGATTTTTTTAAAATGTTGAAATGTCCGGCTTTTATGTGATAGGTAAATTACTCGCGTGAAAGACACCATTTTGAAAAATCTTTACTGGAATCCGATTTCTGAATACAGAAATTCTGCCAGAATTAAGAATTTTTATCTCCGCAAAATCGACGGATCGCGCAAATTGCCAACAACACTACCGTAAGTTGTCATGTTGTTCGATAGTTTATAATAGATTACTATCATATTTTAACCCAGGTTAAACGATGTTTATGTTTATTGGCATTTGTTACGGGAAAATATAACAGACAAAACGGCATGAATAAGAACTTGGGGCTGGATTTTGTCAATTATAACTTCGTTGTCTATTGCAAATTACAAATAATATTATAAATGAACTGAAAAAAATATTTCAGTGCTTTTCCAGTGGTCGACAAGAGTATGAAGCAGAATGTCTTGTATGCAGAGGCGGCACATTTGTATCAGTAGCAAATAAAGGTGCATCTGATTTTGAAAAAAAAAAAAAACATATAGAAACAGAAAAGCACAAGAAAGCTCTTGCGTCTGAATGTTTGCAATCAAAACTGACATTTTTTACTAAAGAAATAAGCGAGGAAAGGTTTAAACTTGCCGCGGCCGAGGGTGCTTTTGCTTTTCATACTGTAAAACATCACAACTCTGTCAGATCAATGGATTGTACTTCAGTGTTACTCAAGAATGCTTTCCACGATTCAGACATTGCCAGCAAATTCTCATGTGCCAAAACAAAAACAGCTGTTATTATCATTTCTGTGATTGCACCGCATTCTACTGAAGCAGCTTTGGAAGAACTGAAGGAAAGCAGCATTCCATACTATGGAGTTTCCACGGATGGAAGCAATTACGGCTCTGTCAAAATATTTCCAATAATCATTCAGTATTTTGACTGGAAAGTTGGTGGTCTACAGTCTAAGTTAATTGAGTTGCAGAATACACAAAATAAGACAGCAGAAACAATTTCAAAATATGTAACAGACATCATGATAAAATATGACCTCTTGGAGAAGTGTGTTGCATTTACTGGGGATAACTGTAAGACAATGTTTGGTGGAACTGGGCGAAATGCAGAGGGTAACAATGTGTTTGCAAAATTAAAGACTGTGTTACAGACGAAAAATTTATTTGGTGTAAGCTGTCTAGCACATGTTTTGAACAACTGCATTCACAATACTGTTGAAAAACTTGACATTGATATTGAAAATATTCTTAATAAGGTTGACCAATATTTTCATATTCATACACTTCGAACGGAGGAGTTGAAGGAATTTTGTGGACAAAGAATACAGACAACTCCTCAACCAAGGCAGAACAAGGTGGCTGTCATTATTCCCATGTGTTGCAAGAATGATCCAGATGTTTCCGGAACTGAAGGCTTTTTTTCAGTCACAAGACAATCCACCTAGAGTCATCAAAAAGTTTTTTGAACAAAACTTGGCAGAGGTATATCTGTGATTGGACCATTCACTTATGAGTATTTTTCAGTGCCATATTGAACAGATTGAAAGAGAAAGCAACAGTTTAAACGCAGTGAAAGACATTCTTACTGAACGTCTAGGTCAAGAATTTGTGCCTCTTAAAGTTAAGTCAGAAATTGCACAGAAACGTAGAGTGGGGCTTGATCATTTGTGTGGCAGTTTTCATAAAGATGTGAAGCTCCTTTATTCCAGTTGTACTGAATATTTAGACAAATGGACAAAGCCATTAGGAGATTTTGCAATTTTTTCCTGGATGACCTTGCATGAAGTACCTGTGTGGAAAGATTTGGAAGCCTCATTGCAATATCTAAATGATAAAGGCATTCACATTGATGACACAAATTGCTTCGACCAACTGAACAATTTAAAAAAACGCGTGGAAAGTCATATCAGTCACGAAGAATTCAGTCAGCTACTGGCTCATCAGAAATGGACTAAATATTTTGAAAAATCGAGAAATGTTGAACTGCATTCAGAATTCTTAAGACTTGCACAATTTATTTTTGCAATTCCTGGGCACAACGCCAATGTTGAGAGGCTTTTTTCACTTATGCAGGGTCTATGGACAAAAGAAAGGAACATGTTGAGTGTATATTCCATTAAAGGCACTCTACTTGTGCAGTAAAATTTCAGTGAGCTTTCGTGCTCTGATTTCTATGCATATTTAAAACGTAGCCCAACTTTGTTAAGATTTTATCATCAGAAAAATATAAGAAGGCACAAAATCAATGTGATTTCATTAGCTTATTGTTTGAATGTAAAAAATATATGTTTCAGCGTCTTGTAGTTATTGAACAAAGGTGTCATACTTTTCGTCCTACTTTTTACAAATATTGTCCTCAATTGTCCTCCTTTTCAGAACCAAAGAATGGCATTTGTCCTCCTTTTTGTGTTGAACAATATGGCCACCCTACTATATCTTCTTCTTTTTCTTACACCCGTATCCTCTATTTTATTATCGCTCTTTACCTTTTTCCTGTATTTTTCGCATCCATTCGTTTGCGAAAAATATTTTCTTCCCCATTCTCAACTTTACCGTTTTCTTTCTCATACTGGTAAACGCATTTATGACATAACGTGTCAGAGAGAGAGAGAGAGAGAGAGAGAGAGAGAGAGAGAGAGAGAGCGTTAAAATGCATTCTATTGCATTAGGTGTCAGTGGACGAAACTGTGAATATATTCGTCTGGCCAGACATAGGAGCAGACATATGTCTACAGCATTCCCTGCACCAGACGAAATATACTGTGAATATTCGCTTTCGCCAGACCTATAGGCGACAAATTTGTCTGCATTTTCACCTGCCACAACGAGTTGCATCGGCTGAGCGCTCAGTGAGGCGCGATAGCCGACATCTCCTCGGCGCAGTTTGAGATATTTGTTTGGAAATCCCAGCTGACAAGGCACTCACTGTTGACCTGGTCAGCGTGAGGTGTGAAAACGCACGAGTGTCAGTTCATGGTAGTCTTCTAGTTGATGTAAGGTGTTTTAGACGGAAAGGGGAGATTATTTCGTTTGGCGAAATAAGTGGGACCCTTTGTCTGGTAATAGATATAACCAGAATGTTAAACTTTATTTTCATTCAGTCCTCAAAATTCGCAGTAGACATGTTGTTCGTGAATAGAATAAGCTGTATAGCGAAGCCCTAGTTTGTTCGGAAATGTACCGAACTCTAGACTTCAAATAAATATATCAGCGTTTAATTCTAAAGTGTGCGATTACCTGTAGTTCTGTGTGTTGAGTGAATACTAGGGTAACCCAAACTTTGCCGGCGTTTTGTACAGAGACATACCTAATAAATGCTTACACTGGGCCTTTGAGCCAGTGCATTTTTCTACACTAACTCTAATGTACATGCTGCCTTGTGGCGAGAAAAAATTACAGAAATCTAAAACCATTAACTTTCCGACATTGTTGACAAAGTGTGTGGTGAACCAAGATTATTTGTTGAGAGAAGTTGTCCACCGGTCATCTTCCTAATTAAGGGAAACCTCGTGTTCTGACATGGTGTGCTCGTTTAAGCCTAATTCTTACCTCGTGAGTCAAGTGACACTAACTTTAGTCTGAAATAACTATCGCATGAAGCAGACGCTCCCCGGATCCATTTTGATGAAACCAACAAACAAATCTGCAGAGCTGGGATCCGCTTCAGTAAACGACAGTAACAGATAAAAAGTGTGTGAGTGTCCCAAATTTTGCGCAAGACGGCGAACCACAGCACGATTGTAAGTATATCAGGGCCCTGATGAAAGAACCGAGTGAAAGTAAACTGAAGGATGTTCTTTGTCTGAGTCACCCACGTTGTAACTTCCTTTTATGCAAGTTATTGCTAACAATATTTACCCTTAGAATAAAGCAGAGTATCAAGTCTGTCCATACCTTAAAAAGGGGGAAACCATAGACTCAATCATATGTATCTGTAACTCTTTGGGGTTATCACTTTCTTCTAACGGGACTGTGAGCCATATATCCAGGGGAGGACCATACAAACGGGTCTATCACTATTGTAGCATTCCTTGATTCTTATGAATATTTGTATATGTTTTGATGTATTTTATATGTTGTGATGTAAGTTTACTATGATAAATAAACTATACCTACATTTATTTCAGTGTGGTGGTCAGTTCGTTCCCATAATATCTATATAATCATTGTTATAGTTGTTCCCACGTCTGTGTGTCTAACTGTCGTCACTTGTATGTGCGTGCACGTGAGTGGATAGATATATATTAATATACATACTTTTTTATAGACTGTCTGACTCCTTTGGATCTGTTGTAGAAGATAGGCGGAAAGAGAGAGAGATTCTCGATTTTCCGGGACAGCCTCTATAAATTTCTACCATCTCACTCGTGGAACTCTATTTCTAATATCATATCTCACTGTGGCTATCACTCATTCTAACCTATTCAGAAGGGACCAACCCAAGTCTTAATTTCCCTATAAAAAATCTACAACATTTTCATCCCCCAGACAGACCATCTTTTCATCCCCCAGACAGACCATCTTTTCATCCCCCAGACAGACCATCTTTTCATCCCCCAGACAGACCATCTTTTCATTCCCCAGACAGACCATCTTTTCATCCCCCAGACAGACCATCTTTTCATCCCCCAGACAGACCATCTTTTCATCCCCCAGACAGACCATCTTTTCATCCCCTAGACAGACCATCTTTTCATCCCTCAGACAGACCATCTTTTCATTCCACATATAGAGTATCTTTTCATCCCCCAGACAGACCATCTTTTCATTCCACATTTTGAGTATCTTTTCATCCCCCAGGCAGACCATCTTTTCATTCCACATATAGAGTATCTGTTCATTCCCCAGACATCATCCCCCAGACAGACCATCTTTTCATCCCCTAGACAGACCATCTTTTCATCCCCCAGACAGACCATCTTTTCATTCCCCAGACAGACCATCTTTTCATCCCCCAGACAGACCATCTTTTCATCCCCTAGACAGACCATCTTTTCATCCCTCAGACAGACCATCTTTTCATTCCACATATAGAGTATCTTTTCATCCCCCAGACAGACCATCTTTTCATTCCACATTTTGAGTATCTTTTCATCCCCCAGGCAGACCATCTTTTCATTCCACATATAGAGTATCTGTTCATTCCCCAGACATCATCCCCCAGACAGACCATCTTTTCATCCCCTAGACAGACCATCTTTTCATCCCCCAGACAGACCATCTTTTCATTCCCCAGATAGAGTATCTTTTCATCCCCCAGACAGACCATCTTTTCATTCCACATTTTGAGTATCTTTTCATCCCCCCAGGCAGACCATCTTTTCATTCCACATATAGAGTATCTTTTCATTCCCCAGAAAAGGCATCTCCATCTTCCCCAGGATATACCACATACACATACGTCAGTGTTACGCACGGATCATTATTATTTTTCGTTTGTATGATCATTTTTCGTATGTATGATCATTTTTTGACTGAAGTGTGTATTATATATATTTACGGTCAAAGGGACAGAACCCGAAATATTGATACTGCTATTTTTTAGGAGTTTACCTTCTCTTGTATAGAGACACGTTCGGTCTATAATTTCTTGAACGAAGCGTGACCATATCTCCTTATTTGGTAGTATCAGTCAACTGTTGTAGATGCCTGAAACCTTTCTTAACGCTTCTTTTCATGACCATAAAAGGCGCGACTGTGTAAGACTTTTATCTCGAATGTTCTTAGAATCGTCTTATTGTGAACGGCGACTCAGAGATTGTCGTTCTGCGCATGTCTCGACTTGGTTTTCGTTTGTTGTTCCGGCCAGCTCGGGGAGTTTAGAAATGGTCTAAGTCGCGAGCAGACGCGACCTGCGTCTTGTGATTTTCTGAGGGAAATACATTGTCTTTGTGAGTTAGTTAGCTAACTAGACTATTTCCCAGTATTATTCAAGCCTGCCTGGAGGCATATGTTCATGGTTGATTTTCCGAAATAAGGTAATTCCTCTTGTATCGAACTTTATGCTATCATCTAGAGGTTCGTCATTTTGTCGCCTTTTTGCTCGCCTGTGTGATTCAAAAATGGAGAGGTACTTTGACTAGGATTAAGTCACCGGTATCTTTATACCTGAACTAGTTATATATATATGGGTCGCTCTAGATCAACAAGACTATTGTCTGTGTTCCAGGATTCGTTATATCAGAGATCACGTCCAAGTCAGATGGTTAGACTTAGAAACATTATAAAGGTCGAGCTGACCTGTAAACCATGTATGCTATTCACGTGCAGACAGTAAACGGACTGATTGTATACATCTGATCTGCTAGCATCAGAAAGGGAATATTTATTATTGTCTAAGAACAGTGATGATCTGCAGCTGACACTGTTGCAGAATTTATATATATATTATTTATACAGCTTCACGAACTAGAACTCTATGATTTTGAATGCTGAACTCGTTGAACTATGTTGATGATATAAATATCCTGACTGTTTTGTGGCGTGCAATAAATGGAAAAAAATTATACAACGAAGTTACCATTTCTATGACTCTACACATCATGTTGCCTGTGTTATACTCTGTGAACTGTTCTACTACCACATACACAGCAACATCCTAAAATCAGAGAAGACACCTACATCTTGCACTTTAATACCAGGTGTCGATAGGGGTGGCAAGTGGTCGTCAATCTTATACGGAGCTAACGTACCTGGCATTGTGGCACACCATTATCATTTAGCCTAAATCCACCCTTATCATTTTTGGTGGCCATAGGTTGGTTTACTCTGATACCAGCTATCAAGGGGGTCAACAAACCCAGACATCATCATCAAGCTTTCAAAATTACAGTTCAACTCACTTCCTTCAAGAAAAGCTACTTTTGATGAAAGATTTTGAAAGTACCCGGCAGTACTGACAGTTGTTGATATTTTGAAACTACCCGGCGCTGCTCGGCAGTATTGAAGTTTGTCTACATCTAGAAGGACAAGTACCGAGCGAATGGATTTCCTGATCTGTTAAGAAGAAGGACAAGTGCCGTAACAACTGTTCCGGTCTCAGAAGTCAATTTGTAGAATTCAGAAGGTCAAGTTCAGAAGCTGTTTCCTGTCAGAAGCTCATTTCCCTCGTCATGGCTGTCTATGGGAGCAGATGTTAATCAACGTTGGATCTTTATCCTCAGAATGCTGACGACATCCTGTTCTGCACCGTGCTGACGTTTGGGACATATAGAAGTTAAGTGGCCTGTTTTGTTTGTGAACTGTACCCTTATGTTCTAGCTGAGCCTTCTAAATTCTTTCACACTTTTTGCTGTTTGTTATATGTTATATGTTATTTGTATTTGTATATTTATATGTTTATATTCAGCGGGTTTTCTCGGTTGGGCGGTGTCTTTCAGTAGAAGATACCACGTCACAGAGGTTCTACTGTTAGCGTTTTCGTTAGGGACTGTGCGAATTTTCTACTGTGAAATTTGCTAGCGACAATCGTTGCTATATCTGTTTAGTTGTGACGAGTTGTGCTTTATTTTTGTTTCTTGTATATTTTTTTTTCTTTTTCTTTTCTCTCTTTCTTTGTGTTTTTTAGTTTCGATTTCGATTGTTTGTATTTGTAGGTCTCCCCTATCTATTATTCAGTTCTTTAAGTATATTTTTGTGTATACACTGTAGCGTCATTTGTTTGTCATATCTTCGCATTTTGTCATCACATTTCTTTTTAGTTTCGCTGTTTATTTATTTGACTTATGCGAATGTTTTCATATTGTTTGATCTTTGTTATTGTTTACATTGACTCTGATCTTTGTTGTTGTTTACATTGACTTTGATCTTTATTGTTGTTTACATTTGACTTTGATCTTTGTTATTGTTTACATTGTTGGTGACCTTTGTTATTGTTTACATTGTCTTGTTATTGTTTGCATAGTTCTTGCATAGTTAGCTTTCACTATTGTTACATATATGCTCATGCACTATTGATCTATAGTGCACTTATCATAACTAACTGGTGGTTTTTTGCTTATGCACTATTGTAGTGCAGTTATGATAAATAACTGATGGTTATGCACTGATTTGTGTAGTGCACTAATAATTAAGAGGTGACTTGTGATATTATTATACATTTGATAATACAAGTTGGTGTCAAGTCTTGTTGCCCACAGAGATTGGAGTAAACATATTGATTACACAAGCACTTTATTAAGTCTTGTTGCTATTAAGATTGAAATAAGATAATTAATTATTTCAGGTTCTGTACTCACATTTTAGACATCATGTCTACATTTGAGTACTTTATTGAGCAGGGTAAAGCCCTTGGGAAGACAGGTGATAAATTAGAAGAATTTGCGACTGTTCAATATGCCAAGGCATTGAAGTCGGAGGAAAAGAAAATGAAAGAACTAACTGAACAAAAGAGAATAGATGCTGAAAATTTAAAACTGCAGATGCAGGTAGATGAAAAGAGATTACAAATGGAAATGGAAAAACAAAAAAGAGAAGCAGAATCACAGGAGAAGAGACTTCAGGCTGAGATTGAAAATAAGAGACTTGAAAAAGAAGCTGAAAATAAGAGACTTGAAAAAGAAGCTGAAAATAAGAGACTTGAAAAAGAAGCTGAAAATAAGAGACTTGAAAAAGAAGCTGAAATTAAGAGACTTGAAATAGAGGCTGAAAATAAAAGATTAGAAAAACAGGCTGAGGCTGAAGAAAGAAAGTTACAGGCTGAGGCTGAAGAAAGAAGGTTACAAAGAGAAGCTGATGAGAGAAAAGCAAAAATGGAGCATGAAGAAAAACTCTTAGCTTTGGAGTTAGAAAAGTTGAAGTTATCTAGTAATGCTAATGATGCTAATAAGGTATCATCTGCTAATAAGTCTAATGCTGTTGATTTCAAGCTTAATTTACCAGCATTCAATGCTTCAATTGATGATATAACATTTTATCTAGATAGATTTGAAAGTGCATGTAAGGTGCATAATATAGATAAAACATTATATGTTTATCATCTGTCCAAGATACTTAGAGGTGATGCTTTGACTTTATTGGGTATGGTAGATGTGCCTGACAAAAACAACTATGAGGTTGTCAGGGCGGCATTGTTAAAGAAGTACCAACTTAACGAGGACGGATATCGTCTTAAATTTAAAAACATGTTACCAGAAACTGGAGTTGAATTCTCTGAATTCATCTCAGGCATCCGTCTTACTTTTTTACGATGGGTTGAGCTGTCTAAAACAGAGAGTACATTTGAAGCTCTTATGGACTTACTACTTAGAGACAAGGTTATGTCTTCTGTTAATGAAGCTTTTCTTTCTTTTCTTCATGAGCGTAAGCCTAAAAACATAAAAGAAATGGAAGAATACTGTAGCCAGTATGTTACTGCGCATCCTCACATAACCATTAGCAACTCTAAAGTAAAAGAAGGTCTGCCAGTTGCTTCGGCAGCACCTTATGGCCCAAATTTTATGCGTAAATTTCAGGGTAGCCAGCAAAATTTCAATAAAAAGAGTAACCGTAATTATGCCCAGAATCATAGTAATCAATTCCAGGGTGATTCTTCTTCCCAGAACTGGAGACATCCTAATACTACACGTTATTCTACTCCGGTTAACTTTAGAAATTTTCACAAAGGTAATCGGTATAGAGGAAAATATTTTTCTCAGAGACCTCAATACCAGGATAATAGAGGTTCTCAACAGTATAGAGATGGTAATGACAGTTATGGAAACTGGAACTCAAACCAGGATAAAAATTACAGTAGGGACTTTAATGATAATTGCAGAGGCAATAATGGTCGCGGTAGATCGCAACATAAGAGAAAAAAATATCAACAGACAAACTCTGTTCAACAAGAATCTCAGGGAGTAGATAAACAGGTTAATGATAATAAAGACCATAATGCCATCGGATGCTCATCTTTTGATTTTGGTAGGGCAAATAAATGTATCCAATGCAGTACTTTATTTGACCCGAAGACCGTTACTACTTTAAGCTGTGGTCACCCTTTGCCCGCTCTTCCTGCTAATGTTGCTCATGATGGGAGAGGTTCTCTTATATTACATAAGGGGCTTGTAAATAGTAATCCAGTCTCAGTGTTGTTTGACTCTGGATGTACTACTGTCGGGGTTAGGCAATCTCTTGTAGATCCATCCTGTGCTACAGGAAAGGTCATCAAATGTGTCACATTTGGTGGCACGTTGGAAAAGTATCCTACTGCTATAATACACATTGCTACTCCTTTCTTCACGGGAGAGGTCCACGCGTGTCTACTTCCAAACCCTATTGCGGACCTTATTATTGGTCGTATTCACGGAGTTAGGGAATGTACCCCACAGCAGATTGCTGTTTGGGAAGAGCAAAACATTGAAGCTACCAATGCGGTGGTCACAAGAGCACATGCTCTGGATCCACCTCAAACTTCATTAACTAATAATGATGAAGTAAATGACCAAGATAGTCACTTGACTATTACACGTGACTCATTTATCAAATTGCAAGAAGAAGATCCTTCTTTACAAAAATTCTTCATTCTAGCAAAAAAAGGTGATCCTAATCAAAATACTAATAGAAAATCTTGGATTTCTATGAAGAACGGCGTACTTGTACGTATGGTACAAGACTCGACTACGTCCACTCATTCACAAATTCTTGTGCCTAAGAGCATGAGATTGCAAATATTGCAACATGCTCATGACTCGCAATGTGCTGGACATATGGGTTTTTCCCGTACAAAGTCGAGAGTTCTTGCGGCTTTCTTTTGGCCATTTGTGAGCAAGGACATACGAATGTACTGTCGCTCTTGCAAAGTATGTCAGGAGGTCAAATCTAAAGGACCACGACATGCTGCGCCTATCCAGGCTGCTGACATTCCTATTCGCCCTTTTCAAAAAATGGCAATAGATATTATCGGTCCTTTTAGAATTAAGTCGGCTAGAGGACATCAATTTATCCTTACATGTGTCGATATGTGCACACGTTGGCCAGAGGCAATACCTCTCAAGAGCATCTCAACTGCTGACATCGCAGACGCTCTTTGGCTGATATTTTCTCGCTTGGGTTTTCCCGGAGAAATATTGTCAGACCATGGCACTCAACTTATATCAGACACTATGTCACAGGTAATGTCTATGCTACACATTAAAAGGTCTCTCAGCAGTATCTATCACCCAATGTCTAATGGGTTAGTCGAACGTTTAAATAGGACTCTGAAAACTTTACTTGGTAAAATAACTGAGGATCATCCTCAGGATTGGGACAGGGTCTTACCCGCGGCTCTCTTTGCGTATAGAGAGGTCCCCAATGAACATACGGGGTTTTCCCCTTTTGAACTTGTCTTTGGCGCGCAACCGCGCGGCCCTATGTCTTTACTTCACGATCTAATCACTGCCGATAATATTAGCGATGAAACTCAATCTTCTTATGAGTACGTCATTGCTCTTAGGCAAAAGATCATCGAGGCATGCAAACTAGCAACTTCGTCTTCCGAATTTGCTAAAGAAAAGGCAAGGCAGTTTGCAAATAAGAATAGATGTCTACGACAACTTTGTCCAGGTGACAAAGCTCTCGTTCTACTTCCTTCAAGGGAGAACAGACTTCTAATTGCATGGAAAGGTCCATATGCAATAGTCTCCAAAATTTCTGATGTCGACTATGTTGTCGATATTGATGGAAAGCATAAAACTTTCCACATAAATATGCTCATGGAATTTCATGAAAGACCAGACTATTTGCAGCCTATTTTCCAGGCAACGGACAATTCTCAAGTACCTCATGGTCAGTACTCATCTCTGTCAGTTATACAGGATGAGGAAACTACTTTTTCTGATGTCAATCTTCCTCTTTCTATGGTCCCACTTTATTCTACGGAATCTTGGAAAAACGTGACCGTTTCTCCAAATCTTTCCGCTGAGGAACATCGACAAGTTTCTTCGATGTTGCAAACATTTCAGGATGTTCTTACAGACATCCCGGGACACACACATGTCATTGAACATGACATTGTGCTTACTGATCACAATCCTATCAGAGTCAGACCTTATCCTATACCTATCCATTTCCAGTCTCAAGTAGAAAAAGAATTGGATGAAATGATACGTTTGGAAATCATTGAACCATCCACTTCAGCATACTCTTCGTCTATGGTTATTGTTCGAAAGAAGGATAATAACATTCGCATTTGCGTAGATTATCGCAAATTGAACCAAGTTACGAAGTTCGACGCTGAACCTATGCCTTCATTAGAAGAACTACTCAATAAACTTTCTAATTCTAGATTCTTTACCAAACTAGATTTGTCTAAAGGTTATTGGCAAGTTCCTCTAACCGAACGTGCCAAACCTTTTACAGCTTTTTCTACACCTAGGGGTTTATTCCAATGGAATTTCATGCCTTTTGGTCTTATGAACGCCCCTGCTACATTCGTACGCATGATGCGGCGAATTCTCGCATATCGTACAGATGTCATAGCATACCTAGATGATATATGTCTATTCAGTGATTCCTGGGAAGATCACTATTTGGGTTTATACGAATTACTGTCCACTCTTCGCGAGTATAACTTGACTGCAAAACCCTCTAAAGCCTTTATAGGATTTAGTGAGATTTCTTCCCTAGGTCATCGTGTTGGTCATGGTCTTTTAAAGACAGAGGACCACAATGTTTCAAAAATACTTAACATTTCGGTCCCTAAGACGAAGAAACAAGTAAGGAGTCTATTAGGTTTGATCCAATTCTACGGACGATTCATTCCGAATCTGTCCTCCATTATGGCACCACTTTCTACTTTATTGAAGAAAGGGTCGCCTAATCTGATCCGCTGGTCTAAAGAATGTCAATCCTCATTGGACCAGGTTAAAGCCCTATTTTCATCTCCACCTATTCTTAGGTTACCTACTATTGAGAAGACTTTTGTTCTTCGAAGTGACGCCTCGTCAACTGGGATTGGGGCGGCACTAATGCAGGAGTATTCTGATACTCTGCATCCGGTGATGTATATCTCTAGGAAATTAAATGCTGCAGAAAAGAATTACTCGGTTTTAGACCGTGAGTTATTGGCTATGGGATGGTCTATTCTGAAGTTACAAAGATTTCTTCTAGGCGCACATTTCATTGTGGAAACCGACCAGAAAGCGCTTACTGCTATTCAGAGCAAAAACTTGAAGAGCTCGAGGTCCACTCGTTATGCCATAGCTCTTCAACCATTTCATTTCTCGGTTTAGCTATCCGTGGTTCGGATAATGTGATGGCAGACATTCTGTCCAGATGCCCACACGATTCCGCATGATTCTTCTGTCATATATATATATTTCCTGATATACAGTCCAATGTTGTAATGACATGTTAGTAGATTTTTTTTTCTCACTTTTTTGAGGGGAATTTATAACATTGTACCATGTAATTATCTAAGAAGGCTTAGTTAGTGATATACGGGCCAAAAGATCACTCGGCCACATTTAAACAATATATTTGCATAATTGTATTGAGAGATTTACCAGTTGTCTTTAAGATTTGTGTTATTGATATTTTCGCAGCACATCATTGAAGTCTGCGAGTTTATGTCCATTGTGGAACTTTGAGTATATCAAGTCCTGTCCTAGATTGGGAGCGGATGATGTCCACATCTTCTTCTATTGAATGTTTTATGTCAACGAAGATCAACACATGTATTACTTATTAATTACTGTTGCTTTATATAATGTAATAATATAGTGCGGTATATTAGTAAATTACACCGCTATTTGCAACACATTATATGATATCATAATAATATATTTAATTTCATATATTTGTATGAGAATAATTTGATTTTCATTATGATGTTGCCATCATTGTGGCGTGTGTTGGTGGCACCTTCCTGGAATATATAAGCGTATACTTAGATAAATTTTTTCTCTAAGGAGCTGAGATATGATCTCAGTGTCGCTCCATGCGTTGAGCTAATTTGTTAGGTATATATCCGCGCATCATACGTGCGTTAGGAGCCTAGATTTTTTTCCGGCTCCAGGATTTAAAAAAAAAATGTTTCATTTTTTTTTCCCGGGAGGGTGCGGTAATGTTACGCACGGATCATTATTATTTTTCGTTTGTATGATCATTTTTCGTATGTATGATCATTTTTTGACTGAAGTGTGTATTATATATATTTACGGTCAAAGGGACAGAACCCGAAATATTGATACTGCTATTTTTTAGGAGTTTACCTTCTCTTGTATAGAGACACGTTCGGTCTATAATTTCTTGAACGAAGCGTGACCATATCTCCTTATTTGGTAGTATCAGTCAACTGTTGTAGATGCCTGAAACCTTTCTTAACGCTTCTTTTCATGACCATAAAAGGCGCGACTGTGTAAGACTTTTATCTCGAATGTTCTTAGAATCGTCTTATTGTGAACGGCGACTCAGAGATTGTCGTTCTGCGCATGTCTCGACTTGGTTTTCGTTTGTTGTTCCGGCCAGCTCGGGGAGTTTAGAAATGGTCTAAGTCGCGAGCAGACGCGACCTGCGTCTTGTGATTTTCTGAGGGAAATACATTGTCTTTGTGAGTTAGTTAGCTAACTAGACTATTTCCCAGTATTATTCAAGCCTGCCTGGAGGCATATGTTCATGGTTGATTTTCCGAAATAAGGTAATTCCTCTTGTATCGAACTTTATGCTATCATCTAGAGGTTCGTCATTTTGTCGCCTTTTTGCTCGCCTGTGTGATTCAAAAATGGAGAGGTACTTTGACTAGGATTAAGTCACCGGTATCTTTATACCTGAACTAGTTATATATATATGGGTCGCTCTAGATCAACAAGACTATTGTCTGTGTTCCAGGATTCGTTATATCAGAGATCACGTCCAAGTCAGATGGTTAGACTTAGAAACATTATAAAGGTCGAGCTGACCTGTAAACCATGTATGCTATTCACGTGCAGACAGTAAACGGACTGATTGTATACATCTGATCTGCTAGCATCAGAAAGGGAATATTTATTATTGTCTAAGAACAGTGATGATCTGCAGCTGACACTGTTGCAGAATTTATATATATATTATTTATACAGCTTCACGAACTAGAACTCTATGATTTTGAATGCTGAACTCGTTGAACTATGTTGATGATATAAATATCCTGACTGTTTTGTGGCGTGCAATAAATGGAAAAAAATTATACAACGAAGTTACCATTTCTATGACTCTACACATCATGTTGCCTGTGTTATACTCTGTGAACTGTTCTACTACCACATACACAGCAACATCCTAAAATCAGAGAAGACACCTACATCTTGCACTTTAATACCAGGTGTCGATAGGGGTGGCAAGTGGTCGTCAATCTTATACGGAGCTAACGTACCTGGCATTGTGGCGCACCATTATCATTTAGCCTAAATCCACCCTTATCAGTCAGTGGACAAACTTTCACAGGCAGAGCACTTGCTCAAGCTCTTCCTTCTGTTGCTTTTTTGTACGTATTTTGAAACTTCTGTTATACCTTCCTTGACGATCACTGGCTCGGTTTTCTTGCACATGGTCTCCATGAGTCTTAATAACAAGTATACCCACGAGAACTGAAGATAGCATATAAATCCACGGATGAGCGATGCGTGCACGATTGCTGCATAATCCTGCTTTACGTCTTTCGGAGCTACTAGCACGCGCAATTTAGTCAGAGCTGTGAAAGGTGTGATGACAAAGTGTAGCGGGCGCTGGTTTGTGTCCCGTTTATCTGCCGTATTTAGTCGATAAGCAGCTGTGGCTAAGTGGTCTACCAACGGGAGGATTAAAATATAATACATCAAAAGTGGAGGAGCGAACGAAGACCGGAGGTGAAAAGTTTGTAGTAGCGGAGGGCGGTGGCAAGAATGGCGAAAGACAAAGAGAGATAGTTAAAAGGTGATGTGCAACAGAGATTTCCTGTATTATGGATATACAGGTGTTTACAGTGACGGATAGATTAAACAATACAGATTAAAGAGAAATATAAAATACTCGTAAAAACATTTGAGGATACAAAAAAATTTTTTTTAAAATTGCAAGAATGAAAGGAAAAATTAAGAAGCTAAAAGTTGGAATGGAAAATGGATGAGAAAAAGCAAAAATAAAAAAAATTACTGAATAAAAAGGATATAACTGGAGAGGTAGGCGTATTGATAGAGAGACTAACATACAGACTGACGGACTTGGTCAGACAGACACCATTCATACGGATATACAGATGGATAAGCTGACAGACAGACAGACAGATAGATATATAGATAAATAGATAGATAGATAGATAGATAGATAGATAGATAGATAGATAGATAGATAGATAGATAGATAGATAAGCAGACAGACTGACGGACGGAGCGAAGGCGGGAGAGTGATGGAGGGAGAGAGGGCCAGGCAAATAGATAGACAGATAGATAGATAGATAGATAGATAGATAGATAGATAGATAGATAGATAGATAGATAGATAGATAGATAGATAGATAGATGGACAGACGGAGCGAGGGTGGGAGAGTGAAGGAGGGAGAGAGGGACAGGCAAATAGATAGATAGATAGATAGATAGATAGATAGATAGATAGATAGATAGATAGATAGATAGATAGATAGATAGATAGATAGATAGATAGATAGACTGTAGAACGCCTCACGATATTACAGAGCCTTACAAAGAACATAAAATGTCCCCAGCCAATCAGAAATTAGGTCATGTTCTCGTTCCATCCAGATCCTTGAGACAATGCGCTTCTCTTCTTGTTTTTTCCTGCCATAATATCTCTTGTCATCGTGAATAACTGGCGTTAATGGAAGGTTCTGTCTGCAAGGATTCTCCCATTCTTCCCCCCGCCACTATTTTGTTTTGCGGGTTTTTTTTTTTTTTTTTTTTTTTGGGGGGGGGGGGGGGGGGGGGGGATAAATTAGACTCCTCCACATCTTCCTCAAGCTCGGGATTTCTTTAATCTCTGTTGTGTGTGCAGATATGCACGCTGGTACCCAGTGTCCTCCAATTGGTCACAGTGTTTTTTGTCTTTTCAGGGTTGCTTAGTTTTGATTTAAAATTTGCTTTGTTCAGCAGTAAAACTGAAACATTTTCACGCCACTGTTTGTTTGATTTTAGGGTCTTGCGCACAACATTAGATTTTGTTTTGTGCATGGAATACCCGTTTCAACCCCATATGGGTTATAATGTGGGTGTATAGGGATGGTTTTTCGTACGCGCTGACTTAAAAAAAAAAAAAAAAACCTGCAGATTCAAATTTAAAAAAGCGTTGAATAATGGACAGAAACGTTGTTGGAGTAGGGAGAGGGAAAAGTGAACTAGGAACACTCTTCGTGATGGAATCAGTCTTTCAACAGACGCCCAGCCGGGCTATCCTGCTAATTACACTGTTTGCGTGTCTTCTCGGCTGTTATTTTTTTTGTTTTTGTTTTTAAATACCCATGGTTATTCATTCATTCATAACCCTCCACTCCCAAAGGAGCATAGGCTTTCAACAAACACATGCCAAGTTCTTCTGTCACGTGCCATCATCTCTAGTTCTTTCCACGTTCTCCTCATCATTTTCACCTCTGTTTCCAGCTCTCTTCTCCATGTGCTTCTTGGTCTACCTCTGCCTCTCTTGCCCTGGGGGTTCCAGAACAAGGACTGCCTTGTAATACTATCAACAGGTTTCCTCAGTGTGTGTCCTATCCATCGCCATCGTCTTCTTCTCATCTCTTGTTCCACTGGCACTTGTCTGGTTCTTGTCATCAGTTCCACGTTCGTAACCATGTCATACCATTTCAATCCCTCAATTCTACGCAAGTGCACCCATGATTATGGCAGCATATTTATGCATTATTGTCATGGATATTTACATTTTAGGGTCATAATTCTGCGAGAAGCACCAAGTTTCCTTCCTAGAGCTGTTATAATTCTGCGAGAAGCACCAATTTTCCTTCCTAGAGCTGGTATAATTCTGCGAGAAGCACAACGTTTCCTTCCTAGAGCTGTTATAATTCTGGAAGTGTATTAGATTGGTTTTGGTTTGGTTTTAAGGACTATCTTCATTGCACACTGACAACTCCATCAGTGCTCCGATATCCTCCCTTAGATCACACAAGGAAGATCTCAGCACAGTGCACGAACTCCGTAACACTGGCGAGAATCCCACTGTGTGAATATAGGGCAACATTACTGTAAGAGATGTCATATTTACTGTCCAGTACAACATTACTGTAAGAGATGTCATATTTACTGTCCAAGTACAACATTACTGTAAGAGATACCAAATTTGTATGTGGCTATTTGTTTTACATCAATACCCTTTAGCTCCCCAAGGAGCATAGACCTTCAACAAACACATGCCAAGTTCTCCTGTCACTTGCCATCAGCTCAAGGTCTTTCCATGCTTTCCTCATCGTTTTCACTTGTGTATCCAGTTCTCTTCTCCATGTGTGGTTTGGTTTACCTCCGCCTCTCCCTCCCGGAGGACTCCAGAACAAGGACCATCCCTGCAATGCCATCAACAGGCCTCCTCAATGCGTGTCCCACCCATCGCCAGCGTCTTCCTCCCAACCCCCGTTCCACAGGCACTTGTCTGGCTCTTGTCACCAGCTCCACATCCGCGACCCCGCCACACCACCCCAATCCCTCCACCCCTCGCAAGCACCCGCCTATGAAAGCCTGCAGTCTCTTGGCTGTTGGCCCCCCCCCCCCCTTCCCTGTTCTCCATGCCACAGAGCCATACAATAGGACCGAATCTACACCTGAGTTGAAGATTCTTATTTTCGTGTTGGACTTGATTTCTCTTGATCTCCATATGTTTCCCAATGCAATGAAAGCTACTCCTGCTTTTTTGATTGCAGGCTTTTCTTTAACTCGCAACGTATGTCACCTTGAAATTTTGCAATAGATTTTTCGATCACTTCCACATGAGCAATAGCTCTGAAACTTGGCGTAGTTGTGTATTCCCGATGACAATACAATAATCAGTCGTAGAAATAATAAAATGAATAACATTAAAATTAATATTAATTTTGTTTGTTTGTATTGTTTCATCAGTGAAATGGGCGATAACTGCAAATAATCTAGGTGTATTCTTTCCAACAAGATTGTCTTTCTTCAGAGAAATATTGAAACTTCTCCTTCCCCCCCTTTTTTTCACACACAGACAATCGCACGCGTGTGCACAGACATACACGCAACTGACAACTGCATTAAAAAAAACGTAATTTACAACTCTTATCAAAATTTAAAAAAAAGAATTTAACTTTATGTGTAATATACTGAATAATGAAATCCGCCTCCTGTGCTCTGGACTCGTTTATTGCAAACTGGTAATGTCATTAGCGGATCGATTACATTTGACTTAAATGTACAAACAACAACCAAAAAAAAAAAAAAAAACACTAAACAGAAGTAAATAAAATATAAAAAAAAAATTTTTAACACAGGCTTTTTATGCACTAAAAAGCCACAAATAATTTTTCACGGAGTTCATAGCTTGCAGTCAAAACATTTAACATCAAATTGACAAAAAGCCTGGGGCACTGATTCTACATGAAATTAACTTCTGCTTTATACTTCATAAGACACTTATGGATAAAATATATGATAAGCGCTTAAGCGCCCAACGCTTTTTGTCAATTTGATGTTAAATTTTTTGACTGCAAGCTATAAACTCCGTGAAAAATTATTTGTGGCTTTTTACTACATGAAAATCCTGTGTTTAAAATATTTCTTTTATATTTTGAATGTATTCTTATTTTGATATCACTGTTTGTCCCTCCAACTTTGTCTATATTGCTGCCAAGATATGTGTACGATTCTACATCTTGTACTGGTGTTTCTTCAAGTTCAACCTTGTTATCAGCCCCATGCATAACCTGATGTTATTTACACGGGGTATCCATCTCTTCCTTTTATCTTCATGCTAATAAAGTAGTATTTATTACTATTTTAATACTGCTACTTTATACTACTACTTTATACTAATGCTTTATACTACTACTTTATACTACTACTTTATGTACTACTTCTATATACTACTACTATATACTAGTACTATATACTTCCACTTTATATTACTACTTTATACTACTAATTTATACTACTACTGTATACTAATACTTTATACCATTACTTTATACTATTACTTTATACTACTACATTATATTAATACTAATACTACTACTTTATATTACTACGTTGTACAGCTGCTTTATACTACTACTTTATATTACTACTTTATACAACTACTTTATATTACTACTTTATACTACTACTTTTACGATTACTTTGTACCACTACTTTATACTACTACTTTATACTACTACTTTGTACTGCTAATTTATACCACTACTTTATACTACTACTTTATACTACTACTTTGTACTACTACTTTTTACTACTTCTTTATACTATTCCACATCTATATACTACTACAATATACTACTACTATAAACTTCAATTTTATACTACTATTTTATACTACTATTTTATACTACTACTTTATACTATTACTTTATACTATTACTTTGTACTACTACTATATACCACTACTATATACTACTGCTTTATACTACTACTTTTTCTTACTACTTTATACTAACTTTATAATTCTACTTTATACTACTACTTTGTACTACTGCTTTGTACTACTACTTTATAGTACTACTTTATACTACTACTTTATACTAACTTTAAACTATTATTTTAAACTACTGTTATAAACTACTATTTTATGCTACTACTTTATACTACAAATTTATACTACTACTTTGAACTACTACATTGTACTACTACTTTGTACTACTACTTTATACTACAAATGTATACTACTATTTTGTACTACTACTTTGTACTACTACTTTGTATTACTACTTTATACTATTACTTTATACTAATACTTTATACTCCTACTTTGTACTACTTCTATAATTTACTACTATATACTGCTACTTTATACAGCTACTTTATACTACTATATACTGCTACTTTATACTGCTACTTTGTACAGCTACTTTATACTACTACTTTATAATAATATAATAATAGCCCCTTCAGTCATAACTGACTATGGGAATGCGCCCCTGAGGTGACAGCCCTCAGCTGCTTATTTTCCTGGTGCTCCTTTCGACGTTTTCTCCTCACCTCTGCTTCTTGTGTGAGCCTCTCTTCGCCCAATCTGAGGTGGCGCCGTAAATAGCATCGCCACTTAGTGCGATCGGCAGCTTTATCCTCCCATGTTGCTGGATCCATGTGTAAAGTTTGCTTGCACTCACTGTTACTGTAAAATGTCAGTCTGTAAAGAAGTATCAGTTGTATACTGTAAACCTTCTGTAAAGTGTGGTGTGTTCTCTTTCTTCTGTAAAGCTCCACTATCAATCACTGTAGCATGTTGTTTGTGGTGCCACTAATGTATGTGTCCATGGTAGTGTACAGAGTTGTCGAGATCAGGCATGCTCCAGTCTACCCAGCTGTAAATGGGTAACTCACCCTAGTCCTAAGTTAGGGAAGGCAAAGGCAGCTGTAAACATTAGTTTCCCTCTAAGGCTCCAGGGGAAGCAGGCCCTAAACTTGGTCACTTCAACCGACGCAGGATGGTGTAGATATGGGGAGAAGTGTAGAGTGTGTTTACCGCGAATGGTGTACTGTTCGTGTTCTGACCAATCTAAACACTCATTCACTTGTGTCTACAAGGCACCAATGCAGACTGCTGGAATCTTTGTTTACACAGTTTATTTGGACGCTCACACTGGGACATAACGAGTAAATCATGGGTATGTTGACATATCAATTTGCAGGCATACATAGTAGATCCTATGTCATGGCACATTCATAAATAATAGGTAGTACATCAATGGCCGCATCCCCTATCTGACTAAGCGCGTCAGTGAAGGCGGATCGGTAAGTAACTAAAGTTGCTTTATATTCACAGTTTATCATATTGTGAAACCACGATAAGGGGTTTCTATCCAAATTGAGATCTCCTTGCCACTGTCCGAATAATAAGATACATGCCCCGTTCTTTAGACAGTGATCCAAAAAATGCAAAGACAGGAATGTAACATGGCCGCCTCCCTGAGTTGCCGCTCACTCGCTCACAGGAGGATATATATATATAAGCCAAAGTTAATTTGCAATACATAAGCATAATTTCATAAAGTTCCTCCATACAGATCTACCGTAATCCAGTTACCTCACGTAGACATAATTACAGTATGGAGCCTGTCATCTCCGTCGATACAAATTTGACCCTAGCGTTGCGAAGCACAAAATTCCCGCTAGGCCTAACCGACCTGAGATCATCAAAACAGGGACTGGAATTACCTGGAGTCCGAATCATACATGGTACCGTACATTAGGAAAGTCTCTAACACAACTCTAGTAGAGACACAATCTCCTATAGAAGAAAAACTACTTCGTAAATCATTTTTACTGAAGAATATACCAGCCCTGGAAAAATGCGTACCCGCCATTGTCACGGTACATCGGAACTCCTCACGACTAGACAAGACAACTCCTACTTCCGCTAGAGCGGTGTAACAAGAATATAGTCCTGCCTACCCATCCAAAATATACAATATAGGACTGATTCTACTTGTACTAATAATATGTAATACATATGAATTCAGGCCATAAACATAATAAGCAAATTAATCTATTTTCTGGCCCTAAGAAATAGGTACAGACAAGGGTGTCATATCCATGCGCCGAATTAATATCAAGAACGATTACTCCTATAATCAACAGGGTAAAACAATTATGGATTATCTAGCCTTCCCCATAGACAGCATTTTCATACACAAATGAATGAATGTCTATATCTTTTCCATATTAAATAGCCATATCGATTTTTGTAATATGTGCGTCAAAATATGCACGCAACAGATTACCACACCCCTCGGGAAAAAAAAATGTACCATTTTTTTTTTGAAATACATCTAGGAGCAACATACAATAGGCTCACAACGCACCCATAACAATGCGCAGATGATAAGCATAAGTTTTCTGACCTTAGAGAAAGTATTTCTCTAAGTATAAATATTTCCAGAGAGGTGTCACCAACGCATACTACAATATTAGCAATGACACAATTTGTACATTAGTTTATACATAAATTTCATCTAAGATATCTTAACATCATGATCATCAAAGACGAAAAAACATTGAAAAATCAGCGGTGAATAAATATCAATGAACCGCTAAGTAGTGTTACAATCAATATATGATATTACATATGTGTACACATTTCAACATAGGAACAACTGTATCAAAGTTGTATAACAGTTATGAATCATGTGGGCATCTAGACAAAATATCTGCCATCACATTTTCTGACCCACGGATAGCTCGCACCGAAAAATGAAATGGCTGCAGAGCAATCGCGTAACGCGTTGATCTCGCGCTCTTCAGATTTTTACTCTGAATAGCCGTAAGAGCTTTCTGGTCAGTTTCCACAATGAAATGCGCGCCAAGAAGAAATCTTTGCAGTTTAAGGATTGACCAAACCATAGCCAATAATTCACGGTCTAGGACCGAGTAATTCTTCTCTGCGGCATTTAATTTCCGAGAAATATACATCACAGGATGCAGAGTTCCGGAGTACTCTTGCATTAGTGCTGCTCCAATCCCGGTGGATGAAGCGTCACTACGAAGAATAAATGTCTTATCCTTAGAAGGCAATACTAGGATAGGTGAAGTAGAAAACATAGTTTTAACCTTATCCAAAGAGGATTGACATTCTTGAGTCCAGTGGACTACATTAGGAGACCCTTTCTTTAGCAAGGAAGAAAGAGGTGACATAATGGAGGACAGATTCGGAATGAATCGTCCATAAAATTGTATTAGACCTAAGAGACTTCGTACTTGTTTTTTAGTCTTAGGAATAGAAATGTTAAGTATCTTACTTGTATTATGGTCTTCTGTTTTTAGGAACCCATGACCAACACGGTGTCCTAAGAAAGATATTTCGCTAAAACCAATACATGCTTTCGATGGTTTCGCTGTCAGGTTATGCTCGCGTAAGATAGACAATAGTTCATTTATCCCATTATAGTGATCGTTCCAAGTATCACTGAAAAGACAGATGTCATCAAGATACGCAATGACATCTGAGCGATGAGATAGGATTCGACGCATCATGCGTACGAATGTTGCAGGGGCGTTCATAAGACCGAAAGGCATGAAATTCCATTGGAATAGACCCCTAGGCGTCGAAAAAGCAGTAAACGGTTTGGCGTGTTCGGATAATGGAACTTGCCAATATCCCTTAGACAAATCGAGTTTAGTAAAGAAATGAGAATTCGATAGTCTCGTAAGTAGCTCTTCTAGTAAAGGCATAGGTTCAGCATCAAATTTCGTCACTTGGTTCAATTTGCGATAATCCACGCAAAGACGTATGTTATTGTCTTTTTTTCGTACAATAACCATCGGCGAAGAATATGCTGATGTGGATGGTTCAATAATTTTTAACTCTATCATCTCATCCAACTCTTTCTCTACCTGTGCTTGAAAATGTATCGGAATAGGATACGGTCTGACTCTTATAGGACTATGGTCAGTAAGAATAATGTCATGTTGAATGACATCAGTTTGACCAGGAATGTCAGTAAGGACATCCTGAAATTGTTCTAACATAGTAGAAACTTGTTTCTGCTCTCCTGGAGATAATTCTGGAGAAATTGCAACATCTTTCCATGATTCATTAGAGTGAAGAGGAATCATTGGAAAAGGTAAATTTACATCCGAGAAACTCGTTTCCTCATCCTGTATTACTGACAGAGATGAGTACTGTCCATGTTGGACTGGAAAATCGTCCGTTGCCTGGAAAACAGGTTGTAAATAATCAGGACGTTCATGGAATTCCGTGAGCATGTTGATGTGGAAGGTTTTACGCTTCCCATCAATATCGACGATATAGTCAACGTCGGAAACTTTTGATATTATATCGTACGGACCTTTCCAAGAAATAAGAAGTCTATTTTCCCTACAAGGTAGCAAGACGAATGCTTTGTCACCTGGACAAAGTTGTCGCAAGCATCTCTTTTTATTGGCAAATTCCCTTGCCTTCTGTTTCGCAAATTCAGAAGAAGCAGTTGCCAATTTGCATGCTTCAATAATCTTGTGTCTAAGTGCGATGACATATTCATAAGAGGATTTTGTGTCATCGACAATATTATCAGCAGTTATAAGATCATGAAGTAAGGACATAGGACCTCGCGGTTTCGCGCCAAAGACAAGTTCAAAGGGAGAAAATCCTGTATGTTCGTTGGCGACCTCTCTATATGCAAAGAGAGCCGCGGGTAAAACCCTATCCCAATCCTGAGGATGATCTTCTGTTATCTTACCTAGTAGGTTTTTCAGAGTTCTATTCAGACGTTCCACCATCCCATTGGACATAGGATGATAAATACTACTCAGCGATCTCTCTATCTTAAGAGTCGACATTACTTGAGACATGGTATCCGATATGAGTTGGGTACCATGGTCGGATAATATTTCTGCTGGAAATCCCAGACGAGAAAATATTAACCAAAGAGCATCTGCGACATCAGCAGTAGTTATGCTCTTTAGAGGAACAGCCTCCGGCCAAAGTGTGCACATATCAACACACGTCAAAATAAATTGGTGTCCTCTAGCAGACTTTATCTTAAATGGACCAATGATGTCTATCGCCATTTTTTGAAATGGTCGAATGGGAATGTCTGCAGCCTGAATAGGTGCATCATGGCGTGGACCTCTGGATTTAATCTCTTGACATACTTTACAAGATCGACAATAGATTCGTATGTCCTTATTCACAGCAGGCCAAAAGAAAGATTCAAGAACTCTAGCTTTAGTACGGGAAAAACCCATATGTCCAGCACACTGCGAATCATGAGCGTGCTGTAAGATTTTAACTCTCATATTTTTAGGCACAAGGATTTGAGAATGAATGGACTTAGCGGAGTCTTGTACCATACGTACAAGTACGCCATTCTTCATCGTAATCCATGATTTACGATTTGTATCCTTATTCGGATCACCTTTTGTTGCCAGAGTAAAGAATTTCTTTAGAGTAGGATCATCTTCCTGCTGTTTTATAAAGGAATCATGGGAAATCTCCAAGGGATCATCTTGGATCTGCGCATCATTATCTTCAGAATGTGAAGATTGCGGCTTATTAAGAGCTTGAGCCCTAGTGATTACTGCATTAGCAGATTGCATATTAACATTTTCCCAATTAGAAATTTGCTGTGGAGTGCATTCTTTCACTCCATGAATGCGACCGATGATAAGATCAGCGATCGGATCCGGCAAGAGACATGCTTGCACCTCTCCTGTGAAGAAAGGCGTAGCAATATTGATAATGGCAGTGGAGTACTTCTCCAATGTGCCACCAAATGTTACACATTTGACTATATTGCCTGTAGCTCGAGAAGGATTTACGAGTGATTGCCTCACTCCGATGGTAGTGCACCCCGAATCGAAAAGAATTGATACCGGAGTACCATCTATTAGGCCCCTATTAAAGACAAGAGCACCCCTTCCATTATGCGCGATTGACGCATGGAGCGCGGGAAGCGGGTGACCGCAGCTTAAAGTAGAAACTGTGGTTGGATCGAATAATGTTTTGCATTGCGAACACTCAGATGCTCTAGCAAAATCGAAAGCGGAATTTGCTACACTATTGGAGTCTTTTTTATCATTATTCTGATTACCGGCGTCGTGGAACTCCTGTTGTGCAGAGTTAGCCTGGTAATAAGATTTACCATGTCTTTTGTGTTGTGATCTACCTCGGTTATAATTGTCTCTATAATTATTATTGCCTCTGTTATAACCCCTATTTGGGTTTGAATCATAATATTCATGATCATAATCATCATGCTCGTTATATTGAGTATCCCTGTAATATTGGTTTTTTTGTCTCCATGAAGCACTTGGGTAGTTCCTATAGCTACTCCCTTTCCGAGAATTTCTAAAATTATGGGTACCCCTCGCGTGTCGAGGACTATCAGCCCGATTCCAGTTCTTCGAAGAAGAACCCTGATTTGAGTGGTTATCTTGGTTTTGATACTTATTCCAATTAACCTTTTTATCAAATTTATTTTTAGCTCCTTGGAATTTGTGTGAGTAATTCTGATTATATTCTGTTGCCGAAGCAACTGGCATACTCTCTTTAATGTTAGAGTTACTAAGAATCATGTCAGGGTGTGCCGTGGCATACTGGTCACAATATTCTTCCATTTGCTTTAATGTACTAGGTTTACGCTCATGTAAGAACTCTAGGAATGATTTATTTACCGAAGACATGACCTTGTCTCTTAGCAATAAATCCGTAAGACCATCAAATGTTTTCTCTGTTTTGGATAATTCAATCCATCGTGAAAGTGTAATTCGTGCTTTTGAGATGAATTCTGAGAATTCTACACCTACCTCAGGTCTCATTGTTTTAAACAAAAGACGATAACCTTCCTCAGACAGCTGATATCTCTTCATCAAAGCTGCCCTAACAGCATCATAATTATCCTTGTCGGCCTCTTCGACGAAATATAACTTACTTAGAGACTCCCCTTTTAGATTTTCAGACAACTGATTCACATACTGTGATTTGTCAACATTATGAGCCCGACAAGCCCGTTCAAATCTATCAAGCCAGAATGCTATATCATCACTGGCAGAGTTGAACGCTGGTACCTTGACCTTGTACACAAAGGGTTTACCATTACCACTAGATGCCTGATTAACATTACTCATACTTGTCAATTTTAATTTCTCTAACTCAAATTCATGTTCTCTTATTGCTTTTCTCTCTTCAGCTTCTCTATCTAATCTTCTCTGTTCTGCAGCAGCTTCTAATTTCTTCTGTTCTGCAGCAACTTCTAATTTCTTCTGTTCTGCAGCAACTTCTAATTTTTTTTTGTTCAGCTGCAGCAGCAGCTTCTAATTTCTTCTGTTCTGCATCAAATCTCCTTTCCTCCACTTGCATCTGCAATTTCTTTAGTTCAGCAGCAGTATCAGCTTCTTTTTCTAATCTTTTTTCTTCAGCTAGAGCTTTCCTCTCTTCTGCACTAATGCTTTGTCATATTGAGCAACAGCCCATTGTTCTAAGTCTTTCCCAGTCTTATCAAGGGATTTTCCTTGTGCTATAAAGTAATCTAATGTAGACATTTTGTCTTCTTAAATCAGAAACCTGAAAAAGTAAATAAATTACCTTATTTCACTTTAATGGGATACAAGTCTATACCATAGACTTAGTCTTAGTGAAAACTTGTATGGTTTATAATACCCAATGATAACTTGAGTACCTGTGGACAACAATAACTGTATCTCAAATACTGTGGGAGACAAGCCTTACAAAGGTCTTGTATACCCTAATGTAATCAATGATCACTTGAGTACCTGTGGAAAATAATATTTCCCTTTACCAATCACTTTGGGAGACAAGCCTTATAAAGGTCTTGTACATTTTGTTTTATAACAATAACAATCATAAAGTACTGATCTGTACTATAATATAAGTGTATTCCACTATACCTCATATGTCAACTAAAGACATTACAAAGGACAAACAAGAAAAGACAATCTGAAAACATTTGCAGAGATCAAATTAAATTAAATAGGAGAAATGAAAAAAATGATCACAGAATCCGTGATGATAACTGCAATAAGATAACAAGACAAATAACGCCACAGTGTATAAACATAAGGGTGTAAAGAAATCAAAAATAGAAAAGATGAGACCTACAATTATACAAACAAATCAAACAAAACTAAGGAACACAAAATTATTAACAAAAACAACGAAGAAAAGAACACCTCATCACAACTAACAGAAATAGCAGCAAATTGTTGCTAACAAATTTCTAATTAAGAAAATGTGTACCTATAGAATACTAGTACCAGACCAATGTCACTCGGCATACCTTGTACTAGTCACACAGAACATAAACTAATTTAATACATAACAAATAACATAAATGCATATATAATATAATATATGTGTTGTGGATAGAATGTGTTGCAAAGTATGCTCAGATTTAATAAATTAGACTACCACTTTATTGAGTAATAGATTTGCTTTCTAACTATTACACTGTCCAATTTTTTTGAGCACATTAGAAGATCCACCGATGAAATTTGCACTTTATGTTCAACAATGCTCTTCTATTACAGCAGGATAAACAATCACTGGTTTAGAACACTGACTGTACTGTGCCAAATGTCAACAAGTGCTGTCCCAGATATTGCTACACTTGTCAGAGCAGGTCAAGCTGACATTGATTGTATAGCTGTCCTATTGGTATTGATGTGGCCAAACAAATGTTCTTGTAACTGTAAAATGTGATTCTCAACACAAGACTGCGTAGGCTGGACCCAAGGATCTGGCTCACCACTGTAAAGTTTGCTTGCACACACTGTTACTGTAAAATGTCAGTCTGTAAAGAAGTATCAGTTGTATACTGTAAACCTTCTCTAAAGTGTGGTGTGTTCTCTTTCTTCTGTAAAGCTCCACTATCAATCACTGTAGCATGTTGTTTGTGGTGCCACTACTGTATGTGTCCATGGTAGTGTACAGAGTTGTCGAGATCAGGCATGCTCCAGTCTACCCAGCTGTAAATGGGTAACTCACCCTAGTCCTAAGTTAGGGAAGGCAAAGGCAGCTGTAAACAGTAGTTTCCCTCTAAGGCTCCAGGGGAAGCAGGCCCTAAACTTGGTCACTTCAACCGACGCAGGATGGTGTAGATATGGGGAGAAGTGTAGAGTGTGTTTACCGCGAATGGTGTACTGTTCGTGTTCTGACCAATCTAAACACTCATTCACTTGTGTCTACAAGGCACCAATGCAGACTGCTGGAATCTTTGTTTACACAGTTTATTTGGACGCTCACACTGGGACATAACGAGTAAATCATGGGTATGTTGACATATCAATTTGCAGGCATACATAGTAGATCCTATGTCATGGCACATTCATAAATAATAGGTAGTACATCAATGGCCGCATCCCCTATCTGACTAAGCGCGTCAGTGAAGGCGGATCGGTAAGTAACTAAAGTTGCTTTATATTCACAGTTTATCATATTGTGAAACCACGATAAGGGGTTTCTATCCAAATTGAGATCTCCTTGCCACTGTCCGAATAATAAGATACATGCCCCGTTCTTTAGACAGTGATCCAAAAAATGCAAAGACAGGAATGTAACATGGCCGCCTCCCTGAGTTGTCGCTCACTCGCTCACAGGAGGATATATATATAAGCCAAAGTTAATTTGCAATACATAAGCATAATTTCATAAAGTTCCTCCATACAGATCTACCGTAATCCAGTTACCTCACGTAGACATAATTACAGTATGGAGCCTGTCATCTCCGTCGATACAAATTTGACCCTAGCGTTGCGAAGCACAAAATTCCCGCTAGGCCTAACCGACCTGAGATCATCAAAACAGGGACTGGAATTACCTGGAGTCCGAATCATACATGGTACCGTACATTAGGAAAGTCTCTAACACAACTCTAGTAGAGACACAATCTCCTATAGAAGAAAAACTACTTCGTAAATCATTTTTACTGAAGAATATACCAGCCCTGGAAAAATGCGTACCCGCCATTGTCACGGTACATCGGAACTCCTCACGACTAGACAAGACAACTCCTACTTCCGCTAGAGCGGTGTAACAAGAATATAGTCCTGCCTACCCATCCAAAATATACAATATAGGACTGATTCTACTTGTACTAATAATATGTAATACATATGAATTCAGGCCATAAACATAATAAGCAAATTAATCTATTTTCTGGCCCTAAGAAATAGGTACAGACAAGGGTGTCATATCCATGCGCCGAATTAATATCAAGAACGATTACTCCTATAATCAACAGGGTAAAACAATTATGGATTATCTAGCCTTCCCCATAGACAGCATTTTCATACACAAATGAATGAATGTCTATATCTTTTCCATATTAAATAGCCATATCGATTTTTGTAATATGTGCGTCAAAATATGCACGCAACACATGTCCAGTGCCCTTATATCTCTTTTGCACACATCTTTGAACCTCAGCTGTGGTCGCCCAACTGTTCTCTTGCCATCTGCTAATTGTCCGTAGAAGATATCTTTTGGGATGCGACCATCATCCATGCGGCGAACATGGCCAAGCCAGCGAAGTCTGCGCTGTCTAAGAAGCGTACTACTACTTTATATTGCTACTTTTACTACCACTTTTACTACTACGTTATACTACTACGTTATACTACTACTTTATACTACTACTTTATACTACTACTTTATACTACTACATTATATTAATACTAATACTACTACTTTATACTACTACTTTGTACAGCTGCTTTATACTACTACTTTATACTACTACTTTATACTACTACTGTTTACTACTATTGTATACTACTACTTTATACAGCTAGTTTATACTACTACTTTATACTGCTACTTTATACAGCTACTTTATACTGCTACTTTATGCTACTACTTTATACAGCTACTTTATACTACTACTTTATACAGCTACTTTATACTACTACTTTATACTACTTTAAACCACTACTGTATACTACTACTTTATACAGCTACTTTATACTGCTACTTTATACTACTACTTTATACTACTTTAAACTACTACTTTATACTACTACTTTATACAGCTACTTTATACTACTACTGTATACTACTACTTTATACTACTACTTTATACTGCTACTTCATACTACTACTTTATTATACTACTTTATACTACTACTTTATACTACTACTTTATACTACTATTTTATACTACTATTTTATACTACTAATTTATACTACTACTATATTACTGCCGCCCTATGCAGTCACCAGGGGTCTTTGATGAGACAAATAAAGAATAAGACTACTGTAGCCTCAGGTACAAGGCGCCTAATATGAGGTTGTATAAGGGACTGGCAACCTTGTCATGTATAGGAAAACCGGCCACAGAAACCACTGCTGCAAGAGTATGTGTATGCTTGGTGCCGGCCTCCTGTAAGGGCACCAGCTACCAGGGTGACTCCATACTCCCTAAGAAGTGCCAAGGAAACTGATGACACTTCTTCCACCACATTCAAAAATACAGATTACTTGTAGACGTTTTGACCGCATGAGTGAGTGTCGGTATACACAATTTATTTATTTATTGTTTTGTTTATATTATTATTATTTTTTTTAAAATTTATTATTATTATTTTTCTTCTGTCACAATCTTGTTTGTTTAAAAAAAAACAAAAAAAAAAAAAAAAACCCTACTCATTTTTTATTATGATTGCATACTGTAAATGAATGCTGTTATGTTAACTTTATAATGTTGCATGCCTTTAAATTAATGCTTAAAGTAATATGTGGGAATAAAAGGATATAGTATGCAAGATTAATGAGAGTGAAAGGGCAGAATGTTAGACGGGCGTGCGCGCCCAATTCTTAACCCTTACTTACTTACTTACTTAGTCGTTCCCCTTCTACCGTGAGGTGTAGAGGTTTGGAAGAGAGAGCGCCAGACCATTCTATCAGCTGTCTTCTTCCTGGCCTGGTTCCATTCTAGTCCTCGGTCCTTCAAAGATTGTCTAATGTTGTCCTCCCAGCGAACTCTGGGTCGTCCTGGAGGTCTGGATCCCTGGCTCTTTGTTTCCCATGCTTGTCGTGGTAGCCGATCTTCTCCCATTCTGCAGACATGGCCAAACCATCTTAGTTGGGACTGTTCTATTTGGGTCTGCAGCGGATGGGATTTCAGGCCTTGACGTATCGTCTGGTTGCGGACCATGTCTCTTCTTGTTACTTCAACCACTTTCCTCAGATACCTCATTTCTGAGGTTTGGATCTGGCTTTTGTGGGTTGTAGTCATTGCCCACGACTCGCATCCATATGTCAAAACTGGGACATAGGTGGAGCGGTATACAGCCATCTTCGTTTTCTTACCAACCTCTTTCTTGCTGAGGAATCCACGATTTATGGCCTGAAAAAGTCTCCCAGCCGCTGCTTTTCGAGTGGCCAACTCTTCTTTGATGCCTCCCTTTCGGTCTATAATAGCTCCGAGATATTTAAAGTGGTCGACCTGCTCCAGGACCTGTTCTCCCAACTTAATCTGATGTTTTCTTTCTTCTCGTGATATCACCATGGATTTTGTTTTAGAGCTGCTTATGACCATCCCTCTCTTCTCCAGCTCTTCCTTCCAGACTTGCAGGTTGGATTGGAGATGTGCCTCTGATTTAGCAATCAGGGCAACATCATCAGCAAATGCCAGCTCCGAAATATAGACCTGTCTCATCTTCCAGTACCCCACTGAATACTTTCTTGTTCTCTCCTTACATGCCTTGATGACATCGTCCATGAGGAGTATGAAAAGATAAGGTGACAGGATATCACCTTGTCTTACACCAGTGGTGGTCCTGAACTCTTCTGACTTATGGTTTGCTGTCCTCACATAATTTCTGCAAGACTTGTAGAAGCTCTGTATAGCATGAATCAGAGGTGCTGGAATATTCTTCCTTGCCAAACAGTCCCAAAGTTTGCTCCAGGGGACTCTGTCAAACGCCTTTTCCAGATCTATGAAACAAAGATGGATCTCACTCTTATACTCAAGGGCCTTTTCACTCAGCTGTCTGAAGTGTGAAGATTAGGTCTTGAGTACTTCGGTTTGCTCGGAATCCGCACTGGACCTCATCCAATTGTGGCTCAGCTAGGCGTCGGAGTCTCTGCTCTAGGATTCTAGAGTAGATTTTACCAGGGACACTGAGAAGGGATATGCCTCTATGATTTCCACATTGTCGATTGTCACCCTTTTTGAAAATTGGTGTTATGATGGCAATCTCCCAATCCTTTGGTATGGTCTTGTTGCACCATGCTGCCTGTAGGACCTTTAAGAGTAACAGGTCGCCTGATGCTCCCATGTACTTAACCATTTCTGGTGTTATACCATCATGCCCTGCTGCTTTGCCCATCTTGATTTTCTCTAGTGCTGCCCTCAGTTCTTCCATCTTTATGTCATCTTCACCATCATTGGTTTTCTCTTCTGTGCTAGTGGTTATCATTTCTGTTGCTTCACCATGCTCACCATCCAGGAGTTCTGAGAAATATTCTTTCCATCTTTCCATTACTTCCTTCGGGGCAGTAAGCAATTTGCCTTGCTTGTCCTTTATAAATTTGAGAGGGCATTGTTTTTCCTTCCTCATGTTCTTTAGGGTCTTATAGAACAATTTCTGGTTTTCTTGTGCATCTTTTTCTAGCTTTTCTCCAAATTCTTCCCAGGACTTCTGTTTTGCTGCTAGCACTTTTGTTCTTTGCTTCTGTTCTGAGTATCACATATTCTCTATATTTTTCCATTTGTCCTGTTGTGTTTTTAGCTCCTAAGTATTGTTTCCATGCCATTTTCTTCTCTCTTATTTTCTCTTTGACTTCCTCTGTCCACCAAGGTGTCCTCTTTCTCTGGTTCCCAAGTCGGACTTCACCGCATGCTTCTGCAGCAGCTGTCTTTATGATATCCTTGAATTTATTCCAGAGGGTTTCCAAGTCATCAGGTCGTTCTTCTGTGTTGCTCACTGCTGTAGCAATAAGCCCCTGATATCTGGTCTTAATTTCTGGCTCTCTCAGCTTGTAGGTCCTAATGCTCATTTCTCCTGCTCGTTTACTTGGTTTCTTGCGTGATGTTGGGCAGTTCCTAGGCTGAGCAACTCTTTCAGTTGTTCGTTTGATTGTTAGCAGGTAGTGATCACTTCCAATCTCTGGCCCCCTCCAGACTCTTGCATCTCGGACATATCTGAATGAGCTTCTCCGAACAATGGCATAGTCGATCACTGACTTCTCATTCTTGGTTGGTTCACATCTAGTGTATGCATGTATGCGCTTATGGGGGAACTTTGTGTTTGTAATGATCAGATTCTGCTCACTGCAGAATCTAAGGAGTCGCTTTCCATTGTCATTGAGAGTATCTTCTCCATATCTTCCGATAACGCCACCCCATCTAGCATGGTCATTTCTAACTCTGGCATTAAAATCTCCGAGCATGATAACTTCATCTAGGCAGTCATCCACTGTCCTTTGAAGCAGCTCGAAGAATTCCTCCTTGACCTCTGCTCTCTCATCCTCATTTGGCCCATACACTATGACCAGGTTGACTATGGTTTCTCCTTCTTTTAGTTTTACAACCATTATGCGCTCCGAGACAAAGTTCCATCCCTTGATACTATCTTTTTGATTTTGGGCCACAATGCAACCCACGCCCCCTTTAGCTCTTTCAGATATGGGTACACCACTGTAGAGCAACGTGTTGCCATCGAGATCCATGACTCCTTGTCCTTTTTTCTTCGTTTCTGTTATAGCCAGGATTTCTAGTTTTGCTTTCCTCATCTCTTCCACCAGCTCCTCTTCCTTCCCATTTATACTTCTTGTGTTCCAAGTTCCATAAGTCGTAGTCCGTAGTCCGTTCCAGTTCGTCGCCTTTAGAATCAGTCCGGTTTTCTCTCTTGTATTTCTCGTAATCATAGTTTAAGACAAACAGGTGATTGGCCTGTTGTGCCTTTGCATGGTGGAGGGGCTGCCTCCTTACGGCCTCCATGCAGGCCGCCCTCCTCCTTTTTCATCCGGGTTTGGGACCGGCATGGGCGGAGTTCAATTCTTAACCCTTCGAACATAAAGTTCGTTCGTTCGTTCACTGTGAATAGCAGGGATAAACTGTCCTGTGATAATTGTTTGTTAAGTCTCTGTATATAGGATACGAGCGTCCGATTGGCAGAGTTGTTAGAGCGTTGGTCTCTCGTGGCACAGGGGCCGAGTTCGAAACACGGTGGAGTCACGCTCCAGTCTACCCAGCTGTAAATGGGTATCTGACACTGCTCTTGTGTTAAGAAAGGAAAAGGCAGTGAGGAAGGGAATTGGTCATCCCCCATCTGTCGATGCTGGACATAGTATTGTGTAGTCTGTAACACTTCACTCTCCTACGGCAGTATCTGCTATGGGACACCGTTTAATATATGATACGCTCCCGTGATTTACCCCGAGCAAATAATAGTAACACGGTACCCTATAAGCATGTCATAGAAGGCGTCTAATGAGGGTAGAGCATGGGACCGGCTACCCCATTTTGTAGAAACTTTAGCTCAATAAAACTTCAACAACATGGACAAGTCACCCAAAGCAAAAAGTTGACTAATTTAGAACTAATGTAGAACTAATGTAGAACTAATGTAGAACTAATGTAGAACCCATGATTAAAATGTCATGACTTGGTCAGCAATGTAGAACTGATACTGAGAACGAAATCATACTTTAAAAAACAAATTATATCAAACTAACTGATCCTTTAGTTTTTGCAATTACTGTAATTTCTTGTTGTTTGTTTTTTGTGTGTTTGTTTTTAATGAAGTAACGAGAAACTGTCAGCAGTCTTTGATCAAATTTTACTAAATGTCTGACAGAGCACATTGGTCCGACTGTTTGTTCTCCTATATCGATCCCAGCAATCCACACGTGAGCTGATAGAATTTACTACCTCTGTACGACTGTACTTTAATCAGGATTTGAATCTAAGCTTCCATGACCTTAAATGTTGGAGACGGATGTCTGGGACCAGCTTGAGACATTACTTTTTCTTGGACCGGAGCAGAAATTGGTGACCTTCAATCAATAAGTAGTTATACTAGCCAAAATTTGGAAAAATATAACTGAAGCACATTAAAAACGCACCACTATTATATATACTGATGCCGAGAAGCTGGAAAAAAAAGTGTGGGAATGGATTTTCCCCGTGTTTGTCATGAGGTAGAGAGCAAATGGCTGCTGGAATGGAAAGTGCATGATTCAACCCACGGGTTTGTGTAAGACTACATGAAAACAATGAAAGTTACACGTGCAACACGATTCCCAACAGCTATGACCCTGAAAATGTGTACGCGTTGTGGCAGTATACTCGGTATAAAAAGGCCGTTGAGACAAAACACCCAGTACATGTACTTGAAATGCCACGACTATCTGAAAACGACCGCCAACGAGCCATTGGTATGTTGGAGACCGGAATGAGCTCGCGGGCCATTGCCAGTAGGATCAATTGCCACCGCAGCACTATTGTACGTCTCAATGAACGTTACGGAACCACTGGCAGTGCCCGGGATAGACTTCGGAGTGGCCAACCACGAGTTACTACCCCTGCGCAAGATCGTCATATTGTGCTGAGTCACCTAAGGAATCGTTCTCTCCCGGCAAGTCAAACAGTGTCGTAATTTTTATCTGAGAGGGTGCTGATGAATATTGGTCCCTTTAGAGTGTAAAGTGATATTGAAGGCTCTGTGAGAATAAGGATTTAGGAGAATGAGGTAGTAGATTCACAAGCGCTGGGAAGGAGCAAGGACAGTCTCTTATTACGACAATATCTGTTTTCTCACAGACTACTCCTATCTCTCTTCTGCACAAACAATTGTTTGTCAGTTCCAGTCGCTCAACGTACATGAATACAGCCTACACAGATGGAAATGTTTGGAGTTTTAGGCCAACCGACAACCAACACAAATAAATATTAATACCTTTATTATCATAAAGGACTCACACATAATTGTACATTTACAGTCAAAAATCAAAGGTTACAGAATACAAATATAATAAGGGAAGAGGGGTTTTGAGGAGAAATATCCCCTCCACCGTTTCCCGTTTATATTTACTAACAGACAAAACCCGGTCCCAAAGACAAGAAAGGGGGGGGGGAGGTGATCAGAAATAGGCAATTTAACCCACTGGTAAATTTATTACTCTGAGGCAAGGGGTTACAGAAAGAAGGGGGGGGGGTGGTGTAGAGGAAAGCTAGGGTTCTCAATTGTCTCCCTTAAATCAACAAATTTTACGGGAGGGGGAATGAACACAGTTACCCAATCCCGCTAGGAGAGATCCCGTACAAGGAATATAATGCACCTTAGTACAAGGTCGAACTAATTAAAAGGGTAAAGAAAAGATAAATCTGCTTTCATTCAAAAAAACACACTAGGGCTGGCCATCCCCACAAACACACACGCAGACTTACCGAAAGGTGAATTCTGGCACTTCATAGGAAATACATCAAAAAACAGCACTAAACCTTGGCTTAGGTAAAAGTATTTTTCTTCCGTGTACAGCCCCAGATTTGGGGTTTGTTGAAGTTAACAAAGTGTCCCGAAATCGCTGGACGTTGAAGTTTAACGGTACTGTTTATTTATTAGATAAAGTTCCTAAAGAATGTCACAGGCACTTGGCTAGGCGTGAGGTATGGTGTGGTTCCTAAAATTGGCACAGCTGGTGGAGATAACTTCCTTTTTCCGTAATGTCACAAGTTAAGAAAACACTGAGGTAAGTTCTTCTTCGGGTTGGGGGGGGGGGGGGGGTGGGGGAGGGGGGGGGAGGGGCGCGGGGGGGGGGGGGGGTGGGGGGGGGAGGGGGGGGGGGGGGGGGGGGGGGGGGGGGTGGGGGGGGTGTGGGGGGGGGTGGTGGGGGGGGGTTAAAATCCACTGAATATACGTGACAGACAGTGTTCAGGTATCGATGTTTTTTCTTCACAAATAGGGGCAGTGAATAAAATATGTTCTGCTTCCAGTTTTCTTTAAGGACTCTATATGAACTAGTATTTTTAAAGTGTTTCTTGAATGGCTTTATTCTCAGTTACGTTCAGAGGAGCGGGGCCCATTACAGGTCGCCACAAGTTTAGCTTTAAAAAAGTTCATATGTTACTGGAGTTATCAAATTGAGTTTGGCAGAACTCTGTATATAATTAATAATTGCTGGGATGCAGGTTGAATGATCGTTCTGAATGAAAGATAATCAAAACAAGAAATGCATTAAAAATCATATTATAATCTGACGCAATAAATTACAGTTAGCCTATTTACTTATTAGCGTCGTCAATTAACAAATCAGGAAAACTTCCCGTGAGTTAAAAATAACACTGACAAACAACATTTTTCTTTCTTATATAAGAATAAGTGTTCTTAGGTCAGTTTCTTGCGCTGATTTCAAATCTGAAATCCGTTTATCTCTATCACGTCAGGTTCTTAAGATATTTGTGAATAAATATATTTTTGGGAAACCGTTATTTGCTCCGTTTCATTTTTACTATATAACTTATTAAAAATTAATAAAAAGCAACATAATTCTACTTTTTATACTGCTAAAAGATGCATGACATATGTTACGCGATTTTTCAAATAGTTACTGTATTTTGAAATAATTCTGAGCAAAATATGGCTTCTAGAAGTTGTAGAAATTCGGCTGATCTGTTCTGTTACGTGTGCGGATATTTTACCGATCGTGTTGACCAGAAAAACTTTACACCATTACTAAAGAAAGCATATGAACTTTATTTCGATTCGAAAGTTGATGATGCAAATAAATCTTGGAAGCCAAATGCAGTTTGTTCGATACATTGGCAGGTTGGTTACGAAAATCGCCGAAGCATAAGTCGATGCCTTTTGGAGTGCCAGTAATATGGCGTGAACATACAAATCACACTACTGATTGTTACTTCTGCTTGACAAATATCCATGGTTTCACTTTTAAAACTAGAAAGTCTGTGGTTTATCCAAATATTGAATCGGTTTCGAAACCAGTGCCTCATGATCCAATCACGTGTCTAATCCAAGTACCACCAGAACAATATCCGTTGGACGTAAATGAACCATCAGAAAGTGATAGTTTACCTGCTTTAGAAACTAATTCTGACTCAGATTATATACCGGTGAATGATGGTGTTCACTTAATTAACCATTCAGAACTTTCAGATCTAATACGTGATTTCGCTCTTACCAAAGGACAAGCGGAATTACTCGGTTCGCGACTCAAAGAATGGAATCTTTTAGCGCCCAATACTCCGATATCTAAATTTCGTCATAGACACAGAGAACTTGTTCAATACTTTGAGATGGATGATGACATATGCTATTGCAAAGATGTAAACGGTCATGAGCACATAGTCAACGAATGGCGATTTTTCATCGATTCTTCCAAGACTAGTCTAAAAGCCGTGTTATTGCATAACAGAAATTTTTTTTTCATCAATTTCAGTCGCCTACTCTGTTCATATGAAAGAAACTTATGACAATATGGCTATACGTTTGGAAAAAATAAAGTGCAATGACTACCAATGGCGGATTTGTGGAGACCTAAAGGTCATTGCAATTCTCACGGGCATGCAGACTGGGTATACTAAATTTTGTTGCTTCCGATGTGAATGGGTCAGCCGCAACAGACAGGAACATTATGCAAGAAAGGTGTGGCCTATCCGGGATCGTATGCAGCTCGGGCATAAAAATGTAATACACGAGCCATTAGTTAACAAAGACACCTTCATTTTACCACTGTTACATATAAAGTTGGGGCTCATGAAGAATTTTGTAAAAGCGTTAGATAAAACGAGCAAAGCTTTCACTTATCTTCGAGAAAAGTTGCCGCAAGTTAGCGATGCAAAGATAAAGGAAGATATCTTTGTAGGACCTCAGATTAGGAAAGTTATTGCAGACAAACAATTCGAGAACTTGTTACATGGTAGTGAACTTCGCGCATGGATGGCATTCAAATCGATCGTGGATAACTTTCTGGAAAATCACAAATCTGTCGACTATGTTGCATATTGTTAAGCAGTGCATAGATGCATACATAATTATGGGCTGTAACATGTCCCTCAAAATCCATTTGCTCGATTCGCATCTTACCTTTTTCCCTGACAACCTTGGCGAAGTCAGCGATGAACATGGAGAATGATTCCATCAAGATATCGCCGTAATGGAGTCACGTTATCAAGGACGGCGGAGTGTGACCATGCTTGCCGATTATTGTTGGATGCTTCATCGCGATGTACCACAAGCCATTCACCGACGAAAGTCGACTGCAAAGAAATTCAAGCCTACATTACTGTTATACTTCTTGTACGAATGATGTTGTAATACTGTATGCGTTGTTAAAAAACTTCAATTGCGTATTTCTAGAGATCCCGACCTGATAGAGAAAAACGGTTTGCAGATTTAAAAACAGCGCATTAAAATTGACCAGAAAAACATAGAAATGTTAGAGAAAGAAAAAAAAAAGTTTTTTTTTGTTAGTCAGTGTAATTAAAAGCACATCTATCTATACAGAACTAAACTGTATTAAAGTTATAATTCTCTTTAACGTCTGCAAAATAAATTTACGCGTCAATTGTATTAGGAAATACTTTTAGCTGTAACATTAGTTTGCACTAGAACTTTGAAAATGGGTTTATTTAATAAGGTTAAATTTACACCACAATCCATTGAAATCAATTGAAATAACTCGACCACTGATCATTCGAAGCTAATGTATAAATTACCGTCTGCACAGAAAGAATACACTTGATAAAGTTGTTATTTTATTCCCGTTAATGATATCCACCAAAAGATAGATATAAGTGGATGGAAGCAGACATCATCATCATCATCAGTTGATAAGATCTCTATGGTGTTGTTTGCTCCACTGTAGGGTATGGAATGTCAACTTGACCTACGCAGTGGTGTGTAGACATGGATTGAGTGTATAATGTGCGAATGTTAATAAGGGTTCGTGGTGTTGACAAATGTTCTTTTCTCACACTCATGTATGGCTGGAAGTCATCGACACCAACGACTGTGTACCTTTTCTAAAGTTTAATTGGACGTACACACTCGACAGCACAGATAGTGACAAATCACAGGTTGGCATAATACATCATGGTACAGTGGATAAATGGTCTTGCAATGTTACATGGGCACTCATGTAGAATAATAGTATAAAGGACTGTCAGTAGCCAAGCCCTCAGTATCGCCCATACATATATATCATCTGACTTCACTGACTGAGCACGTCAGCTTATAAACAATATTTCAGATGGCTTCTAAACCTAATCTCGTTTAGCGACGATTCTCCAACATAATGTTCAGCACATATTTTTCCATATAATAATATTGAACCGCTAATAACGGGTTCACATGTGTAGCAGTGATCTCTGGACTAAACAAGCGATAATACGGGCATCCCTTTTCTCTTCTTGAAAGTCACTACATGTTTGGTTCCAAGATGGCTTCACTCGTGAGCTGTCACTCACGTTTGGATACAGATAATGAATCTGTCCTAAAGTTAGTCATTCATAAAACATTTCATTGCTCTGTAGATTTGATCATGAACACTTGACTGCAATCTACAGGATATAGTGCTGCTAGGAATCGAAGTCGTTTTCATCGAGTCAAATATATTCTCTTAGACATTCAAATCGTACCTATCGAAAATGGTGGCTTCGTACGAGAGTTCATAAGAGTGTCTATTATTACCTTGGTATCAGAAATATGAAAATGCCATTCCTTGGCAATACGAATAAACACTGGGGCAAAGCATACACGATAGGTCTAGACGACTATCACTTTCCCCACCAATACTGAGATCACTTTTTCCCGGCGACAAGCCGACATAGAAAAACACAGTCCCTATCGGGACGAAGCCAAATCACACCACACTCTAGCGACACATCCGCCGAATAGCCTTTGACCTCTCTAGAGACAACAGAACATATAGTTCGACCTAGATATGTAAAGATATACAGATATAAGACAGACTCGTCCTACTCAGACAAACAATACACATAAATTCAGGCCATAGATATTCTGAAGCAAGAACAATCTATTATTACCCAAACAACGAATAAATCGCAGTAAAAATGGATTCATCGCGGAGTTCGATCGAAGAGACGGCACAACTTTCAAGGGAAGTAACTCAATAATGACTTTCCCTTAAGCACTAAAAAATTACCAATGTATAATATTGTAAGATATCAAAGACTGCCCGTAACAGTCTTACCACACCTCCCGGGAAGGGAAAAAAATGGAACTTTTTTTTTTTTTTGAAATACATCTAGGAGCAACGTACAATAGGCTCACAACGCATGAATAATGCGCATGTTGGTTAAATTTGTTGGATACCTATAACGCCGGGATAGAATATGAGGCTAATTATCGACTTATTTGTTGGACTATGGTGAGAATGTGTCTCATAAGATTGATTTCTATTTAATATTATTTCTGACGGGGAAAGGGGAGGTTGGTTTGGCCGATTAAATTTGGCTGGGGAAAAGTATGCAACGGTTGGGGACTTTTTGTTAACAGTTATTAGTGTTATTTTATAGGGGGGCGTCCAAGGGAAATGGGTGGTTGCTTTGGTTTGTCATCACAAGTTTAACGTCAGAATTTGGTTATTATCAATAATGTACCTTTCCCTTGCATTTGGTTTAAATCCTTCACTATTTGATTATATAAATTTCGAATTACACAATGAGTCTGAATCCATATTATGATTTGTTTAAGATTAATTGTCTTGCGATCTCTTGTCAGAATCGGTTTAACTGCCCACCGAACTAACCAAAATGGAACTATTTTTATTTTGGAAATGGCGGTTTATATCGTTGAAGATACATCATCTGAATACATTTATTTTGTAATGGTTATTAGACAACTATTTGTATGATCTAATCAGTTGAAATGGGAATCTCATAATACCAAATAGACGTTTAATACTCTAGGCAGAAATATTTTTTTATTATACATGAAACTTACCTGGAAAATTAAATTGAGTCAGTATGTCCTAATCCTCCTGATTTTCCGGGCAATCGCCTGAAACAGAATTCATTTACACACCTCTTCTTTTGGAGTTCCGTGTCATCGGAAAGGGTATTCACTCAATTCAATGGCAATATGTCTTGCTGAAATGCGGTTCATATGCATCATTACCGCCACAGAGATTATCTTAATAATGTTGCAAGATGATTTAGGTTTAAAAAAAATCCTCATCACACGGAAGTGTCCTTGAGAGACATCATTTTGGATACTTTTACATAGCATGACGTGTTTGGCTGCTTGTAAGCACAAATTTATGGACAGTTTATTCAATTTACAACTGTGTTCTCTCACTGACTTGTCCAAAAGCACTAGGATTTTGTTTGACTACATTAAAACTATTTATATAACACGCCTCTAAGCCCTACATTGAATGTGTTACCGAGTTTCAATGCTGTATTGATGTTGCCTGAGAATGCACTTGATGCCATGGCCTATTAACATAGTCCCGGAATCCATTTTAACATTTTTTTCGCACAAATAGATCTACCACCTAGCAACGTAAATAGGCTCAACGCATGAATCAATGCGCAGATGTAAATATCAGGCATATTCCTATTCAAAAGCCCTAATATTTGAGGCTAAGTCGACTTTATGAGCGGACTGGTGAGAATGCCTAACTCATACGGTTTCACAAGATGCATTATTTGCTCTACAAGTATATTTTCCAGGCCTGCCAGGTGTCATCAAAGTCATAATAACAATTCTGGCGAACTTACACATGCCCTAAAAAATCATATCAATCATTTCGTACCCAATAAGCCAGATATCCTTAAATTTATGATTTATGAAGAAAAATCATCAAAGCACAGCGGTGAATAAACATCAATGAACGCTATGTAGTGATATCAACAATCATTAGCATATTATTAAATTACAAATGTGTATCTATCATTGATATAGAAAAGGAACTTTAGCCTATAGAACTAGACATATCAAGAAGTCTAAGCCCTAATAGTTATGTGGAATCATGTGGGCATCTTGACAGAATGTCTGCCATCACATTATCTGATCCACGAATAGCTCGCACAGAGAAATGAAAAGTTTGAAGAGCAATTGCATATCGAGTAGACCTCGAGCTCTTCAAATTCTTACTCTGTATAGCAGTAAGAGCTTTTTGGTCGGTTTCTACTATGAAATGTGCGCCTAGAAGGAATCTCTGTAGTTTGAGGATCGACCAAACCATAGCTAATAGCTCACGGTCTAAAACCGAATAATTCCTTTCTGCCGCATTAAGTTTTCTGGAAATATACATTACAGATGCAGAGTTCCAGAGTACTCTTGCATTAGTGCCGCTCCAATCCCAGTGGATGAAGCGTCACTACGAAGAACGAATGTCTTATCTTTAGTGCGTAGCACTAAAATAGGTGGTGTTGAAAACAATGTTTTAATCTTATCCAGAGAGCATTGGCATTCCTGAGACCAGTGGACCACATTAGGCGAACCTTTCTTTAGAAGTGTTGAGAGAGGTGCCATGATAGAGGATAGATTCTGAATGAATCTGCCATAAAATTGAATAAGACCTAACAGACTTCTCACCTGTTTTTTAGTCTTAGGGATTGAGATGTTAAGTATCTTACTAGTATTATGGTCCTCTGTCTTTAGGAAACCATGACCAACTCGGTGGCCTAGGAAAGAAATTTCGCTAAAACCAATATAGGCTTTAGAGGGTTTCGCTGTCAGGTTGTGCTCACGCAAAGTAGACAGCAATTCATCTAACCCTGAATAGTGATCTTCCCAAGTATCGCTGAAAAGACAGATGTCGTCTAGATATGCAATGACATCTGACCGATAAGATAGGATTCGGCGCATCATGCGTACGAATGTAGCTGGTGCGTTCATAAGACCGAAAGGCATAAAATTCCATTGGAACAAACCTCTAGGTGTTGAAAAAGCCGTGAGAGGTTTGGCGCGTTCAGATAAAGGAACTTGCCAATATCCTTTAGACAAATCAAGTTTAGTGAAAAAATGAGATTTGGAGAGTCGAGTAAGTAGCTCTTCCAGTAAAGGCATAGGTTCGGCATCGAACTTCGTTACTTGATTCAATTTTCGATAGTCAACGCAAAGACGTATGTTATTGTCTTTTTTACGAACAATAACCATCGGCGAAGAATATGCAGAGGTGGATGGTTCGATTATTTTCAAATCTATCATCTCATCCAACTCTTTCTCGACCTGTGCTTGAAAATGTATAGGTATAGGATAAGGTCTAATCCTAATAGGAGTATGGTCAGTTAGAACAATGTCATGTTCAATGACATGCGTTTGTCCAGGGATGTCAGTGAGTACATCCTGAAATGTTTGCAACATAGTTGAAACTTGTCGCTGTTCTCCTAGAGACAAATCAGGAGAGACAGTAACGTTCTTCCATGATTCACTAGAATGAAGTGGGATCATTGGAAGAGGAAGATTTACATCTGAAAAAACTTGTTTCCTCATCCTGTATCACGGACAGTGATGAGTAATGACCATGTGGTACTGGAGAATTGTCCGTTGCTTGGAAAATGGGTTGCAAATAATCCGGACGTTCATGGAATTCAGTAAGCATATTGATGTGGAAGGTTTTATGCTTCCCATCAATATCGACAATATAGTCGACATCGGAAATTTTCGATATTATATCGTACGGACCTTTCCAAGAAATAAGTAATCTGTTTTCCCTACAAGGTAGTAATACAAATGCTTTGTCACCAGGACAAAGTTGTCGTAAGCATCTCTTCTTATTGGCAAATTGCCTTGCCTTCTGTTTCGCAAATTCAGAAGAAGAAGTTGCTAATTTGCATGCTTCGATAATCTTTTGTCTCAACGCGATGACATATTCGTAGGATGACTTTGTGTCATCGTCAATATTGTCAGATGTAATGAGATCGTGAAGCAACGACATAGGGCCACGCGGACGCGCGCCAAAGACGAGTTCAAAGGGAGAAAATCCTGTATGTTCATTGGGTACCTCTCTGTAAGCAAAGAGGGCCGCAGGTAAAACTCTGTCCCAGTCTTGAGGATGATCCTCAGTTATCTTCCCCAGTAAGTTTTTAAGTGTTCTATTAAGGCGTTCGACCATACCATTAGACATTGGATGGTAGATACTACTTAAAGATCTATCTATCTGCAGAGTAGACATTACTTGAGACATGGTATCTGATATTAGTTGGGTGCCATGGTCTGACAATATCTCTCCGGGGAACCCCAGACGAGAAAATATAAGCCAAAGAGCATCTGCAATATCAGCAGTAGTAATGCTCTTCAGAGGAATAGCCTCTGGCCAACGTGTGCACATATCAACACACGTCAAGATAAACTGATGTCCTCTGGCAGACTTGATCTTAAATGGACCAATTATGTCTATGGCCATTTTTTTGGAACGGCCGAATAGGAATGTCCGCCGCCTGAATGGGTGCAGCATGCCGTGGACCTTTGGATTTAACTTCCTGACATACTTTACAAGATCGACAATAAATCCGTATGTCCTTGTTTACCAATGGCCAAAAGAAAGCCGCAAGGACTCTTGACTTAGTACGGGAAAAACCCATGTGTCCAGCACACTGAGAGTCGTGAGCGTGCTGCAAAAATTTTAACTCTCAAATTCTTGGGAACCAGGATTTGAGAATGACTTGACGTAATGGAGTCTTGAACATACGTACAAGTACGCCATTCTTCTTTGTAATCCACGATTTACGACTTGTGTCTTTATTCGGATCACCTTTAGTTGCAAGAATGAAGAATTTCTTCAGAGTGGGATCATCTTCTTGCTGTTTTATAAACGAGTCACGAGAAATTACCAAGGGATTATCTTGGTTATGCACTTCATTATCTTCAGTAGATGAAGTTTGAGGCATATTAAGAGCCTGAGCTCTAGTGACTACAGCGTTAGCAATCTGCATGTTTTGCCTTTCCCACGTGGAAATTTGTTGCGGAGTGCATTCTTTGACTCCATGAATGCGACCGATGATGAGGTCAGCGATCGGATTCGGAAGAAGACATGCGTGTACATCTCCTGTAAAGAAAGGAGTAGCAATCCTAATGATAGCAGTAGAGTATTTCTCTAATGTGCCGCCAAATGTTACACATTTGACTACTTGCCCAGTGGCACGGGAAGGATCTACGAGTGACTGCCTAACACCAATTGTGGTGCATCCAGAATCAAATAGCACAGAGACTGGATTGTTATTCACTAAACCCTTATGTAAGACAAGAGAACCTCTTCCATCATGCGCGACTGATGCCGGAAGAGCAGGAAGAGGATGGCCACAGCTTAAAGTAGACACTGTGGTTGGCTCAAATAACGTTTTGCATTGGGGGCACTGAGATGCTCTCCCAAAATCAAAAGCGGCACATGCCATATTACTAGCATCATTATTATCTTTACTCTGTTTATAGGCTTCATTGGACTCTTGTTGTGCAGAGTTTGCCTGAAAATGTGGTTTATGTCTTTTGTATTGAGATCTACCTCGGTTATTATCACCTCTGTAGTTATTGTTACCTCTATTGTAACCCCTATTTGGGTTTGAGTCATAGTTCCCTTGGTTACCATTATCATATTCATTATAATGAGTATCTCTGTAATTATGATCTTGTTGACTCCAAGACGGATAACCCTGATAGTTTCTATAATTACTTCCTCTACGGAAATTCCTATAATTATGACCACCCCTGTGTCGAGAGCTATCAGCTCGTCTCCAGTTCTTTGAAGAAGAACCCTGAAATGATTGGTTACCTTGGTTTTGATAACTATTATGGTTACCTTTTTTATCAAATCTGTTTTGAGGTCCCTGAAATCTGTGTGAATAATTGGGATTGTATGGTGTTGCTGAAGCAACTGGCATACTCTCCTTAATCTTAGTGTTGCCAAAAGTCACGTCGGGGTGTGCAGTGACATATTGGGAACAATATTCTTCCATTTCTTTTAGAGATTTGGGTTTACGCTCATGTATAAATTCAAGGAAAGGTTTGTTCACACATGACATAATCTTATCTCTGAGCAACAAATCCATAAGTCCTTCATACGTTTTTTCTGTTTTGGAAAGCTCAATCCAACGATCAACTGTGAGACGTGCCTTTGCAGTGAATTCTGAGAATTCTACACCCGTCTCAGGCACCATCGTTTTAAATAAAAGGCGATAGCCTTCCTCACTTAGCTGATATTTTTTTATCAAAGCCGCCCTAATGACATCATAATTATCCTTATCTGCTTCTCCTACAAGGCATAATCTAGTCAAAGATTCACCTTTCAAGTTTTCTGATAATTGATTAGCGTATTGTGATTTATCCACATTATGTGTACGACAAGAACGTTCAAATCTATCCAGCCAGAATGTAATATCGTCACTGGACTGATTGAACGGTGGAACCTTAACCTTGTAAGTAGAAGGTTTACCATTACCACTAGATGCCTGATTAACATTACTCATACTTGTCAATCTCAATTTCTCTAACTCAAATTCATGTTTTCTTATTGCTTTTTTCTCTTCAGCATCTAATCTTTTTTGTTCAGCCTCCCTGTCTAATCTTTTTTGTTCAGCTTCCCTGTCTAATCTTTTTTGTTCAGCTTCACTGTCTAATCTTTTTTGTTCAGCAGCAGCTTCTCTTTCTAATTTTTTTTGTTCAGCTTCACTGTCTAATCTTTTTTGTTCAGCAGCAGCTTCTCTTTCTAATTTTTTTTGTTCAGCTGCAGCTTCTCTTTCTAATTTTTGTTGTTCAGTTTCAAATCTCCTTTCCTCCACCTGCATCTGCAATTTCTTTTGTTCAGCAGCAGCCTCAGCTTCTCTTTCTAATCTTTTCTCTTCAGCCATAGTTTTTCTTTCTTCTGCAGCTAATGCTTTGTCATATTGAGCAACAGCCCATTGTTCTAATTGTTGACCAGTCTTATCAAGGGCTTTCCCTTGTGTAATGAAGTATTCCAATGTAGACATGATGTCTAACAATAATACTAATCACCTGAACCAATAATAATACCACAAGTTCTCAATGACTTGATTAATCAGTATACTATCCCAATATCTGTGGGTCACAAGCCTTATTAAGGTCTTGTATAATAGTAATAATAATCAGGTACTGGTTTATACCATAATCCAAGTGCAGTGCACAGGCAATTGTGTCTTATGAAATATACCTATATAAAACATATGTCAACCAACAGAATACATAAAGTACAAATAGGACTGACAATACAAGAACGTTTGCAGAAATCAAAATAAATCAAATAGGGAAATCAATGAAAATAATCACTGAATCTGCAAAGAATAACAACACAAATGACGTCACAATATATGAATATAAATTGAGAATAGAACTGAAAGATAGAAAAGGTTAGACCAACAAATTACAAACAAATCAAAACAAAACTAAAGAACAAAGAAATATTACAAAAATAACAATAATTACAGACTTCACAGCTAACACAAAAGCAACAGTTGTCGCAGCAAATTTTCAATCAAGAAAATTGCACCTATAGAAAACGCCCACAACGGACCCTCTATGACGTGGGATATTCTGTTGTGAGGACGCCGCCCAACCTTAAACACAACCCGCTGACATAGAAACTAACATACTATACAAACAAATAACATGTAAACATAAATATATATAAATTATGTGTATGATAGTATGTGTTGCAAAATAGGCTCAGTTTTACAGTAATGGCAAAGTTATTTTTATGAAAATAAACAAACTGCCACTTTATTCAATTAAACATTCTGGCCTTAAATATTAAAGTTCATATACAGAAAACAAGAAGATCCATCGATGAAAATAGGACTTCTTAGTTCACTAATACTGTCTTCCTGTTAATATTGACAAGAATTGATCCAACTGTTCTGTGAAACTCTGTAATGTCTAATGTAAAAATGTCAACAACGCTGACCTACATACTGCATTCACTTGACAGGTCACGTGACGAAGTGTTGACAAAGAGCAAACCAATACTGCAAGTGTGTCGTATCAGCCACAGGAAACGGTCTGGTATCGGTACTCTGTTGACTTCTGAACTTCTGCGAGGTCAAACCCAGAAAGCTGGTCCACCAGTTGATAAGTTGGTATTTTATTCCCGTTAATGATATCCACCAAAAGATAGATATAAGTGGATGGAAGCAGACATCATCATCATCATCAGTTGATAAGATCTCTATGGTGTTGTTTGCTCCACTGTAGGGTATGGAATGTCAACTTGACCTACGCAGTGGTGTGTAGACATGGATTGAGTGTATAATGTGCGAATGTTAATAAGGGTTCGTGGTGTTGACAAATGTTCTTTTCTCACACTCATGTATGGCTGGAAGTCATCGACACCAACGACTGTGTACCTTTTCTAAAGTTTAATTGGACGTACACACTCGACAGCACAGATAGTGACAAATCACAGGTTGGCATAATACATCATGGTACAGTGGATAAATGGTCTTGCAATGTTACATGGGCACTCATGTAGAATAATAGTATAAAGGACTGTCAGTAGCCAAGCCCTCAGTATCGCCCATACATATATATCATCTGACTTCACTGACTGAGCACGTCAGCTTATAAACAATATTTCAGATGGCTTCTAAACCTAATCTCGTTTAGCGACGATTCTCCAACATAATGTTCAGCACATATTTTTCCATATAATAATATTGAACCGCTAATAACGGGTTCTCATGTGTAGCAGTGATCTCTGGACTAAACAAGCGATAATACGGGCATCCCTTTTCTCTTCTTGAAAGTCACTACATGTTTTGGTTCCAAGATGGCTTCACTCGTGAGCTGTCACTCACGTTTGGATACAGATAATGAATCTGTCCTAAAGTTAGTCATTCATAAAATCTTTCATTGCTCTGTAGATTTGATCATGAACAATTGACTGCAATCTACAGGATATAGTGCTGCTAGGAATCGAAGTCGTTTTCATCGAGTCAAATATATTCTCTTAGACATTCAAATCGTACCTATCGAAAATGGTGGCTTCGTACGAGAGTTCATAAGAGTGTCTATTATTACCTTGGTATCAGAAATATGAAAATGCCATTCCTTGGCAATACGAATAAACACTGGGGCAAAGCATACACGATAGGTCTAGACGACTATCACTTTCCCCACCAATACTGAGATCACTTTTTCCCGGCGACAAGCCGACATAGAAAACACAGTCCCTATCGGGACGAAGCCAAATCACACCACACTCTAGCGACACATCCGCCGAATAGCCTTTGACCTCTCTAGAGACAACAGAACATATAGTTCGACCTAGATATGTAAAGATATACAGATATAAGACAGACTCGTCCTACTCAGACAAACAATACACATAAATTCAGGCCATAGATATTCTGAAGCAAGAACAATCTATTATTACCCAAACAACGAATAAATCGCAGTAAAATGGATTCATCCGCGGAGTTCGATCGAAGAGACGGCACAACTTTCAAGGGAAGTAACTCAATAATGACTTTCCCTTAAGCACTAAAAAAATTACCTATTTTGTTTACAAAATATTTGCGAACATAACAAGTATACTAATGTATAATATTGTAAGATATCAAAGACTGCACGTAACAACACTCCAATAGTCACGAAGGTAGATGAAATCCAGCAGGAATCCGACTATGCTAGTGCAACTAGGATTCTGTCAGAGCGAACGATAAAATGCAGTTTATCGGAGTTTTCTATTTATACTTCTCGAATGTAACTTGAATGGGGCGTGTTAAATTTTCGCACCTTTCTTGAACTTGAGCAAAATCCGGGGTACCTCGCCGTGGTGTTAACAGCTGCGATTCCTTCGTTTTCCCCGGTCTACCGATTTCCTTCCGTCTCAGGCTTGCTTGCATGAGGGTGTGAAAAGTTTCCGAGAAGCTAACTCTGTGAGCTGCGGGTTCCCTGTTTCTTTAGATCGTGTGCCGCTCCACGTTGAATTCTGAAGATCAGCCTGTTCTTTGATGGTACCGCTGCATGCCGGTAAAAGTTACAACAGATGATCAGGGGTTCTAAAGTTATGAGAGGCCAATATTCTGTTATCATCCATCGAGTCAGGGAAATTCATTTGTCATACTTAGACGTACGTCACAATCGTCCACACTTTTGAGACATGGAAACTCGTTTTCATGTTTCATTTATGACAATGAAGCTGCCCTGATCGGTAGTTTTAGGATGATTGGCATCGTCGATTTTCTCCTCTTCCTCTGTGGTCCAGTTTCTGCTCAAGAAGTCAGCTCCGACATTCTGTTTTCCTGGAATATATTCCACTTTGAAGGAATAAACACTCAATAGCAAGGCCCAACGCATTATCCTTGCGTTGAATTCCTTCTTGGCACCCAGGAAAGCTAGTGGAGCATGGTCTGTTTGCACCGTGAAAGAAGTACCATACAGAAACTCATGATGGCGTCTGATGCCATGAATCAGAGCGAGACATTCTCTTTCAACGACACTGTAGTTGCGTTCCGCTTTATTCAGTTTCCGACTGCCATAGGCAACTGGAAATAGCATGTTCAGGTCACTGTCATCGGCTTGCAGCAATGTTGATCCGATGCCCTGACCTGACGCATCAACTCTCAATATGAAAGGTTTCTTAAGGTCAGGTAACCTTAGGATGGGGTATGCCGACAACTGTCCTTTCAAAGTGCTATACGCGTGTTCGCACTTTTGATTCCACATGACCTTATCAGGACAACCTTTCTTGGTGAGGTCAGTCAGAGGTGCTGTCAGTCCGTTGAAGTTCTGGATGTATTTCTGATAGTATGCACATAGCGATATGAAGGAACGTACGTCTTTCTTCGTTCGGGGTCTTTTTGCTGCCACAATTTTCTCCACGTTCTTCTTAATAGGCCAACTGCATCCGTGAGAAATAGTATGCCCCAGGAAGTCTAACTGTTCAAACCCGATGAGACATTTGCTAGGTCTGGCTGTGAGACCCGTTTCCTGTAGTCTCCTGAGGAGCATAGCGACCGTAGCAATATGTTCTTCATAGGTTTCCGATGCAATTAATATGTCATCCATGAAATTATGGATATGGGGACTTTGCAAAGGCTCTAGAAGCTTCCTCATCATCCTGGTGAACACTCCTGGTGCGTTATGCAAACCGATCGGCATCACATTAAATGTGTAATGTCCTTCGCTAGTGCTGAAAGCTAACAAAGGTTTTATTTCCTCCTTGACTGGTATTTGATAATAACCTTTACTGAGGTCAATCTTGGAGAAAATCTTTGCTTTGCTGAGCTTGGTGAACAACTCAGAAACAGTTTGGAGAGGTTCGGGCTGGAATTCCGTTACAGCGTTTAGCAACCTGTAATCAATACACAGCCGAACTTCCTTATTGGGCTTCTGCAACAGCACTACACTCGAGCTGTAAGGAGATGTAGACTCAGTGATAATTCATGCCTGACGCAGCTTGTCTATTTCTCCGCGAAGTACATCCGCTTTAGCGTATGGGGTGGGGTAAACTCTGGTTTGAACAAGGGTCTCGTTTGTTAATTTCATATCAAATTCAATGAGATTTGTTCGACCAGGTACATCCGTTAAGACTGCACTGTACTGTTTTAGTAGAGCCCTGGTTTCTGTTTGTTGTTCAGGTGAGAGATTGTCGCCGAACTTGACATCTTTAAAGGATTCTGTGGGTTGCAGTGGATACTCCATGCAACCATCATCATCTTCCTCGTCTTCCGTTGCTATGGCGACAGCCAGGAGATGCTCGGACGATGGCACCGGTCTTTCCAAATATTTCTTTAGCAGATTTATGTGGAAGACCTTCTCCTTTCCTTTGATGGAGATCTTGTAATTGGTACGTGAGATCTTTTTAAGGACGGTAAACGGCCCTTGCCATCCGATGCGAAGTTTATTGCTTCCGGTTGGGAGTAGCAACAAAACTTTCTCCCCTGGTTGGAGCTCTCTCTCTTTTGCAGCTTTGTTGTATCTTTTAGCGTGTTTAGCGCGGGCTTTCGTAAGGTTGGTTGTAGCTAGATCCCATCCTAGCTTTAGCCTTTCCTTGAGCTCAGATACATACTTGCTTGCAGAGACGACTGTCTCGTCAGCCTTTTGGTCTTTCAGGGACCGAAGTAAGGCTTCTAATGGCCCCTTTATAGGTCTGCCAAATAAAAGTGTAGCAGGCGGGAATCCCGTAGACGCTTGGGGAACCTCTCGGTAGGCGAATAAGGCAGCCGATATATATAGGTCACAGTCTTCCGGTTTCTCCTGACCCAGCTTACGTAACATGGTGGTGAGGCATCCATTAAAACGTTCCACGAGCCCATTTCCGGCCGGATGGTAGGGACTTGTGTGGATATGTTTGGCCCTCAAGATCTTAAAGATCTCCTCCATTAACAGGCTACGGAATTGGGATCCATTGTCCGTCAAAACTTGTTGAGGGAATCCCAACCGTGTAAAAATTTGCACAAGGGCTTCTGCGACATGCTTGGAATTAGTGCATGGTAGCGGTACGGCTTCGGCCCACATAGTGCAAGTGTCAACTAAGGTCAGGATGAACCTGTTCCTTCTTTTGGTCTTTTCCAGAGGACCAATAATGTCGACAGCAACCCGTTCAAATGGAGTCCCTACTATTGGCATTTGCCCCATAGGTACTGGGGGTGTCAAGTGCTTGGGTGCTACCCGTTGGCACTGGGCGCAGGATTTCACATACCTGACAATGTCAGAGTTCATTCCTGGCCACCAATAGTGGGTTTTTATTCGCTGAATAGTGGCGTTTTGTCCCATATGTCCGCTAAAGGGAAGAGAGTGCCCTATCTCTAAGATCTGGCTTCGGTACTGCGTCGGAACTAGGAGCTGGTTATTCCCCGTGTCCGGGTTACCCGTTCTACGATACAATACGCCATCCTTAGAAAAGATGTCTCCGTTGTGTCTGGGGTCCTTAGCCATGGGCAGTTTTTTAAAGCAGAGCTCTAGAGTAGGGTCCTTTTGTTGCGCCTCCTTCAGTTCGTTCGGCAACAAATTTGGCGCAGGCTCCCTCTCCTTCTTGGCTTGCCCTCTTGTGGTTACCGCTGCCACAATCGGCTCCTTTGGTCTCCCAATAAACACATATCTACATCCCAGGATAACTGGGTAGATAGGATCATCCATAATGGCCGCTTTTATAACTCCTCTGACAAAGTCAGAGTGTATTTCTACCAGTGCGATAGGCAGCGTCCTGGGCGCATCACTCTTAAACACTCCACTAAGTTTGACGGTTTCCTCTGTCTCCTGACCGGGTTTGACTAGGTGTCTAGCAACAATACAACTAAAAATTAATCCAGTGTCAAAGAGACAAGTGGTTGAGGTATCATTCAAAATTACAGTTCCTCGAGTTGAGGGTCGGTCCCCCTCAGGTTGAGAATCACTGACATTGACTCTACCTTTCGAGGCTGTATGCAAACATCCAACGCGGTTTGAACCGGTTTGTTTGCCCTGATCAGACGTTCCTGGTGTAGGGGTCTTCCCTTTTCCTTGACCTTGGTGGCCGCGCTGCCACGTAGGCTTGGTGGGTTGATCAGAATTGTTGTTGGGGGGTATCGGGTTTTGTAGAATTTCGATTTTTCCTGGGGAGGTCTCTGGGTATTATTTTCTCGTTGGTTATAATTCTGAGAGGAATTAGAGGAATAGGATGACTGCTCTAGATTTTGTTTACGAGATGGCTCATCTGTGGGTTTACGTTTAGTGCTGGGAAGTTCGGCCATTGCATTGGTATAGCGTTCGGCCTTATTGAGTATGTCCTCAAGCCTGACTGCGCCCTGTTCAGCCAAAAATCTATGGGTTTCTTTTGACAAGGTTGCCTTTATCTGTTCCACAAGAACAAGTTCAAGTAGTCCCTCATATGTAAGAGGTAGGTCAGATAATTCAATGCACTTTGTCAAATAGCCCGTGAGACGTGAAGAGAATTGGGGGAATGTTTCCGTGCTCTCTTTTCGGCTGTTTCTGAACATTTGCAGAAATTTTCGGGCGGTCATTTCGAACCGCTCTAGCAAGGCCTTCTTAAGCATGTCGTAATCATGTTGGTTCGGTCCCAGCTTTGTGTATACGTCATAAGCATTCGCTTTTAGTGACGTAGAGAGTTTAAGTGCCCAGCGGGAACTCTCTAACCCATACAGATTTGCGAGCCTTTCGAATTTTTCTAGGTAGCTGTCAATTTTTTCGTTAGGGCTAGGAAAAGACTCTAAAGCAAAAGACATCGCAGTTAATTGGGCAGACTGAGTGCTGGAGAGATCCATTGTTTGAGAATGGGGCGAAGACGGCTCTCCATTATTTGAAGTAGAGGCACTCCGACTCTCTAAAGCCTTGAGCGCTAATTCATGCTGTCTTTCCTTGTCTCTCTCTCTTTCCCTGCGGGCGTCCATCTCTGCCTCAATTTTCTTCTGCTCCAATTGACGATCGTCCGCTTCTTTCTTCCTAGCATCTGCCCTCTCTTCCTCCGCGTCATACCTTTGCAGTTCCTGGTTGATAAACAGATTCGCGGCTTCTGTGTCTAATCCTGAGTCTTTCGCTTCCTGTCTCAAAATGGATCTTATCCTAATTCTCTCAGCCATTGTCAAAGAACTGGATGCTTCTAAGACTAGAGAATAGTAAGATGGAACAAGAAGGGGAAAAACTCAAAGCCGCTACGAGAAAAACCAAAGTAAAATAAAAATTTACTGAATGACCTCGTGTGTTAACTTATTGCCGCTATTATTGTCACTTAAGACTCGTAACGCAAGCAACTATGCCAATTCAATGGTAAGTTACACTAGAAAAGAATCTACTCTTACTAACAGTAGAGAAAAATTTATATTAAACAATTTAAAGGAAAAAAAAATTTCCCGGAAAATGTTAATTCTCTAACAACAAACTCCGTCCCTGAAGACAATTTTTGAGATGAGACGTAGTTAACTTAATTTTAAAAAATCAGAACAATCCGTCTTTAGCTTAGCTCAACTCAAACGCTTCATAACCTTTAGTGATTGTAAAACAATCACGCAGTCCCAGCAATTATATAACCAAAAATTTACAATTCCCTCTGCCAGAGAATACAAATGTGACAATCTTTTATTATCACTAACTGCCTGTTCCTGTGGAAAAACAAACCTGTCTAAATTATTGTGTGGTTGGCCCAAAATACTGAACGGCTTGGTCTAGGGGAAATAATACTTTTAAAGATTATACCCTACTTCACAAAGACAATCAACCACACTCTATATAAGTTCAGAATCCCGGACGAGCCCCCATATATTGTCGTAATTTTTATCTGAGAGGGTGCTGATGAATATTGGTCCCTTTAGAGTGTAAAGTGATATTGAAGGCTCTGTGAGAATAAGGATTTAGGAGAATGAGGTAGTAGATTCACAAGCGCTGGGAAGGAGCAAGGACAGTCTCTTATTACGACAATATCTGTTTTCTCACAGACTACTCCTATCTCTCTTCTGCACAAACAATTGTTTGTCAGTTCCAGTCGCTCAACGTATATGAATACAGCCTACACAGATGGAAATGTTTGGAGTTTTAGGCCAACCGACAACCAACACAAATAAATATTAATACCTTTATTATCATAAAGGACTCACACATAATTGTACATTTACAGTCAAAAATCAAAGGTTACAGAATACAAATATAATAAGGGAAGAGGGGTTTTTGAGGAGAAATATCCCCTCCACCGTTTCCCGTTTATATTTACTAACAGACAAAACCCGGTCCCAAAGACAAGAAAGGGGGGGGGGGGTGATCAGAGATAGGCAATTTAACCCACTGGCAAATTTATTACTCTGAGGCAAGGGGTTACAGAAAGAAGGGGGGTGGTGTAGAGGAAAGCTAGGGTTCTCAATTGTCTCCCTTAAATCAACAAATTTTACGGGAGGGGGAATGAACACAGTTACCCAATCCCGCTAGGAGAGATCCCGTACAAGGAATATAATGCACCTTAGTACAAGGTCGAACTAATTAAAAGGGTAAAGAAAAGATAAATCTCCTTTCATTCAAAAAACACACTAGGGCTGGCCATCCCCACAGACACACACGCAGACTTACCGAAAGGTGAATTCTGGCACTTCATAGGAAATACATCAAAAAACAGCACTAAACCTTGGCTTAGGTAAAAGTATTTTTCTTCCGTGCACAGCCCCAGATTTGGGGTTTGTTGAAGTTAACAAAGTGTCCCGAAATCGCTGGACGTTGAAGTTTAACGGTACTGTTTATTTATTAGATAAAGTTCCTAAAGAATGTCACAGGCACTTGGCTAGGCGTGAGGTATGGTGTGGTTCCTAAAATTGGCACAGCTGGTGGAGTTACTTCCTTTTCCCGTAATGTCACAAGTTAAGAAAACACTGAGGTAAGTTCTTCTTCGGGGGGGGGGGGGGGGGGGTTAAAATCCACTGAATATACGTGACAGACAGTGTTCAGGTATCGATGTTTTTTCTTCACAAATAGGGGCAGTGAATAAAATATGTTCTGCTTCCAGTTTTCTTTAAGGACTCTATATGAACTAGTATTTTTAAAGTGTTTCTTGAATGGCTTTATTCTCAGTTACGTTCAGAGGAGCGGGGCCCATTACAGGTCGTCACAAGTTTAGCTTTAAAAAAGTTCATATGTTACTGGAGTTATCAAATTGAGTTTGGCAGAACTCTGTATATAATTAATAATTGCTGGGATGCAGGTTGAATGATCGTTCTGAATGAAAGATAATCAAAACAAGAAATGCATTACAAATCATATTATAATCTGACGCAATAAATTACAGTTAGCCTATTTACTTATTAGCGTCGTCAATTAACAAATCAGGAAAACTTCCCGTGAGTTAAAAATAATTAAAAGCACATCTATCTATACAGAACTAAACTGTATTAAAGTTATAATTCTCTTTAACGTCTGCAAAATAAATTTACGCGTCAATTGTATTAGGAAATACTTTTAGCTGTAACATTAGTTTGCACTAGAACTTTGAAAATGGGTTTATTTAATAAGGTTAAATTTACACCACAATCCATTGAAATCAATTGAAATAACTCGACCACTGATCATTCGAAGCTAATGTATAAATTACCGTCTGCACAGAAAGAATACACTCCAATAGTCACGAAGGTAGATGAAATCCAGCAGGAATCCGACTATGCTAGTGCAACTAGGATTCTGTCAGAGCGAACGATAAAATGCAGTTTATCGGAGTTCTCTATTTATACTTCTCGAATGTAACTTGAATGGGGCGTGTTAAATTTTCGCACCTTTCTTGAACTTGAGCAAAATCCGGGGTACCTCGCCGTGGTGTTAACAGCTGCGATTCCTTCGTTTTCCCCGGTCTACCGATTTCCTTCCGTCTCAGGCTTGCTTGCATGAGGGTGTGAAAAGTTTCCGAGAAGCTAACTCTGTGAGCTGCGGGTTCCCTGTTTCTTTAGATCGTGTGCCGCTCCACGTTGAATTCTGAAGATCAGCCTGTTCTTTGATGGTACCGCTGCATGCCGGTAAAAGTTACAACAGATGATCAGGGGTTCTAAAGTTATGAGAGGCCAATATTCTGTTATCATCCATCGAGTCAGGGAAATTCATTTGTCATACTTAGACGTACGTCACAAACAGCAAGAGCAATAGTGGGTAGACGTGGGCAAGTCTCTCGAATGACAGTCATACGAAGACTCAGAGATACAGGCCTTACTGCAAGACGACCTTATGTTGGGCCAAACTTGACTCACAGACATCGTCAGCAGCGCCTGCAATGGGCAGAGCAACATGTCAGACGGACTAGACTGCAGTGGAATGTTGTCCTATTCACAGACGAGAGCAGATTCAACATATCCTTTACTGATGGACGTATGCGGATTTGGCGACGGTGTGGAGAGCGCTTTGCAGATTGCTGTGTTCGTCAGCACAACCGATTTGGAGGTGGCAGTATTCACATTTGGGGAGGATTCGGTTTTCACCATCGCTTGTCCCTTCACGTCTTCCGTGGAAATGTTAATGCTGTGACATATCGAGATGAGGTTCTGGATGCATTGGTTGCTCCTGCGTTCACAAATTATCCAGACTTGCAGCTTTTCCAGCAGGATAACGCAGGTGCGCACACCGCATGCATTACGCAGCAATATCTACAGCAGCAAAACATTGTGACGATTGATTGGCCTGCCCTATCACCAGACATGTCCCCTATAGAACATCTGTGGGACGAGCTTGGACGCAGAGTCTACAGGCAAGGTTCTCCAGCTAATCTGCTACAGCTCGAAGCTGCTCTTACACGTGAATGGGACTTAATTCCCCGGAATTTCCTTCAGAGACTTGTGCGTTCCATGCGGAGCCGCTGCCAAGCTTGTTTGCAAGCACATAGTGGACATACCAGATACTGAGGATAGTGTGAATGAATTTGTTTTATTGGTTGCATTTTTGGTTTTGTCCCTTGCTTGCACAGAATGCAATGAACTTCATAACAATCAAATGTACAAATTAATGACCAGCATGGATTCATAGGAAAATGAATAAAGATTCCAAATATGTAAACTTGTAAACACTTATATTTACATTTCACACTCTGTTCCTGGATTATACAGGTGGTGCGTTTTTAATGTGCTTCAGTATATATAGTCAATACAAGACTATAGGGCTCGGTCACGATATGGGTTATTATTTTGGAGTTAAATGGTTAAATCAACGGAAATTACATACATAGTTTAATATTTAAAAAAAAAAAACAACAACAGAATCAACATAGCAAAATATATCATGGTGATTTAAAAGTTATTCTTTAATTTTAAATTAAAATAATATCCTAACTTTTATCTGTCGGATAAATCTATGGAGTCATATCTGGAGTCATCCTTATATGACTACCAGCAACGCACAATGCTATAGTATATAGCTGTGGATGTGAATTTCTGTATGTGAGGCTAATTACACCCCTAATAGACTCTTGAAATCATCCACACACTTCCAGGGATTCCCCCTGTGGTGAAACATGTTGAGAACCCAGCATTGCACACTAAGCTTTGAAGAGTCACTGAGCCGCAGACGTAACCCTGGCTTTTAACTGGTTGCCTGCATGCAAGAGGATCTCACTATAGACCCCATGGTAGGCAGTGAGAGCTGAGAAGAAGCTCTTTGTAGGACCTGACGATTCTTAGGGAGAACCCAGAACCAGATCACATTGCATAACACATTAACTACTACGAAGTGACGTGTCAATTACCCTGTAGAAAGAACAAGAATTATAATAATATTTCAAAGACTTAAATAGGAGCCACGTCGTGTGTAGCCGCGGTAGCGGAGTGGTTGGTGCACTGGCTTCCTAGCTCGGTGGTCTGTGGTTCAATCCCCTGTTTAGGTGGGATTCTTTAGACCGCAAAAAGGCTACGGGGCCAACCCAGCCTCATGAATTGGGTACAAGAGCAACTCTGGGAAGGTTAAGGCGGCTGGCGTGATGCTGACCACATCACCCCTAGTGTGCCGATGGTCAAGAAAATATTCCCAACACCATATTCCCAATACGTCTCAATGGGCGTGTAACGGGATCCTTTAAATAGAACTCTTGTGAAAAGCACTCTCGTATTCGCATTAAAACCAAGTCGGTTAACGGCCCTGACAATTTCGTATGCCGTTCACATCCCTAGCCCGAATAAAAATTGTAAGGTGGGTATTTCGTTGGCCCCAAACCAATAGACGTCTGAAGGTTGAAAATTTTCCATAACTTAACAAGAATCTCACCCAACGTTCTGTTGATATTCTACTGTTGCTGGCTGCACCATCAAGACAAGAGACAGAAGACGTTGGAGATCCATGGCAGCCGACCTTCGTTGTGAAGATGACACATGATGATGATGTTTAATCTATCTATCTATCTATCTATCTATCTATCTATCTATCTATCTATCTATCTATCTATCTATCTATCTATCTATCTATCTATCTATCTATCTATCTATCTATCTATCTATCTATCTGTCTGTCTGTCTGTCTGTCCGTGTGTCTGTTTGTCTATCTACTTGTCTGTCTGACTGTCTGGCTATCTGCCTGTCTGTCTGTCTATCGGCATCTCCATTTATCTCCCCCTTTCTCTCTCTCCCTCTCACCTGTATTTTCTCTCATGAGGCTTGAGGCAATCAAAAGGTAGAATGTTAAGTAAACCTGTGAAACCATTTTGTTTTACTATTCACCAATAAAAATGACTTCTTAAATGTTTCGCTCGTGGAGTTTCTTTCCCCTAGCGAATATACTGTCTCTCAATTATTCAAAAAAGATTGTAATATTTCAGGACCGTAAAACGGAGAGATTCAGGCCTAAACTGAAGTATTCTCACAAGTCGTGTTGATAATTAACATTATAATTTTATTGCTCTTAACCAGCGGTTAGACGTAGGCAGTGGTTAGACGTAGGCAGTGGTTAGACGTAGGCAGTGGTTAGACGTAGGCAGTGGTTAGACGTAAGCAGTGGTATGTATCTCAATGTTAAATAAAAGTAGTACAATAGCAGATACTGCTGTAGGGGAATGAAGCGTTTAAGACTTCACTATAATGGTTCAGCATCGAGAGATGGGGTGACCAGTTTCTTTCCTCGTTCCGTTTACCTTCCTTAGCTCAACAGCAGATTCAGGTACCCATTTATAGATTGGTAGATTGGAGAGTGATAATAACCTGTTTGAAGACAGGGAGCCAGCGATGTAACCACTCTGCCAATCAGCACTCTCGTACATTTTACAGCAAACAGCTTATAAACTATCAGGTCGGTGAAGAAATCAAAATATAACCGCCTTTTTTTCAGACGCTAATAAAAGAACAAGCAGGGGCAGACAAGCTAACGCGTAAAAGGTGACTAATATGAAGGGGTGCATTGAGTCTAGCCACATCGTTGTGCAAAAATAATTGCCACAGAAACACCGCTGGAACATCATGTGACTGCTAATTCAGGCTACCTGCAAGACGACCAGCTGCAGTTGAGGCTGAATGCTCATTAGGGAGCATATAGGCACATGATGTAAGCCAATGGATGACCAGAAGACGCTGGCAATTTACAGACACACATTGAGGATACCTGTTGATAGCATTTCAATGCAGTCCTTGATCTGGAATCACCAGGGCTTTCCCAAACATTGCATTTACGCAAAAACAAAAGCAGCAAAAAATTTGGGGGAAGAATGGAAATTTAACAGAACCTAATTGTTGCGTGCATATTTTTGACGCACATATTAAAAAAAATCGATATGGTTATTTAATATGGGAAAAATATAGACATGCATCCATCTGTGTATGAAAATGCTGTTTATTGTAAAAGCGAGATAATCCATGTTTGATTCACACTTTTGATTATAGGAGTAATCGGTCTGGATATCGATCCAGCGCAAGAATAGTACGCTTGCGTTTGTACTTAATTTTAGGGCCAGAAAATATATTAATTTGCTTATTGTGTTTATGGCCTGAATTCATATGTATTACATATTATTAGTACAAGTAGAATCAGTCCTATATTGTATATTTTGGATGGGTATGAGGGACTAGATTCTTGTTAGCGGAAGTATGAGTTGTCTTAACAAGTCGTGATGAGTTCCGATGTACTGCTAAGAATGGCGGGGTACGTTTTTCAAGAGCTGGTCCCTTCGTCAAGAAAAAATGTCTTACGAAGTGGTTTTTTCTTCTGGAGGAGATAGTGTCTCTACGATAGTTTGTGTTAGAGACTCTCCTTATGTCAGTATATAGATGATTCGGACTCCAGGTAAACCCAGCTCGTATTTTTGATGATCTCTCGTCGGTTAGGCCTAGCTTGACTTTTGGGTGCTTCGATATGCTAGTGTCGTGTTTTGTATCGACGAAGATGACAGATTTTCCTGCAGCGGTTATGGCTACGTGAACTAACCTGATCACCGTAGTGCTGCATGGAACCATTTATGAAATCCTTTATATATCCATTGTAAATTAACTTTGGCTGATATTCTTCCTATGAATGAGTGAACGACAACTCAGGAAGGTAGCCATGTTGGATTTCGGTCATCGTCTGTTTTGATCACTGCCAAGAGAACAGATTATTTATCTTATTATCGGACAGTGACAGAGAGATCTCAATCCTGCTAGAAACCCCCTTTTCGTGGTTTCATAAGATGATGTATCATGACATTGAACTTTGATGTACTACCCATTATTTCTGCATGTGTCATGACTTCAGATCTGCTATGTATACCTACAAATTGTTATGTCAACAAAGCCTGATGTACTCGTATGTCCCAGTGTGTACGTCTGAATAAATTGAGTAAACTAAGATTCCAGCAGTCTGCATTGGTGCCTTGTAGACACATGTGTATGAGTGATTATATTGGTCAGCACACGAACAGTACACCATTCGCGGTAATCACACTCTACACTACTACTTCATACATACACCATCCTGCGTCGGCTGAAGTGACCAAGTTTAGGGCCTGCTTCCCCTGGAGCCTTTGCCTTCCCTAACTCAGGACTAGGGTGAGTTACCCATTTACAGCTGGGTAGACTGGAGCATGCCTGATCTCAACAACACACCACTCTTCCTTACAGAGCAGACAGACTGATACTTTACAGTGGTGTACTACAGGTGTAGTAAGAAATAACGTCTTTACAGTGGCGAGCCAGATTCCTGGGTCCAGCTTACGCAGTTTTGTGTTGAGAATCACAGTTTACAGCTGAAAGAACATTTGTTTGAACACATCAACACCAGTAGGACAGCTTGACCTGTATTACCGATAGGATGCTGTATCTAGGTCAGCACTTGTTGACAGTTTTTCGCTGTACAGACAGTATTACACAGGACAGTGGTATCAAGTGTAGAAAATATCTGGAGCAATATTGTTGACATTTCGCAACGTACAGAAGAATCGCAGTGTTGCTGAATAAAGTGCATAGTTCATCGTGGGATCTTCATATGCTCAACAGAGAAAAAATTGACAGTGTAATAGTTTAAACTTAAATCTATTACTGAATAAAGTGGCAAGTTAGTATTATTTAAATAAACTGTGCCTACTTTACAACACTATACTGGCAACACATTCCATTCATGACATAAAATGATATTGTATGCTATATGCTATTTATGCTTACATGTTATTTGTTGTGTATTAAATTAGTTTATATTCTGTGTGACTAGAACAGGAAATACCGAGTAATATTGGTCTTGTTCTGGCGTTCGATAGGGAGCAATTTCTTAATTGAAATTTGCTTGCAACATAGTTTGCAAATATTTGGTTAGTTGTGACGACTGTTTCATATTTGTATTTGTAACATTTTTTGTGTTCCTTAGTTTTGTTTGATTTGTTTGTATAATTGTAGGTCTCATCTTTCCTTTCATTTCAGTTTTTTACACCCTTATGTTTATACACTGTAGCGTTATTTGTCTTGTTATCTTATGGCAGTTATCATCACAGGTTCTGTGATCATTTTTTTTCATTTCCCCTATTTAATTTAATTTGATCTCTGCAAATGTTTTCAGATTGTCTTTTCTTGTTTGTCATTTGTAATGTCTGTAGTTGACATATGACGTATAGTGGTATACACTGATAGTATAGTACAGATCAGTACTTTCTGATTGTTATTGGAAAAGGGAAATATTTTTTTTCCACAGGTACTCAAGTGATCTTTGATTACATTGAGGTATACAAGACCTTTGTAAGGCTTGTCTCCCAAAGTTATTGGTAAAGGGAAATATTTTTTTTTCCACAGGTACTCAAGTGATCTTTGATTACATTGAGATATACAAGACCTTTGTAAGGCTTGTCTCCCAAAGTTATTGGTAAAGGGAAATATTTTTTTTCCACAGGTACTCAAGTGATCTTTGATTACAGTGAGGTATACAAGACCTTTGTAAGGCTTGTCCCCACAGTATTTGAGATACAATTATTGTTGTCCACAGGTACTCAAGTTATCATTGGTTATTGTAAACCATACAAGTTTGGACTAAGACTAAGTCTAAGGTATAGACTTGTCTCCCATTAACAAAGAGAGTAATTTATTTACTTTTTCAGGTTTCTGATTTAAGAAGACAATATGTCTACCTTAGATTATTTCATTACACTAGGAAAATCTTTTGATAAGACTGGAAAAGACTTAGAACAATGGGCTGTTGCTCAATATGACAAAGCATTAGCTGCAGAAGAGAAAAAAATTGCTGCTGCTGTTGAAGAAAAAAAAATTGCTGCTGAGGAAAAAAAAGCTGCGGCTGAGGAGAGAAGACTTCAAATAGAAGAAAAAAAAAAGCTGCTGCAGAAGAAAGGAAAGCCTTAGCTGAAGAAAAAAGATTAGAAAAAGAAGCTGATACTGCTGCTGAACTTAAGAAATTGCAGATGCAAGTGGAGGAAAGGAGATTTGAGGCAGAACAGAAGAAATTAGAAGCTGCTGCAGAACAGAAAAAACTAGAAGTTGCTGCTGCTGCAGAACAGAAAAAACTAGAAGTTGCTGCTGCTGCAGAACAGAAAAAATTAGAAGCTGCTGCAGAACAGAAAAAACTAGAAGTTGCTGCTGCTGCAGAACAGAAAAAACTAGAAGTTGCTGCTGCTGCAGAACAGAAAAAACTAGAAGCTGCTGCAGAACAGAAAAGATTAGATAGAGAAGCTGAAGAGAGAAAAGCAATAAGAGAACATGAGTTTGAATTAGAGAAATTAAAATTGACATGTATGAGTAATGTTAATCAGGCATCTGGTGGTAATGGTAAACCCTTTGTGTACAAGGTCAAAGTACCAGCGTTTAACCCTACCAGTGATGACATAATATTTTGGCTTTCTAGATTTGAACGGGCTTGTCGATCTCATAATGTTGACAAATCACAGTATGTGAATCAGTTGTCTGAAAATCTAAAAGGGGAGTCTCTGAGTAAGTTATATTTTGTTGAAGAGGCCGACAAAGACAATTATGATGCTGTTAGGGCAGCTTTGATAAAGAGATATCAGCTGTCTGAGGAAGGTTACCGTCTTTTGTTTAAAACAATGAGACCTGAGGTAGGTGTAGAATTCTCAGATTTCATCTCAAAAGCACGAATTACACTTTCACGATGGATTGAATTATCCAAAACAGAGAAAACATTTGATGGTCTTACAGATTTATTGCTAAGAGACAAGGTCATGTCTTCTGTAAATAAATCATTCCTAGAGTTCTTACATGAGCGTAAACCTAGTACAATAAAGCAAATCGAAGAATATTGTGACCAGTATGCCACGGCACACCCTGACATGATTCTTAGTAACTCTAACATTAAAGAGAGTATGCCAGTTGCTTCGGCAACAGAATATAATCAGAATTACTCACACAAATTCCAAGGAGCTAAAAATAAATTTGATAAAAAGGTTAATTGGAATAAATATCAAAACCAAGATAACCACTCAAATCAGGGTTCTTCTTCGAAGAACTGGAATCGGGCTGATAGTCCTCGACACGCGAGGGGTACCCATAATGTTAGAAATTCTCGGAAAGGGAGTAGCTATAGGAACTACCCAAGTGCTTCATGGAGACAAAAGAAACAATATTACAGGGATACTCAATATAACGAGCATGATGATTATGATCATGAATATTATGATTCAAACCCAAATAGGGGTTATAACAGAGGCAATAATAATTATAGAGACAATTATAACCGAGGTAGATCACAACACAAAAGACATGGTAAATCTTATTACCAGGCTAACTCTGCACAACAGGAGTTCCACGACACCGATAACACTGACTAACAAAAAAAAACTTTTTTTTTCTTTCTCTAACATTTCTATGTTTTTCTGGTCAATTTTAATGCGCTGTTTTTAAATCTGCAAACCGTTTTTCTCTATCAGGTCGGGATCTCTAGAAATACGCAATTGAAGTTTTTTAACAACGCATACAGTATTACAACATCATTCGTACAAGAAGTATAACAGTTATGTAGGCTTGAATTTCTTTGCAGTCAACTTTCGTCGGTGAAAAAGTGAAGGTAGGGCTTGGTTTCCCCGAACAAAATAATTTTATATTCTGTGTCATGTTATAAAATTGATATGCAAACATTTTTATGTTCATGAACTTTCCTGTTATGACTTGCAGTATTCTGCCTGCGCTTTCGAATTCGCAGTCCTCACTATTTATATTTTAGAATTTCTGTTTTATGTTTTTTTATCGCTTTCCGCTCCTGATGTGGTACATCGCGATGAAGCATCCAACAATAATCGGCAAGCATGGTCACACTCCACCGTCCTTGAAAACGTGACTCCATTACGGCGATATCTTGATGGAATCGTTCTCCATGTTCATCGCTGACTTCGCTAAGGTTGTCAGGGAAAAAGTCAAGATGCGAATCGAGCAAATGGATTTTGAGGGACATGTTACAGCCCATAATTCTGTATGCATCTATGCACTGCTTAACAATATGCAACATAGTCAACAGATTTGTGATTTCCCAGAAAGTTATCGACGATCGATTTGAATGCCATCAATGCGCCAAGTTCACTACCATGTAACAAGTTCTCGAATTGTTTGTCTGCAATAACTTTCCTAATCTGAGGTCCTACAAAGAAACCTTCCTTTATCTCTGCATCGCTAACTTGCGGAAACTTTTCTCGAAGATAAGTGAAAGCTTTGCTCGTTTTATCTAACGCTTTTACAAAATTCTTCATGAGCCCCAACTTTATATGTAACAGTGGTAAAATGAAGCTGTCTTTGTTAACTAATGGCTCGTGTATTACATTTTTTATGCCCGAGCTGCATACGATCCCGGATAGGCCACACCTTTCTTGCATAATGTTCCTGTAAGTTGCGGCTGTCCCATTCACATCGGAAGCAACAAAATTTAGTAAAATTTAGTATACCCAGTCTGCATGCCCGTGAGAATTGCAATGACCTTAGGTCTCCACAAATCCGCCATTGGTAGTCATTGTACTTTATTTTTTCCAAACGTATAGCCATATTGTCATAAGTTTCTTTCATATGAACAGAGTAGGCGACTGGAATTGATGAAAATAAATTTCTGTTATGCAATAACACGGCTTTTAGACTAGTCTTGGAAGAATCGATGAAAAATCGCCATTCGTTGACTATGTGCTCATGACCGTTTACATCTTTGCAATAGCAAATGTCATCATCCATCTCAAAGTATTGAACAAGTTCTCTGTGTCTATGACGAAATTTAGATATCGGAGTATTGGGCGCTAAAAGATTCCATTCTTTGAGTCGCGAACCGAGTAATTCCGCTTGTCCTTTGGTAAGAGCGAGATCACGTGTTAAATCTGAAAGTCCTGAATGGTTAATTAAGTAAACACCATCATTCACCGGTATGTAATCTGAGTCAGAATTAGTTTCTAAAGCAGGTAAACTATCACTTTCTGATGGTTCATTCACGTCCAACGGATTATGTTCTGGTGGTACTTGGATCGGACACGTGATTGGATCATGAGGCACTGGTTTCGAAACCAATTCAATATTTGAAGTGAAACCATGGATATTTGTCAAGCAGAAGTAACAATCAGTAGTGTGATTTGTATGTTCACGCCATATTACTGGCACTCCAAAAGGCATCGACTTATGCTTCGGCGATTTTCGTAACCAACCTGCCAATGTATCGAACAAACTGCATTTGGCTTCCAAGATTTATTTGCATCATCAACTTTCGAATCGAAATAAATTTCATATGCTTTCTTTAGTAATGGTGTAAAGTTTTTCTGGTCAACACGATCGGTAAAATATCCGCACACGTAACAGAACAGATCAGCCGAATTTCTACAACTTCTAGAAGCCATATTTTGCTCAGAATTATTTCAAAATACAGTAACTATTTGAAAAATCGCGTAACATATGTCATGCATCTTTTAGCAGTATAAAAAGTAGAATTATGTTGCTTTTTATTAATTTTTAATAAGTTATATAGTAAAAATGAAACGGAGCAAATAACGGTTTCCCAAAAATATATTTATTCACAAATATCTTAAGAACCCGACGTGATAGAGATAAACGGATTTCAGATTTGAAATCAGCGCAAGAAACTGACCTAAGAACACCTATTCTTATATAAGAAAGAAAAATGTTGTTTGTCAGTGTAATCAGAATAATGATAAAAAAGACTCCAATAGTGTAGCAAATTCCGCTTTCGATTTTGCTAGAGCATCTGAGTGTTCGCAATGCAAAACATTATTCGATCCAACCACAGTGTCTACTTTAAGCTGCGGTCACCCACTTCCCGCTCTCCATGCGTCAATCGCGCATAATGGAAGGGGTGCTCTTGTCTTTAATAGGGGCCTAATAGATGGTACTCCGGTATCAATTCTTTTCGACTCGAGGTGCGAGCTATCCGTGGGTCAGAAAATGTGATGGCAGATATTTTGTTTAGATGCCCACATGATTCATAACTGTTATACAGCTTTGATACAATTGTTTCTATGTTGAAATGTGTACACATATGTAATATATCATATATTGATTGTAACACTACTTAGCGGTTCATGGATATTTATTCACCGCTGATTTTTTCAATGTTTTTCGTCTTTGATGATCATGATGTTAAGATATCTTAGATGGAATTTATGTATAAACTAAGGTGGAAATTGTGTCATTGCTAATATTGTAGTATGCGTTGGTGACACCTCTCTGGAAATATTAATACTTAGAGAAGTGCTTTCTCTAAGGTCATAAAACTTATGCTTATCATCTGCGCATTGTTATTGGTGCGTTGTGAGCCTATTGTATGTTGCTCCTAGATGTATTTCAAAAAAAAAATGTACCATTTTTTTTTTCCCGAGGGGTGTGGTAATCTGTTGCGTGCATATTTTTGACGCACATATTAAAAAAAAATCGATATGGTTATTTAATATGGGAAAAATATAGACATGCATCCATCTGTGTATGAAAATGCTGTTTATTGTAAAAGCGAGATAATCCATGTTTGATTCACACTTTTGATTATAGGAGTAATCGGTCTGGATATCGATCCAGCGCAAGAATAGTACGCTTGCGTTTGTACTTAATTTTAGGGCCAGAAAATATATTAATTTGCTTATTGTGTTTATGGCCTGAATTCATATGTATTACATATTATTAGTACAAGTAGAATCAGTCCTATATTGTATATTTTGGATGGGTATGAGGGACTAGATTCTTGTTAGCGGAAGTATGAGTTGTCTTAACAAGTCGTGATGAGTTCCGATGTACTGCTAAGAATGGCGGGGTACGTTTTTCAAGAGCTGGTCCCTTCGTCAAGAAAAAAAAAATGTCTTACGAAGTGGTTTTTTCTTCTGGAGGAGATAGTGTCTCTACGATAGTTTGTGTTAGAGACTCTCCTTATGTCAGTATATAGATGATTCGGACTCCAGGTAAACCCAGCTCGTATTTTTGATGATCTCTCGTCGGTTAGGCCTAGCTTGACTTTTGGGTGCTTCGATATGCTAGTGTCGTGTTTTGTATCGACGAAGATGACAGATTTTCCTGCAGCGGTTATGGCTACGTGAACTAACCTGATCACCGTAGTGCTGCATGGAACCATTTATGAAATCCTTTATATATCCATTGTAAATTAACTTTGGCTGATATTCTTCCTATGAATGAGTGAACGACAACTCAGGAAGGTAGCCATGTTGGATTTCGGTCATCGTCTGTTTTGATCACTGCCAAGAGAACAGATTATTTATCTTATTATCGGACAGTGACAGAGAGATCTCAATCCTGCTAGAAACCCCCTTTTCGTGGTTTCATAAGATGATGTATCATGACATTGAACTTTGATGTACTACCCATTATTTCTGCATGTGTCATGACTTCAGATCTGCTATGTATACCTACAAATTGTTATGTCAACAAAGCCTGATGTACTCGTATGTCCCAGTGTGTACGTCTGAATAAATTGAGTAAACTAAGATTCCAGCAGTCTGCATTGGTGCCTTGTAGACACATGTGTATGAGTGATTATATTGGTCAGCACACGAACAGTACACCATTCGCGGTAATCACACTCTACACTACTACTTCATACATACACTATCCTGCGTCGGCTGAAGTGACCAAGTTTAGGGCCTGCTTCCCCTGGAGCCTTTGCCTTCCCTAACTCAGGACTAGGGTGAGTTACCCATTTACAGCTGGGTAGACCGGAGCATGCCTGATCTCAACAACACACCACTCTTCCTTACAGAGCAGACAGACTGATACTTTACAGTGGTGTACTACAGGTGTAGTAAGAAATAACGTCTTTACACTAATTTAAAAGAAAGTAAATGGGCAGGTCACGGGAACTGGAAGCTTTTTTTTTTGTTTTTTTTTTGTTTCGAAATGTTGGATTAGAATCAAAGAAATAAAGCATAACGTAGCAAATTCGAACCGATTAGGGCAGAGGCTAGTTTGGATTTCCAGTTTGTTCAAATATTTGACCTTATTAAAAATACTCTTCTGGAGATTAACAAACAAAACGCGTTACGTAAAAGAAAAATAAAGAAATAAAAAAAGAAAAAAGGACAAAGTTATACTTGCGAAACTTTTTTATTCATAGGTCACACAACAAAAGGAATTTTAAACCACGGTAACATAAATATATACAAGTAAACAAATGGGAGCCGCGCTAGCGTAGTGGTTACAACACCGCTCTGGCGACCGGGTGATACAGGATCAAACCCGGGCGACGGCATTTGAGGATTTTTCGTCGACCGGGATTTGGACTGGATTAACTCGAGACCTGGCGAAGACATTTGAAGGAGTGTCGTCGACCAGGGACTGGCGGCTCCTGAGCCGACCCAGCTGCAATGGGTACCTCCGAAATCGGCGAGTATTTGCCTGAATGGCGAGGGACACCTGTCTCTGTACAAGAAATAAAGGGATACTCACGTAAAATCAATGTCAGGTTAGACATAAAAATAATAACCTGAGATTTCGCCTCGAGTATTAGCGGGCGAACGCAAAAAAAAAAAAAAAAAAAAAAAAAAAAAAAAAGTAAACAAATAAAATCACCAAAATAATATAAAAATTGAAATCTTTATGTCAAAAGCGGAAAAAAAAATTATTAATAATTTGTGCAGATATGTAAAGGAGCATAATCATATATTTTTGTGCGTATTTTTTAAAATAGTATTACTAGTGTAAAAGCCCGTCATAAGACGGGAACTAAATTCAAAAGCACCAATACCTAACGGCAATTTTACTTATTCAAAAGTATTTTAAAAAACCCACTGTGCATCACCACAATACACGAACTACGTAGCAGCAGCGAGGATCCCAATGTGTGTATGTAGCCGCGTATACCGTAATTTTCTTCAGATACAGACTATATCCCACTACAAAAACAGAAAGAGGCACAGATTAACATATAAAATAAATTCTTATGAGAAACAGAAGATATTAAAAACGATGACATGCATTTTTTATTGGGGTCGAGCTTCGCTTCACGTGTCACAGAGTGGTCATGTGATCTCTCTGACCAATCAGGAGCTCAGCATGTTTCCCCCGGCAGGAATTGAGAACAGGACGCCATTCAGTCAGGGAAGGAAAGCGAACCCTAGCAGACGTGTTTTAGTCTAGCGCTGTGAAATTATTAGTTGAAGAGATCAACTTTAGACTTTTTCATCCATTGTGCATTCTAGGAAGTTGTGTGATATTGTGTTTTCAGAATATTGTAAGTATCGACTACAAATGATTACACTTTGGTTAATAGATCACACAGCTATGTCTACGGCAGATTTAGGTTCGAAGATTCAAATATAAAAAATGAAACCTAAAACCTTGTGGAGAGAAAATGCTCTATGAATTTGAGAATAGTAAACCTATGGATTCCCACATCAATATAAAAGAAAGCTTTTGCATTGAAGAACTATACTGAAGAGCCGGCAGTATATTTGCGAGGACAGAATCTAAATACTCAACGTAGGAATACAGTAGAAACAAGGAGACGGTCTCATGAATAAATGAAGATTTAGAAAAGGCGCAAAAGGAATTTTGCATTAATGAAATGGTACCAGATGTTTTATACAAAGTATTAACTGCTGTACATATGCCTGTATCATAGACATTGTTGTATTTGACCAAGTTCAGTTTTGCAAGTAAAGACTATTAAAAGTTATTGCTGTGAAACCAAATGCTGTTGAAGAATTATATGCTTGCAGTTGGCCATCATGAAAATAAATCAATGTATCATATAAAGACCAATCGCTACAGGTGCAACATAAATAAAACCCATCTGCTCTAACACAAAACATCCTAGAGGATTATCCCCGAACCTGGTAAACTCCTGTAAGACTGTAAGAGAGCAATTACTAACTCTAGCAGACCAGCTAGTATCTAAACCTAACACTCTCGACAAAAACAGCAACCCCCAACTGCCCCACCCGGCCACATGTTCATTCTTCTTTGGTAAGTGTTATATTTTTCGTGACAGAGACATAGAAGACATGAAACGTATCTTGAGCTGATGGCACGTGACAGGAAGACTTGGCATAAGTTTGTTGAAGGCCTATGTCACGTGACAGGAAGACTTGGCATAAGTTTGTTGAAGGCCTATGTCACGTGACAGGAAGATTTGGCATAAGTTTGTTGAAGGCCTATGTCACGTGACAGGAAGACTTGGCATAGGTTTGTTGAAGGCCTATGCTCCTCGGGAAGCTGAAGGGTGCTGACGGTGGTGATAATAATCATTAACAAATAACGAAATTAGGTCAATGGTAGTATGCGCGCGCAGGGGCGTACTTAAAGCATTTGGCACCCAGGGCGGATCTTACCTTTAGCATCCCCTCCCCGTTAAGAAACGCATTTCCAAGTTCACTTTTAACAGTAAATACTATCGTAATAGTGTTCAGATGGCCCCCTTTCCTGGCAGAGCACCCACTCGCACCACATTTATTACGCCACTGCACGCATGTAAGGTAGAAATATAGAAATGGTAAAAGGATATAAGTAAAGAATAAATGAAAAAATTAATGAGAGAAAGACAGAGGACACTAGACAAAAGAACATTGAAGAAGTATTATGGGTATATTGGCAGCAATATAGACAAAGTTGAAGGGACAGACAATGTTATCAAAATAAGAATACAAAAAGCAAGAGGAGCATTTCATTGCATCGCGAAACATGTGGAGATCAAGTCAAACACGAAAATAAGAATCTTCAACTCAAATGTCAAGTCAGTCTTATTGTACGGCACTGAAACACGGAGAACAACAAAAACAACAACCAAAAAGCTACAGACTTTCATAAAATAGAAACATTAAAATGGTATCACAAGATCACCAATGTGAAACTGATGAACCAGACAAGTGGCAGTAGAAGAAGAGGTGAGAAGAAGAGACTAGCTATGGACAGGACACATGTGGAATGCTCTGTGCGGAGCTAAAGGGTATTGACTGATTGATTCATGGACCTCTTCTTATTATAATTGGTTATTATTCACAGACCTGGAGTACCCTTCGTTAAGTATCTTCCTAAAACAATCATAAAAGTGTCGGACAGAGCTGTTACAGGCAGTTTTGAACTTTGACAAGGACACACATTTTTTCACACTGACCTTCGTGAAACAGAAACACAAAAGATAAACGGATACAGTGAACAGTTTAAAGCAATCCCTTATTACTGTCTCGCTGAAACGTCAGTACAAAAACAATGAAAAAAACCCACCAGGTTTTCGGGAAAATACGAAAAAGGCGCGCTTTGTACACTGAAAGATAAACTGCCATTAGCAGATAACTGAGGTCTTTCAATTTTCTCAAGGTACATTGACCGTTGACTATAATTCATGATAAGTTTGCTTATAAAAATCCAATGAAGTTGAAACAGAATGGTAAGGAATGACATTACAACCGAAGCTTTGGTGTCGTCATCCGGGTATGCAACACGATCTAATTATTTCCCCTCACGTCGTGTTTTGAATCGGTTCCTTGCTCGTATTGTAATAAAATATTAAGAAACAAAGGGAGTTAACGAAAGAGTGAAATTCGTTGATAAAATGAAAACAAATGAAAAAAAAAAACCAACTGTAAGACTGAGATTAAAACTTTTGTGTGCACATTTATAGCCTGTAACTTTTAGTCATAACCAGACCTTTGTTATTCTCTACCAATGAACCGTATCTGTATGGCTCTGTGACAGGTTGTGAAGATAGACTACATGGATCCGTCCGCTTGCCTCCCATCGTTGCGCCCCCCCCCCCAACCTTGTTTACCAGCTTTGCTTTCCTCAATTAGTATGCACGTTTGTTACACAAAATCCATGCCTTCTCGATAGCTGTCTAACTCATAGTTTTAGCCACGCCTATTTCTTTTTCTCTGTCTTACAGGCACTAGTGAGTGTTTACAAACAGACCTATTAGCTAGTCCACGACCGGACAGGTAACAGCCAGCGAGTAAGAGCCATTAACTGAATTATCACGCGAGCGATTGGGCAATCGTCGAATAGTGACAGATCAGACAGAACGCGTGTAGGAAGAGAACGGGTCGTCTATTTGTAGAATCAAGGGCGATAAGACAAAAGTCGTACCTTTGATAGTTACATTTCTCAGGGGGAATTAAGCGAATGCAAAAAGGGGTGATAACCACAGTTACCGACCACATCCGTTTGTTCGTGTTCCCAGGGAACGTAATTAGCTACAGAGAGAGACGAAATAAAAAAACGGGCTGCTCGCTAGCAAACGTGTTGTTGTCGGCATCAATGAGCAAGAAATCTCTGATTCGGGAATCGAACCGTAGATATTTGCCCTGAAATAGCAAAGGCGAGATTTTTGGCACCAATGAGCGAAATAACGCCATTTCAGTATAAAGAATTCGTACTCCAAAAGTCAGTATCAGTCGAAGCAGGAAAATTTTATTGAAACCATCTAGCTCGATATCTTAGAGCCATTGTACAAAGAGGATTACTTAGATTTTCGTGGAGAGAGTTTCATTTTTCTGTTTGGCGGTAATAATATATATATATATATATATATATATATATATATATATATATATATATATATATATATATATATATATATATATATATATATATATATATATATATATATATATATATATATATATATATATATATATATATATAAGCATTTAAGTGATTTAATGTGTTAAAAGATCTTCATTATATTTCACTGGGACTTGTGTGTTAATTGACTAGCGTATTAAATAACATATAGCTAATTTTTCCAGCTGTAACGTAAATTTAATTACCCGCTATCACCCAGAAAGAGATGTTTTAATTGACTAGTCAATGCATTAGGCAATTGACTACTGACGGGATCTATATTTATTTCTAATTCATTAAGTGTAATTTTGTAAATTAGCGCTTATTTCATGTGTTAAAAGTGATAAGATAAGCTAGACACTTGTGGTGTCTAATCTAATTTAATAACTGAGTGGATAAGAGATCTTATCTTTACGCGGGTTAGGATAGAATACTGATATTATGGTTAAATGTTTTGTATTTTCTTTCTAATTCTAGTACGGATCACAAACCAAACCTACCAGCGACCTAAATCTGAGAAAAGGGGTCTAAGTCAAATAGTACCAAAAACATTCTTATGTAATACCGGGTCTTTGAGGTTGACCTGTTCGGCCCTTTTGTTTCACCCAGAGAGAGAGAGAGAGAGAGAGAGAGAGAGAGAGAGAGAGAGAGTACAAACATATGACAATAAGAATAACTATAACTGGAAATGTATACTCGTATATTCAGATTTCTTTTTATTTTCATTACATTCAGCCCGCTGTGGCGAAAATATCAAACGTAACACTACCCGACTACTGACCACTGTGTTGTGGCGAGGATTTATCCAGAAAGATTTACCCACCTGACATTCTTTTTAACTATCGGAATTAATAGCTGCTGTACACTGTGAACACTAGATCTCGGTAATTATTTTTCTACCTGAACTAATTGATGTGACATAAACTTATCCAATTATCGCCACCAAAGTAAGCGTTCCCCATTAGAAGGATTTATCAGTCTTGGAGGAACTGGGGCTTATTTCGGAGAAACCCAACACTGGATTTGTTATATGTGTGACGTACGTCTAGTTTGACTAGTGAATTTTCCCTGATATGATGGATGATTTAAAGGGACCTTTAGCTTTTCATAACATTAGAACCCCTGAACATTTGTTGTAACTTTTCGTTTGCCAGAACGCATTCCACCGGGACTCATGTAGGATACAGCGACGAGATCAAAGAGACAGACCGAGGGATCTTAGGGGAGACTATCGGCGCTATCAAAGACAGTAGTTTTCCCTGATACGAGACGCAGTTGCTTGCCGCTAATTTCGCGTCTCGGTGTCAATCGAGGAACCGAGCGAACGGGGGAAAGCGAAACGGGCAGCAGCGAGCGGATACGAAGACCAGGGGGCGGCTTCTTCTCTTGATTTGGCGGTCAGATCCCCAAAAGTTCGTGAGATCAAATAAGTTGTCAAGTTTATCATGTCCCACTCAACTTACATTTCATTTTAGCTAAATAGACCATGTAGAACTAGACACGTTATCACTCGCTGGCCAGACCTTTACAGAAGCACTAGCTTTATTGAAATCTTGTTATAGATTTTCCCCTGGATTTTATATATATTTGCAGTGATTTCTAATTCTGTGCAAAGCGGTAAAATATATATTGTGTAAAGTGATCAGTGGTCTAGCTCAGTCATTCTATTTAAAGGGATTTTGTGTTAATTTAAATCTATTTAATTAAACCATCTCAAGAGTTCCAGTTTTAAATATAATGATCTATCTATTATATTATTTCAAAAGATAATAGATGCTTAAATTAACTTTTAAAGTCGCGAAGGAATTTATAATTAATAAATTCAGTTAAGTCCTAGTTTTATAGATGTGGGTTTTTAACCACTAGAATTCGCGCAGTGTTTATTAAATACATAATTAAATATGCGAGCATATATATAATAGGCTTAACGGGAAATTCATCGCGCTTTAGAAGGTTATTTGTTTTCGGTATATTACATGTCTTTTTTTTCTTTCATACAGAGTGATCGTAACCTGTGCGATCCCAGCATTAAGAAAGCAATAAAGAAATCAATCTAAGCAAAGCAAAGCATAAACAGTGTGTAGAGTTCCCCTGACGCAGAACTTGTTGAGACTGTGTAAATTTTTAATCTTTGAGGCGATTCTATGTTTGGAATTCCGCTATCTAACTTATAGCAAAGAAAGCACACCCAAAGACAAATTTAACGCACCATCAAACAACTTAAGTCGTAACGGGAAGAAGAACACTGGCCCGAGCTTTGTTAGTTTACTGACATAGAGAGATAATTCATAATTTCCTGAACAGTGATGTGACTAGTTTTCTCACTGGACTTAAACCATACCTCACGGATAAAGTGTACCAGCACGCGTAAGAATTTTATTATCCGCGGCATAGTCAAATAGACCACACCATCCTCACCCCGGTATCAGAGACCGTGCCCTCCCATAGAAACTGTTATTAAGAAAAGAGACACAACTACAGATTCATTTTCCAGCGATTACGGGATCCTTTTATGTGCTGACCGCCTACCCGATAATCTGGGGCTAGAACTTGAACAAACATTCATACATTTAGTTGAGGTGTAACTGCTGTTGTGTTATTCTATGGAGTGCAAGATTTTTTCACAATCGGTAAGTGAGAGCAAGATGAGTGAAGGCCTTTGCTAGCGCGTGTATGAATGACAGGAAATTAATTCTTTTGTGTGACCATTTTGTTAACTTGCTTACCTGGTAACATATATCTTTTCTGTATACCCTACATTGTTCCTTTAAGTGGGATAGTTGATAATTTGTTAACTCTGTTTAAAACCACCTCCTTTCCATTTGCTTAGTAAAGGGAAGAACAGCTGGGAAGAACAGGTTTTTTTTTTCTATCACTTATACCTAACTTGGTAACACCTCTTTCAGAGTAATTAACTTTACTGTTAGGTTAACGTACCCGTGTTCCTGATATTATCTATCTCTGGACTGGGTTTGTCTTTGTCTAATGAGCGGGAAGGGCTTAGTCGATACCAATCTTCTTCACCCCCTCCCAAACTTGTTATTTGCATTTGTGTACTTATGATAATTTATGTAATATCTGATATTTTTAGTGATTGATGTTTAAAGTGAATAAAATCACCTAAACTCATTTAGTTCTGTGTGTTGGATATACCCAAAGCCCAACATTTCCCCTATTCGTTTAATATAGTTTGTATCAACGTCGTGTGTGTGTTTGAAAACACCGAATCGGTGAGCGCGCAGATGCGAGTCTGGAAAACTGGCAAATAATTGTTTGACCAGGAGAGTGAAAGAGAAGATTGAGAGACACGATTTGTCGTAAATAAGTCTGTATTTACTCTCCTCCAGCACGCTGTGAAGTAACTATTAAATCTCTACATTTTCTATCACTGAGCTTTCCATCATCATTTTCCACTCTAAACCGGACCACTATTTCTACGACTCTTTTCTCTCAAAATAAATTTACGACAATATTTATCATGGAGATATGTTCAAGATGTTGTTAAAACAACGAGTAGGTAATTGAGATTGAATGTGGCCACAGATTGACAGAAGTATGAATCAGAGGAGTGAATAATTTTATTTGTATACTCATTGTACGCACTTCTTGATCTGTTCGCAAATACTGTTATCTTTTTTTCAGGGATAGATTAACTCTGTTCTTTACAGTATCATCTATTCCTATACCATAGCGCAAATCTTTTGACCTTTTGGGGTTAATAACTTTTCTTGCGGGATCATGTCTCAACAGAGTTTATTATGGGTTTATTTTATTTTGTAAAATTTCTGTAACCTATGATTTATCTATTGATATTTATGTTGGATGTCGTGAAGAGTTTTTTTAAATGATAATCAACTTTAAACAAAATATAATTACTTGTGTTGGTCAGCTCAGCCCAATATCCATACCCCATTTACTATAGTTTCACGTTTGTGCGTCTGGTTGTCGTCACTTATCTGTGTGTGTATGTGAGTGGTTAATAGTATATATGTTAATATATACGGGAAGAAGAATTGTCTGATAACAAACTACAGTCGTAAAGATAGGCTGGACTAGAGTATCTTCTCAATCCAGGGACAGATTCTACCTTTAAACTATTCACTCGTGAAATCTATTTCTCTACCTTATCTCTCATTGAGTTACCACTTTTTCAGTTCTATTCAGACGGGACCAGCATCTATCTTAAATACCTATCCAAATCTACCACAGGCTCGCAACTTTAAAACCGTAACCCAGAGGCGGATTGAACGATCGGGAAATCGGGCAGTCCCTGAAGGGGCCACAGCAGTAGGGAGCGCGCTGTCCTCTAGTATCTATCGAACTTAATCAACTGTCAAGAAAACAATCTCATACTGCTCGAGAGCTAAAATCACTCTCAGTCCAACCATGCCTTAACCAGATCTATATTAAGCTGTATAAATAAAACGTATTTATGTAACATGCAACCTAGAATTGTAATCAGATATTTGTTAAGCTATATAATTGAATAGTATTTATGTAGCCCGTGCCTTATAACCGTAGCCAAATAAAATGCATTTCTTGTAACTTGTTATTGTTAATCAGAATCGACGTCATTGCACTCCGGGCAAACCCATCGGTGCTCAGTCTCCCTCAGCAGATGTCGAAGGGTATGAATGCTAATTGTTCCTGTTGCGATCTTATAAGCGTAACATTGTTAAGTAATACAAAGAAAACGTATTTCTATAGCCTGTAACTTATAACCATGATCAGATCCCAGTAACACTGTGTGCAACACACACACCCACACCCACACCCACACCCACACCCACACACACACACACACAATTATTTCCGTAGATCTATCCTATAACCATAACCGGATCTGTGTCAAACTATACAAATGAAAAAATGAAACGTATTTCTGTGGCTTGTAACGAATAATCATGAAATGATTATTTTTAATCTATGCGGAAACAAAAACAAAAAACAACGTATTTATGTAGCTCATAACTTGTAACGGTAGCCAATTATTTGTTAAGCTAAAACACTAAAATGTGTTTCTGTTGCCTGTAATTTATAACTATAACCAAATCTTTGTTAACCTATACCAGTATTTCTTAACCAGGGGCACACGACCCCCCTGGATGTGCGAGAACCACCAACTAGAGGTGCGATACATGCAGATATTGTAGAAAGCGAATCATCATAAACACTAACATAATGCACAAAACTCAAAAGTATTTGTATAAAATAGAACATTGGCAACGTGGATTAGATATCACACCTTAGTCCTATTTTGTAACTAACCTTGTCACAAAACATATTTTTATCATTTTTCTTTCTTTCTCATTTCTGGTATATTTCGCGAGCTAGAAGATAATAGAGTGCGAGACTTTATAAGATGTTGTAAAGGGGTGCGAGACTTTATAAGATGTTGTAAAGGGGTGCGGGACTTTATAAGATGTTGTAAAGTGGTGCGGGACTTTATAAGATGTTGTAAAGGTGTGCGGGACTTTATAAGATGTTGTAAAGGGGTGCGGGACCTCCAAAAGGTTCAGAAACACTGACCTATACAAATAAACTGTATTTCTGTAGTTTGTAACTTATAATCATAATAAATTCTTTGTTAAGCTATACAAATAAAGTGTATTGCTGTAGCCTGTAACATAATTAATTATAAAATGATCTTTGTTAAGCTGTACGAAAATAAGTGTATTACCGTAGCTCTAACTCATAACCGTAACCAGATCTTTGTTAAGCTATAAAAACAAAATGTATTTCTAATGTAGATATAGATACCAAACACACGACTTTGTTGAAATAAGGTCTGAAGTCACAATATTAAATCTTATGACGATGATATTGTTTTATCTTATGAAAATGATTATGTTTTTATCACTTTTGGATCAATGATATACTTTATATCAGAGAGTTATCTTCAAGAAAATCATATTTTGTTAAAGATGCTAAGTTCATTATCATAATCAACAAGTTCAGACAAAAAGAAGAAAAGAAAAAAAAAACAGAAGAAGGAGTCAAATATCTACAAACACGAAGCTAATATGCTTACTTTTCAAAATTCTTTGAAATAATTTACTGCGCACAGCTTCAAATCTACACAACCGATTGGCCTTGTTTAAAAAAAAAAAAAAAAAACTTTTTGAAACTCTCCTTTTTAAACGGAAGCTTAACAGACGTAAAGGAATAATCTTCATTTTATTTTCATTGCATTAAAAAGTAAACTTGGTTATACAGCTGATACTGCCGTAGGCTAGGGAATTGTTAGCGATTTTCATGTAATATGTCTCAGCTTTATGAGATGGGGGTGACGGGTTCCCTGCCTCGCTGCCTATGCCTTCCCTAACTCAAGAGCAGAAGTAAATACCCTCATACAGTTGGGTAGACTATAACGTGATACTACTAGGTTTCGAACCATGTAACTTTGTGTCAAGAAGAAAGTACCTTAACTGCTTTGCAACGCGGCACTCATTACGATCATAATAACAGGTTTAAAAAAACCCACGAAAGAAGTTTTTGAATGTATATAGTAAAAACCAGATGTCATTTTGTATGTTTTTAAATGAGATAATCAAAATGAACCATTTACGTAATGGAAGAAAATAATAGGATAGCGCCCTTTTGTAATAAAGTCAATATTACGAATTTGTTCAAAGGACATTAGGACAGTCTGATAAACTTACCGTAAAGGTTTTCATACAGGTTGAGAATCTTTTTCTTCTGGAACTCAGTCAGCGAAGACATTTCGAACTTGGTAGGAATTGGCGTCGCAGAGAAACAATTATTTATGACAACTTTAAATAGACAGTTGTTTTTTTTTTTTGCGTCGCTGGATAGCCGGCTTTAGGAACCAAGTTGGTGGAACTCTCGTCTGTGTTTTGAGTTTGTTCTCTATCCACTGCTGAGGGTGGCTTTGAGTGAGTGGGCTTGCGGTTATTAGCTTGGGCAATGATGAGAGTAAGCTTTGCTGTCTCTTGTGTTACGACTACGAGTGTCTCCTAGTCCCTCTCCAGCGATCTTTCACGAGCAGTTCCACACAAACTGTCTGCTCCACGATCGAATGGTTCGCTCGTTTTGTGTTTCTTTCTCCTGTTTGTCTCCTAGTTTGTCGCCCTATCAGTCAATCACGCCGTATTAGGCAGCGCGTGTGTGTGCGTGCAAGTTATGTACAAACAAATTCACATATGTAAATGCTTGCGCGTGGGGTGGTGGCGATATCTCTCTCGCGCGCTGTGTCGCAGTGTCCTTGTCACTCTACCCCGCCTCTTGATTCCCCCCTACCCAGAACTTAACATCATATCTAGAATTTTACCTATGTTTACCTTGGCGATAACATCCAGCCGGCTTTAAAGTTTGCTCTATGTTACTGCCATTGCACAAATTAGCGATCGGCGGGTAGATAAAGCGGCCAACCAGGTTTCTGTTAAAAGTGAAAGTAAAGGGTACAATTTTAATTACAGTCTGCGGTGTTGCTTCAGCTGTCACCTCCCGCCTGACATATTCCAAAACTGTAAACAGATTTAGATCCTCAGCCCTAAATCTTGTATAATTCTTGTACTCAACTTCAAGGCCGTCGAGAGATGTGAAGAAATAACAAAGATAGACACACGTTTGTCACTCGTGAGAAAGAAAGAAAGAAAGATGCTACTATTTAACAGAATAATAGGCGAAGTACTCCTGATATTCCACCGAGGACCAAAAAAAAAAAAAAAAAAAAAAAACCACGCCATAAAGTCGCAGAGAAAGCGACCGTGTTACGACATACAACCAGCTTAGCATCAAAAGCAGAACAGGTCCGTATGGTAGCAAGCATTCTAGGAGAACTCAAGCGACGTTTGATTTAATTCTCTTCATTTCTCACCAGGGTCCTTGCAAATAGTCCACCAACTCCGCGGATGTTTCTCCTTCCCACTTTTCATAAGGCCTTCTCTTCTATAAAGTGTTAAACAATACAGATAACACACTAGACATCAGAAAAGAAAGAGACATGCAGCCGGCATCAAACTGTGCTATCTGCTACTTCTGCTTCTTCTTTGATCCTAAGCCGCCGACTGTCAAAGAAGTCAGTGACCATCACGCCTGGTAGTGTCTTGTAGGGTGTCACAATATGGGGCGATCTTCCTCGATCTTTGTTTTACTCCGGCAGTATCGGTACATTTGTGGTACTGATTTTATTGTGTGCTTTCATTTGTCGCACTCTTTTTTCTTTTTCTGCTACGTGTAGCAGATGTTATATATTTTCCTTCTTACACCCTTCTCATGTTTATGTAGACATGTCTGATTGTTATCCATTTCTCCCTACCTTGCAAGAAGTGGCAGCGACTTGACCATGTTGGCTATCGTGGGCGTCGCGATATCAGTATACATATTAACACGTAAATCACCTCAGCGCAGTGCTTAATCACTGATTAGACGCGGGTACGTGCATCACCAAAGCTTGGAATACTGCGAGACAACTGATGGACAGACACAGATAAGAGATTACTTTCTGATAAAAGTAATGATTGTTACATTGGGAACACGTTGTTATATGAGTTTACCGACATGTTCGTAAGTTTGTACCCAATGGCAAGCGGATGTGTACAGCCCAATTTCAGAAAAGTAATGTTTGAAATTTTGCATTAGCTGAGTCATGCAACATTTTTAAATCAGATTGCCTGATCAGGTGAGGCGCGCATAACAAATGCGTGGAAAGGCAGTGAATATATTCTGACCATTTTCTCAAGCTATTTCACTTGAGAAATCGCTCGCCAAGATACCAGACTTTGCTAGACTGAAGAATTAGAATTCAAAATTCCTTCATAAACATACCGGACACCTGTTATTGGAGAATTTTGGACGGACTTTCATAGCACAGGAAATCTCTTTCATATTAAATAAGGAAACCGGGACTGAGGAACCTGAAGGACCACACACGAAGTCAGAGAGGGAACTTATTAAATTAACGACAACCCAGATGCGTGTAAGAGGCCGATTCAAGTCTCTTTTATTCATCTGAGCAAAATGTCTGTGAGCCAGGATTGGCGTAAGTTGTGATTTACATTTCATACTTTATTACTAACATGTGAACTAATATATATATTGTTAGTTGCTTATCCTTTACAGGACGTGGCAATCAACCCCAGCTTTTATTGGCTGTTTGTGATTTTTCTAGGCAATTTTTTTCATTCAGTAGTTTGCCATTGCTTTCTGAATGGTACGGCGCTTATACCATTGTTAAAAATCCACACAAAGCGATCTGCTACCAAACTGCCTGCAGCAGGTTTCGAACCTGGTATATCTTGATTATGAAACTGCGTTCATATCCATTAGGCCACAGACGCCGACAAATACATATGTATATTTTACCATGTGAAGTTTAATATGTGAAACTCGCTAGTGGATGTCAAAGTCATTTGAGGCTGGCAACCTCAGCGTATAGTGGTGCAAGGGCTGGTGATTGCTTTATGGCTAGTTTCGTAAAGAGAACTAAAAGCATAAAGTAGTTCCAGGTTCCATATGGAGCAGGGAGGGAAAGATGAAAGAAAAGATGTACATTCTAAGTATAATACTTACATTTTCAAAGCAGTGTAAATTTCCATATAAACATATTCACTTTAAAATTAATGTAAGTATTCAAGCTTTAAATCAGTGTAAATATCTATGTAAAAATATTCATTTTAAAGTTAATGGAAGTTTCAAACTTTTCAATCAGTGTAAATATAAATGAAAACATTTTCAATTTATAGTGTGAACACATTTCAATCAGTGGAGATTTATATGTAAACAGACTCTATCTGTATTATTAACCACCTTTTCATTTAAATGTCATGTAAAGCTAAAGCTATTCTATTTAAATGTAAAGGAAGTTTTATCCCGAGGGATTAAATTTAATTCTCATCGAGGGTAAAGTCTGAGTTAATTGGGATGGTGGTATGAGAAGATAGGAACCCATAACTATGGATTGGAAAACGCAATACTCAGCAGAGCGTTTCGTTCTATTCTTTTACCATAGTTATTGGTGGAACCAGCAGAAAGTACTATCTCTGGAACAAGTAGGGAACAGTGGCCTAAGCTTTAAGACGAAGGACCCACTACGTAGACTCTCCTTGACATTTCTGGGAAACGAGCTACCCCCGACAACCTTGACCAGAGACGAGCGCGAGCAGTGTGAAAAGAACCAACCCATCAGAAGGAGCAGAACCATCATTGGCAGCTAAGTTCAAATCTATGCTGTCACGTGAACTTCTTGTAACATTTCACAATCCATAACGACCGGGATGATAACTTTTCTTGATCCATAACTTTTCAAATTATTTTCCAACTGTTAAAACTTAAGTGATTATTAAATTTTGTTATTTGTAATTATACAAATTTGACTACGATTTAATCATTTTAAAGTTACTGCATGTTTGTCTCAGTCAATTTACTACACACACTGTAAACAGAAAGAGAGGCCGACCAAAAACAACCTGTGGAGGCTGAGATGCAAAGAATGAACCAGAGTTGGGGCACTGTACGAAGGATGGCCACCGATCGAGCAAGGTGGAATCAATTTGTTGTTGCCCTACAAGACGCCACTAGGCGTGATGGCTGTCGCATAGAGATTTATGATCAATAAATATTCTATATTCTTTTCTTTTCTACCCGTGTCCTCTACTTTATTATCGCTCTCTTATCCTTTTCCTGTTTTTTCGCATTCGTTCGTTTGCGACAAAATATTACTTTCCCATTCTGACTTCTATTTACATCTCTGCAAAGAGTAATCTTGTGCGAAGGTAGATACCTTTGAAGCCCATATTAGATACTCTTGAGTTTTGGTTACTATTGGACCACTACTACAAAGCAGGGAAGGCAATACCGTCACACAGGGCAGCAACAAACTGCTTTCACTTTGTTCGGTCGGCGGCCATCCTTCAAGCAATTCCCTGGTTCATTCTTTGCATCTCGGCCTCCACAGTTCTCCGCCAAGCTGTTTTTGGTCGGCCTCTCTTTCGCTTTTATTCAGGGGTCCATAGCATAGCTGTTCATGTAATGGCATCGGGGCATGTTCTGAGGACGTGGCCAACCTAACTCCAGCGTCTGCCAGCAAGATGTTGCGCATTTCATCCTGTTTGCTCCGAGTAAGCAGTTCTTTGTGATGGTATTCGGCCATTACACAAATAAGTAATCGGAGTGTAGATAAAGCGGCGAACCTTGTTTACGTAAAAAGTGAAAGGAAAGGGTACAATTTTAATTACATTCTGCAGTGTTACTTCAGCCTGAAACCGTAAACAGATTTAGATCCCCAGCCCTGAATCTTGTATCATTTTTGTACTCAACTTCTGAGCTGTAGGGACGTAGGAGGAAATAACGAAGATAGATAAATAGTTGGATCTCTTGAGAAAGAAAAACGGAAAAAAAGAAAGAATGAAAGAAAGATAGAAAAATGACACTAGCTAACAGAATAATAAACGAAGTAATAGGTACTTCTGGTATTCTATCCAGGACCAATTTAACGACGTCTTCGCCTCACGGCGAAAGCGACCGTGTTACGACATATAACCGCCTAAGCATCGAGAGAGAAATAGGTCTCTTTGATAGTGAGCATTCTTGGAGAACTCAAGCGACTGTAATTTCGTTCTTATTTTTCTCACCAGATTTCCTGCAGCTAGTCCCTGACCCCGGATATGTTTCTCCTTGCCCCTTTTCATTAGACCGGCTCGCATATAAGGTGTTAAAATAATCCAGGTAGTACATCAGACAACAGAAAAGAAAGAGATAACAAAATAAATAATCCAGGGGATCGAACCAAGCATAGATGACAACGCTGCAACAATGCCACGTGTCAAGGAACTTGCCAACTTATTCACGCCAGTTGTTGTTGGTTTTGTTTATCTAGGGGTCCATAGTATATACAAGTAAGTCACCCACCAAAAAGGGATCCCCGTTACACGCCCATTGAGACATATTGGGAATATGGTGTTAGGCCCATATTTTCTCGACCGTCGGCACACTAGAGGTAATGTGGTCAGCATCACGCCGGCCGCCTTAACCTTCCCAGAGTTGCTCTGGTACCCATTTGGGGCTGGGTCGACCCAGGAGCCATTTGCAGCCTAAAAAAATCCCACCTCATCTGGGGATCGAACCATAGACCACTGAGCTAGGAAGCCAGTGCACTAACCACTATGCTACCGCGGCCCCTCCACCAAAACATGGCGGGAAATAATTATGTTGTTATCTTTCTGCTGCGTGCCCTGATGACGGCACTAAATTCACAGGTGGAAGCCTACACCAAAGCATTTATGGGATATAGCATGGGTGTTTATGTAGCAACTTGTTTTACATGACAGGGTTTCCAGTCTTAAGCACATCTTAAGAGAGGACACTTGTCAGCGTACAGGGAAAATAGGACACTGACGTAAAATCAGTCTCAGGTTAGACATACTAACCGGAGATTTCGCCTCGAGTAATAGCGGGTAAACGTTAAAAAAAAAAAAAAAAAAAAAGCACATCTTCATATTAAGGTACACTTGAAGTAGCAGTGAGCCTATTTACCATTGTGTCCCTACAAACCCCCACCCCCCGCTCCCAATCTGCCCGAGAACGACACGGGGCGTATGTAACCGTTCATCATCATTTCCGGTTTTGTTATCTGGAGCATGGAGCCACCACTACAGCTGGTTCCCTTGCAAAGAAGCCTGCACCAACGCCATCATCTGCTCATGCAGCGTTTGCTTCTGTATCACATTGTTTGACACCATGATATTGCCAGCCCAATATACAACCTCATACAAGTAGTCTATTACGACATGCTTGAGATAGCTTACTTACTTACTTAGTCGTTCCCCTTCTACCGTGAGGTGTAGAGGTAGCACTAGCCTTAATCTTTCTGTTTTCTCATCAGAGACCCGGGAATCTCCAAAAAAACATTCGCCGTTGACACCAGCCTGGCCTTCCCATCTTCCCTTATTGTATCACTACCTCTCCCACTCGCAATCTTCCGTTTCCCAACCTAATTCTACATCACACTTGTAACATTTCCTAATCTTTCACATTATTCATACAAACATATTTTCTGTCTTTTATCTGTGCCAGAAGATTTGCCACATATATCTATCTCCCTACGCTTTAACTTTGCGTGCCATTTTTCTTATTTTCTTACGGCACATGCGTCAATTTATTCATCATCTGAAGCTAGCACCAGAAAGGAGACGCATTGCGGAAAGCTGTTGATAGCAATATAAGGCAATCTCTGTTCTGGGATCGCCAGGGTTAAAGAGGAAGATGAAGATCGAAAAACACACGGAGAAGAGAATTGGAGACAACAATTAAAATGACAAGGAAAATAATGGAAAGAACTTGCGCTGATGGCACGTGACAGGAGGAATTGGCATGTGTTTGTTGTAGGCGTATTCTCATTCGGGAGCTTGTGGCTGGGTTGCAAGATGTGCACCTCGTTAAAACATTGCAAAACTAAAAAGTCAATAATCTTTAGATATTGAAAAAAAAAGACTCTCACACGAGTATGATAGCAAAAAAATAGTAAAACATTAAACTACCATGCAATGCGTAAAAAAGTCATTAAAGAGGGTTGGGCATGATACCGGATACTCCATCTAGTAGAAAATGTAAGCCAATGAAACAAAAAACAAACTTCAGCAAACAATAAGGATAAGTCGAACAAATAAACATAAAAATCAACCATCTAACATAGAAGAAGATCCACTGGTGCGGAGAAGAAGAGCTTGAGACAGAAGTGAAAATGGCCTGAAGAGATGGAAAGATCTTGAACTGTTCGCGTGTGACAAGATGATTTGGCATACGTTCGTTGATGGTTTATGCTTCTTGTGGAGCTTAATGGTATTGATTGAAATGAACGAGTTGAAAAAAAAGACTGTTATTTCTTATTTCAACTACAGTTTTGTTTACGCTTCTCATACTACAACACAGTATCTCACTATCTTTAATCATCTATTTATTTGATGGCTCTTCGGTAGCTAAAATTGCGCAACCTGGTAGACAAGTTTTTACTGGAACACACGAGTGAAAATGTATCGATCATTTCTTCATGGCCTATCGGTCATGGAAATGGTTGAGGGGAAATATATAAACGGAATATAATGAAAAAAATAACTGTAATTATATTAAGCGATCAGACAACTTACAGCGTTTAGTTATCTTTCTCTCCCGTTATCATGAAAAAGAATGACTTATTCCGCTTGTCCTTACTACGCAGCGTAAAGCCAGCACTTCAGTTTTCTGACCTGCTTGAAACCTGCATTACACGTTCATGTTTTCTTGTAGAAGTGGTTTCTGCATTAATGTGTGTTACATGAGAAGGTTAGTAGCAAGGCTGCGAATGTGGAGTCGGATTAGTGGAGTCGGTCGTTTTTTTTTTTAGTAATCAGAGTTGGCAAAAAATGTCCCAACTCCGAATTTTACGAGTCTTAAGTCAAGGCAGATCCACGGTTGATCCATGCAAGGGAGGGGGTGCTTAAAAAATTTGAAATAATATTTTAAAGTAGTAGAACTCCTAAAACCACTTTCGTATTAAAGTACATCCATTTTTACATAATGTAAGAAAATTTCAGATGATAAATAAAGTTATCAGAACTGGAAATTTGTTTCCATATTTAGAAAAAAAGCACAAAAGAAATGAAAATAAACCATATACACTGTCAATTTTCCCGCCAATGTTAAAATGAAACTATTTTGCCTCATGGTGTTTGGCAAAGCAGTCATTTGTGTACAGGCGTGGATGATTTGTTATTTTGTATAACTGTATGAATAAATGAATAGAGACAAATGTAGTCTTGGAAAGCCACGTATTATTTTATTCACACACATACCATACTTATACATATAACTCCATATAAGTCATATGTGCATAATTTTATGCCATATCACTAGTTTAAAAAAAAACTGTAGTCGGAGTCGGATTTCTAAAATTTACGGAGTCGGAAAATTTTTTGCCGACTCTACAACCCTGGTTAGCAGCCCCACATACACCCTCATATTAGTTGCCACGTAAGACGTTGGATAAGGGAGTAGTAATCTACTTCTTTCTGTACCACCTTAGAGACCCCAGGACCGACACGGGGAAAAACGTTCAGTGTGTGGATTTATACCTATCTTCGATGCATGGAGGCATATCTGGAGTCATCCTTATATGACCACCAGCTATGCACAATGCTACAATATATGTATGTGGAAGTTAACCTATGTCTGTGAGGCTAATTACATCCTCATTGACTCTTGAAATCATCCATACACTTCCAGGGATTCCCTCTGTGGTTAAACTTGTTGAGAACCTGGCATTGCACACTAAGCTTGGAGAAGTTACTTGAGCCCCAGGCGTAATTCTTTGACTTGGTTAACTGCATGCAGAGGGATCTAACTGTGGACCCAAAGAAAGGCAGGGGAAGCTGAGAAGTGCGATTCCTGCCGTAGTGAAACAGAGATTAGGAAGAAGAAGGGGTCGACCCAATCCATTCTGTGATGCCTCTCCATCTTCCCACTTATGTCGCTGTATGCCTCTTGCACGTTTGCCTTCAGCTCTCCCTTCTGTTATGGTCTTCAGTAAAGTGTTAAGTCTTGTTACATGGCCAAATTATTTTAGCAGTCTAATTTTGATCTCCATCGTTAATTCTCCTTTCATTCCTATATTTTATAGGACCTCTTTATTTGTTTTCTTCTCTTTCATTGAGACGTGCCATAAATCGTTATCTATCCTTGAGACCTGCAGAGGGCGCTGGATGTCCATACCAGATGTTTGTGTTTTGGATATTGAAAGACGGCACAAGTTAGAAGGGGAGTTAATGAGATTGACACCAAGAGAACAGAAAGGAATGAATTCATTGGATGACTCATTAAGTCTTCTAGACAGCGCGTTTAAAAATTCTGTTTTTGTTTTCAAATGTCATCGTTACCTTCAGGTCCCCAAGGAGCATAAGCCTTCATCAAACTTATACCAAGCCTTTCTGTCAGTGACTGCCGATGATTTTTGATAGGTGATTAAGATAGATTTTGGTCCCGTCTGAATAGAACTGGAAAAAGGTGGTAACTCAGTGAGAGATAAGGTAAAGAAATAGATTTCAGGAGTGAATGGTGAAAAGGTAGAGTCTGTCCCTAAATTTAGAAGATACTCTAGTCCAGCCTATCTTACTACTGAAATTTGTTTATCAGACAGTTTACCTTTCTGTATATATTAACATATACGCTATAACCACTCACATACACACACACAGATAAGTGACCACAACTTGACGCACAAACGTGAAACTATAGTAATGGAGTAGGGATATTGGGCCGAGCTGACCAACACAGGTAATTAAGTTTTATGTTAAGTTTATTTATCATAAAGGAAAACTTTACAACATTCAGTATCAAATATCAAATAGAAAAAATCATAGGTTACAGACATCATAAAGAAATAAACCCCATAAGTGCAATCCCCTCTGTTGAGACAAGATCCCACAAGAAGAAGTTAAATAACCCCCAAAAGGTTAAAAGATTTGCGCTATGGTATAGAATTTGACTATACTGTAAAGAACAGAGTTCCTAATTAATCTATTCAGAAAAATAAAAGTATTAGCAAACAAAAGAAAGGCACAACAAAGTGAGTACAATGATTATACAATAGAAGAATTATTCATTCCTTCTTTTTCTCGCTTCAAACAAACAGTGGCCACTTTCAGTCGCGCTTACTTAATTGTTGATTAACAACATCTGGAACATATCTCCATGGTACAAACAGCAAATCCATTGTTGGGTTGTGTTTTAGCAAAATAAGCCCCAGCTCCTCAAAGTTTGATTAATCCTGTTATTTGGGGAACGCTTACTTCGTTACTGTTAATTGGATCTGTTTATGTCACATCAATTAGTCCAGGTAGGAAAATAATTACGAGATCTAGTGTTCACAGTGTCAGTAGCTTGTAATTCCAATACTTAAAGAGAATGTCAGGTATGTAAATCTCTCGGGATAAAAATCCTCGCCACAACACAGTGGTCGGTAGTTGGGAAATGTTAATTTTTGATAATTTCGCCACAGCGGGCTGAATGTACATGAAAATGGAAAAGAAAGCTGGGTAGCTAGCTATATGACCAGTTAAATTAATTCTTATAGTCTTTTGTAGGTACTCTCTTTCTTTCTGGGTGAAACAAGAGGGCCAAACAGGTCAGCCTCGAAGACCCGATATTTATATAAGAATGTTTTTTGGTACTGTTGGATTGTCGCAGAGTGAAGATAATTTGCCTATTTGAAATTTTCTGTCCATCCTGTATATTGCTTTATTTTATGTCTATCCTAAGTTTCCGAAAAAAATGTTTCTCACGCACTTGCCTTTTCCCCACCTTAACCCAGGTGAAGCTTCGGTCAACCCGTTCACGTTCGTTAGGAATTTCCAGACTCGGCTGTCTAGAAATTTATGGCCTGTCTTCTTCCTCATTGTTAAAACTTTTGAGCTCGGAAACCACAGCCCGTACAAGTGGCATTCAATATGCAAACTAATTTGCAGCGATACTTTTGGCTATCGTGAGAACTTTAAAAAATGGAGCGGGTAAATCGAAATTGATTCTTTCTTTAAGAAACTAGTTTTTAGACTTCACTTGGTGATAAGCATACGGGAAGAGTAAGACGCATTTCGTAGTCTTGTAAAGTAAAACTGTGCATAGGGAGACTTGAGTTAAACACACAAAGTGCCCTCTAGTTTAACTTAAAAGACTAAAATTCCGGAGCGGGTATGTATTCGTTTTTCCAGTATATAGGAAATTAGCTCAAATATATAGATATGAACTAGATTACTATCATGGTGAGAGTCTAAGTGTATTATATAAATGGGTTTCCTTTATCATGTATGTATCATAAATGCTTACGAAAATTCATTTAGTTTCACCGCTTGTATTTTAAAGCGATGTTATGTTACAATGTTTGTATCATTCATAATTTCAATGATCATTTTACTTTTCAATGTTTGTAACATTAATGTATGAGCATATTATTATGAATGCTGGAAGGAATGAACGGTGGAAAGCAAAGAAGGATTCTCTAGCGGACCCTCATGTAACTTTGTCTGACAGGGGAGGAAGCAAGTCTTGTTATTGTGTATGTACCTGGACTGGCCAGCTAATTCATTCACAGCAGACAGGAATGCTTAAGAATGGACTGACCTATTTTAGGAACGAGACGCATGCATGGATACCAACATGCCTACGCTTGACACTGCTTAAATTGTTTATGTAGTAATCTGCATTTTGCAGCAGAAGAGTAGTTACACCTGTATTTTTGTTTTGTCTAACAGATTTATGCAGTGCAAAGTCTTGTCTCGTATTGCTGAAAAGAGGTTACCTTTGGCCAGTGGCCATATAGTCCTCGTCCACCAGTCACAATAATTCCTTTCAATCATTTCAATTATTTCAATTACTTCAATTACTGCAATTATTGCAATGATTCTCAACACCAGATATTACCCTTAACAACCATCACCCGTACCAAACTCCACCCATTTTAACCCTCCATCCCACCTTTGGAAGCAAATTCGTTATCCGTGGATATCGCATCAACTTTCTTGGATTTATAAAAATCGTGTTCAGATTCTGTGCCCTTTGTGGATACATTATTCGAACAGTGAAGTCGTTACCCCAATCTTGGATTTATAAAATCGTGTTCAGATTCTGTGCCCCTTTGTGGATACCTTATTCGAACAGTGAAGTTAATTTCAAGCATTGGATTACGATATATTTTTCCAAGAGAACCAAAGGATATAAGTTGTTTCCAACACTCACACCAAAGGAACAAACATTCATTTACACACAAACAGTATTTCACATATTTTCCAGCAAAAGCCTATCAGGCCTGCCGGGAACTTTACTAACACAATTCATTCATAATCCTTGTTTTCACTATTGGTGTAATAATTTTTTTCGTCTTTAAAATCATCAAAATTGTTGTGAGTTTGTTTTCTCGTGATAATCTTTATTATTATTTGCTGTAAAATCCTTATTGATTTATTTACATTTCTAAATTGAATAAAATTGAGTTAACCTCGATAGGATTGTTCGTTCAGTTCAGACTACCAAATCCTCAATCTAACTTTACTTCTTTACCCTACTATTTGTGAGTGACACAGTGTGTGCAAAAGAGTAATATTGTCGCCAGAGAAAACAAGAAGAGCTGTGTGTGTGGTTTTCTTAGTGAAGAACTCACTGACTCAGCCTGTGCCTTCTGCCTATCTCTCTTGCGCATCACTATCACACGTCCGTGTGCACTATTGTCCATCACGCCTATACAGCTGTCAAGCTTGCCTACTATTAATTATATTTTCATGCGACATGGACTTAGACCCGTTCTCTCAGATTCAGGCCGCTGGTAGGTTTTGGTTTGTGACCCGTACTGGATTTTAGGAAGAAAATATAAAAGATTTAACCTCAATATAGTATTCTATCCAAACCCGCGTAACGGTATAATTTATTAGCCACTCGGTTATTAGATTTGATTAGAAAACACAAGTGTAAAGCTTATCTTATCGTTCTTATTAACCCATGAAATAAATTCTAGTCATTTACAAAAATTACACATAATGGATTGGAGATAAATATATATTTCGTCAGTACGACATCGCCTAGTGCATTTACTAGTCAATTAAAATATCTCTTACTGGTTAATAGCAATTAATCAAGTTTACGTTACAGCTGGAAGAATTATATATATATATATATATATATATATATATATATATATATATATATATATATATATATATATATATATATTTATATATATATATATATATATATATATATATATATATATATATATATATATATATATATATATATACATATATATACATATATATATATTTATATATAAATATATATATATATATATAAGTGATCCTATGAGAGGGGCAGTAATTCGGAATATGTTTTTGATCAAAGTAGATTATGAGTTACAATACTTGTATACCTGATTAAGCTGAGGTTTGTTTAACGTTATAATAGAAACATATCCTTTTATTTTGAGTGACAGAGTACAGAAAAGCGTGTGAACGCTTTTATCTCAAATGCTGAGATGTATTTATTCTGTACTGTTTTTGAGCTGTGTTCAAAAACAGCGGAGTCTCGTTTTGGGTTTTTTTGGCGGGACTAGAGTGTGTGATCCCGGAGAGGAGAGTAGGGATTCGGAGCGTTGGACCGGGGAGTGGTCAACGCTGTCTGTGTGTGTGTTTTTTCGAGGATGTATGCCTACGTAGTGCTTTGAATAATGTCGACTTAATGTTTTTGCTGTGTGGACAGGCCATATTATGTATTTGTGAAGCTGTGATGAAGCTATTATGAGTCCAGGATTGGGACAGGCCATATTATGTATTTGTGAAGCTGTGATGAAGCTATTATGAGTCCAGGATTGGGACAGGCCATATTATGTATTTGTGAAGCTGTGATGAAGCTATTATGAGTCCAGGATTGGGACAGGCCATATTATGTATTTGTGAAGCTGTGATGAAGCTATTATGAGTCCAGGATTGGGACAGGCCATATTATGTATTTATGAAGCTGTGGTGAAAGCTATTATGAGTCCAGGATTGGGACAGGCCATATTATGTATTTGTGAAGCTGTGATGAGGCTATTATGAGTCCAGGATTGGGACAGGCCATATTATGTATTTATGAAGCTGTGGTGAAAGCTATTATGAGTCCAGGATTGGGACAGGCCATATTATGTATTTATGAAGCTGTGATGAAGCTATTATGAGTCCAGGATTGGGACAGGCCATATTAAGTATTTATGAAGCTGTGATGAAGCTATTATGAGTCCAGGATTGGGACAGGCCATATTATGTATTTATGAGGCCATATTAAGTATTTATGAAGCTGTGGTGAAAGCTATTATGAGTCCAGGATTGGGACAGGCCATATTAAGTATTTATGAAGCTGTGGTGAAGCTGGTATTATAGGCCAAGATATTATTAACTGCCAGGAGTGCAGTCTGTTGAGCGCTGGGGATAGCGTGTATTTTTCACTGTGAACTTTATGGTATTATAGGCCAAGATATTATTAACTGCCAGGAGTGCAGTCTGTTGAGCGCTGGGGATAGCGTGTATATTTCACTGTGAACTTTATGGTATTATAGGCCAAGATATTATTAACTGCCAGGAGTGCAGTCTGTTGAGCGCTGGGGATAGCGTGTATTTTTCACTGTGAACTTTATATTAATGCCTACGTGTTCGTGTTGTAATTCAAACTGTATATTGATGTGATCGTGCTGTGACTTAATAAACAATAATTAAATATCACCAGTCGTTCCATACTCGATGACTCCCGTGTGCTCACCTGTTGTGTGAACGACTTTGCCAGCACACAATCACAATCACTCCACTTTGATATATACACACCGAGGTTAACTTTATCAGTGGTGGTTTCCAGTACAATTTGGAACGAACTCATTTGACAATTCGCGTGACAAGAGTTTGGGTGAACTTAACTTTATTATAATTAGCCCTTTGTGGGCGTGGCTTGTTCTGTTGTACATGGCTCGTACAACAACAGTTGGACAATATCACATTACTCAGTATCAATACTCAGTACTCAGTATCGCTTTGCCCGGAATTAACCAGAAACTAACTTGAGAGATTATTTAACAGACTGAAGGATAATATTGTTATCGATACAGTCCACATATCTGGATCATTTGATAGATTTGTTTTCGGGTTCTGACACCCGCAACAGTCGTTTTGAGAGCACTTCATACGTGACCTGAATCTCATGTGCTTCAAACCGTGACCTAGTTTGTAGGATACCTGTGTAACGCATTTGGGAAACGCCTTATTCGTGGTAACAATCAGCTTTATAGCACTGTCGGTTGACGTCCTGTGTCGTGGCTGTGGAAAACAACAACCTCTGTGGTCTACATTTCTGTCAGATGTGCAGCGAAATTATCAGCAGTTTATGAGGTGATCCAACGTCGGAAGAATAGCGTGTTCAAGATCGAGGATATGTGCAGTTGTACCAGTCATTTTGCAAGTGTACCTCAAGGCAAAAGAGGGTTTGCCCGTGTTCCTGTTACGATCATCATGTGCTCCTATGCAGTACTCGAGCACATACCTTACTGAAGCGAGGACCTGAAGGGAAGAGTCTAGTTCCAGTACCTTTCGGCAGTAGACTGTTTTAGCGTCAGAATTATGTGATATTTAAAGTCTTGACGGAGGGCAATGGAATATTAACAGATGAGTGATTTTTGTTCTGTAAAGTGTGTCGTTTCACATATATCGTCAGGCCTTCTGAATTCTATGCATTTTGTATTCTGTTGTTGTTGTTGTTTATGTCTATAGTGACATATAAGTAGAATTTAATGCATAAGTAATTTATGGCTATTAACATATGTTGTCTTCCATGATATGGATATGACCATATAAAGGTTCTTTATACAGAAATTGATTTGACAGTAATTCGCAATGGTTGCAGTTTATTGTATGATGATTTAGCTGTCAGGAGTAGAAAGATCATTAATACATATATAGTGATCTCATTAAGTAAGTAACTATGGATGATGAAATGGATCCTGATAATATGTGGCCTTTATTGGAATATTTATTTCAAGAGGGAAAAAATTTTCAGAGATTAAAAGGACCAGAACTGGAAGCACACGTGATGGACGAATTGTTGGTCAGTGCATCGAGAGCATTAAGGGATTTTGCTGAGGATAGATTTAAGTCAATCCCTCATTTAAGAATGGCTAGGAATTTAGCAAGGTTGCTGCTGCTCGACCTTCGTGTATTTGTGTATAAGAATATTCATGTTGAACACGACAATATATTGAAGAGTATACACAACATAATTCATTGTGACATTTCTGAAAGAAAGAAGCTGGAAGATGAGAAAGTAAGAGTTAACAGACAGGAGAGAAAAGATTACTTGAAAGGTAAAGCTGAAGAGAGTAAACTTAAGGAAAAATTAGCTAAACTTACAAGTGATTTAAATAGATCAAACCAGGAACTTGCTAGAGTACAAGCAAGTTTGGATTCTTCACTGTTAAGGGTTACAGAGTTAGAGGTCCAGATGAAAGTTAAGCATGGAGAGGTGGAAAACCTTACACAAGAGATCCAACGAAGAAAAGACATGTATGAAAAATTAAAAACGGAAACCAATGAGCAAGAAAGATTATACATAGAAATGATACATGATGTATGTTTTGATAAACTTGAAGAGAAGAATACTGTATTTCCAGGGGAAGTCGATGAGCTAGCGAATAATAATAATGGTGAGAATGAAACACAGTCAATAAAGGTAAATAAAGAGCAGGATGGAAAAGAGACATTGGTAGAGTTCACGACTGAGAAAGAAAAGGTTTCGAAGATTGAGAAATTGCTAGCAGAAGAAAGTTGCAGAGTTTTGGCTCTTAATGATTTAAATAAGAAACTTAATGAACAGATCTCACATAGAAATGTTGAGGTTGCTCAGGTCAGGAAACGAGTGGATGGTTTACTTGACATCGTCTTGGATAAAAAAATGTGGTCTTCTGCCTATGTTGACAGTAATAGACATAAAGTTGCGAAAAGCCAGCACCATACACTTTTTGCTCATAAAGAGACCATACATGGTAAACATATATCTTTTCGAGGGAAATACAACTTTAACAGTAATAGTGGTATTAATAACTCTATTGATAGTTCTTGGCGTCAGTCTAATAAAGATTTTGGTATAGCAGCAAGTTCTGTTAATTACGAGAACAAATGTGAGAAAAAGCAGGTTAGAGCTCCTAAGATCAACCAGGTGGTTGCTGATGCAGATTCTGATAAACTTGTAAAAGGGAATAAGCGTAGTACTATTTTTTCCAGGAATGAAACCCACTATGTCCAGGAAAATAAGCATTCTAAAGGTCCAGTTACTTGTCAAACTCAGCACAGCCAGTTTGACGGGATTGGTAAACATATTCCTAAAGATGAAAAGGATAACAGTTGTGGTAAGAGATATAATCACAAGATTAGTCAGTACCAAGGTAGTTTATCAAGGGGTAATTTTGATTCTCCAAGGAATTGTAAACAATTTAGCGGATTTCAACATTTTGATCCGAAGAATTCTATAAGTTATGGTAGAAATAACTGTAAGAAAAAACTATCAATCTAGTAATGATTTTGCTACTAGAAAGCAAGTGCTGTCTAGTGGACATTTTTGTCAAAGAAGATATGTTAATAACAACAATGCTAACTTGGGTTATAGACATAATATTTGTCATAATAGAGGAATTGACAATAATATAAAGAGAGATAATAGCTATCCACATATTTCTCTACATCACCAGAGTAACTTGGCTCAGCAAAAGACTAAAGTCATTGTTTGTAAACAAGGCAACTGTAATGATAGATATTTTCGTCATAGGACAAATAACAAGCGCAAGTATGCTAACTTTGCTCAACATGAGCCCATAGTCAGTTGTAATAGAGGTAAACAAGGTAACAATAACACTGGTGTTTTAAATACTATGTCTGATAATGTTGTTCAGCACGAGAAAGTGTCTCGGTGTTGTGAATGTAACATTTTGTTTCAGCCTACGGCAGTAATGTCTTCTGTGATGTCTAGAGATTATAAAACAAGAGCTGAGAGCATTGTGAAAGGACCATTACTTTACAAGGACCAAAATAATAATAATAATAATAATAATAAATTCTTTAAGCGCCAAACACGGCGCATAAGGCAGAAACCAGTGCTCTCCAGGTTGTTCGTTGTGACGCCACTCCTCTTAGCTCTTGCACATTATTTAGGCCCAACGTTCTTCCTTCTCTTATTATTGTTCTTCTGAGTGTTTCTTTTGGTCTTCCTTTTTTCCGCTTACCCTCAGGAACCCAAGTGAGCGCCTGTAGTGGTATTCTGTTGTTTTGCATTCGTAGGACATGACCGATATATGACCATCGTCTTTTCCTTATATAGTCGGAGACATATTTCTGCCTAGAGTCTTCTCTTATTTGTCGATTAGTCTTGAATTCTTTCCAACTGATGTTCATGAGTTTTCTAAGACATTTGTTCTCGAATGTATTCAGCTTGTTCTCCAATGATTTTGTTATTTTCCAACTCTCACAGCCGTATGTTAACACTGAGATAACATTTGAATTAAACAGACGAAGCTTGGTATGTATATTCAATGATCGTAATTTCCAAATGTTAGATAATCTATTGAAGGCGCTAGCTGCCAAAGCAATTCTAGTATGGATTTCTCTTGTTGTGTCACCATCCTGAGTCATTTTACTGCCTAAATAATTGAAACTTTCAACTTTCTGTAGTTTTTCCCCGTTCAAGATGATATCAAAGGTCTCGTTAGAAAAGTTCATAGCTTTAGTTTTAGAGGCATTTATTTGGAGACCAATTTTAACCGAGAGATGACACAAATTATTTATTGCTTCTTGGGATTGTCTTGGTGTTGAACTTAAGAATGCTACATCATCTGCGAAATCCAGGTCCCCCAGGAATTTTCCATTTGTCCATTTTATACCCAATTGTTCATTGTGGGTATAGTTTCTCATAACCCAATCAATAGCTATTCCAAAAAGTAGTGGTGACATAATACAGCCTTGTTTCACCCCTGTTTCTACTGTAAACCATTCTGTATTCCCTTTATTTGTTCTAACACAACATCTTGCATTGTCATATAGCGCTTTGATTATATTCACGTATTTTGTTGGAAAACCATAGATTGTAAGTATCTTCCACAATGATGGGCGGTGTAGACTATCAAAGGCTTTTTGAAAATCGACGAAGGTGATAATAAGTGGCGATTGCCTTTCCACTGATTCTTCTATAATTGTTCTTAATGTGAATATTTGATCAATACATGATCGTTTCGGCCTGAAACCCGCTTGTTCTTCTCTGATCTTTTCGTCAGCATGCAATTTAAGTCTTTCTAACATCATGCAACATAATAATTTTCCAGGTACTGATAATAGAGATATACCACGCCAGTTATTACAGTCTGATAGATCACCTTTCTTCGGTAACTTTACAATAATACTGTCTTTCCATTGTTGTGGTGGTTGTTCTTCTCTCCATACTTCATTTATAATATCTAAAATTCTCAAGAGGTTGTTGTCATTAACTGCTTTAATCATTTCCCCTGAAATTTCGTCAACTCCAGCAGCTTTAAAATTTTTTAATCTTTTAACGGCTTGTTTGATCTCGTCCAGCGTGAATTCATCGCAAGTTATTGGCAAGGTGGTTGTGGATGTTTCATTATTAAAATCAGGTGTTACTGTTGGTGGTGGTCTGTTTAGCACCTCCATGAAGTGCTCAGCCCATCTCTTCATTTGTTCTTTTTCTGTTGGTATTGAATTCCCTAATTTACCTTTAACAGGTGTTTCCATAGCAGTAGGCTGGTGACATAGTTGTTTTGTAATTTGATAAAGGCACCTACTATTACCAGTTCTTGCAGCATTTTCAGCTTCTACGGCCAGTTCATTGATGAAATGTCTTTTATCTCTTCGAGTTTTTGTCTTCACTTCTTTATTTAACAAGTTATAAGTTAGTTTGCAAGATTCAACTGCATTATGTGTACTTGCCGCTAGTAGTTTAAGTTTTGCTGTTTTCCTTTCTTGTATTTTATCCCAAGTATCTTCTCTCATCCATTTTTTCTTTTTATGTACTAGGTATCCGGTGGTCGCTACAGCTGCTTCTGTCATTGCTGTTCTCAGTTGTTCCCATTTAGTATCGATTGTCTTGGTGGTGATATCGTTGTCAATTTTGCCTAAAGCATCGAAATAGTTGTTCATTTTGACATTATATTCCTTCTTTATATCATTTGATTGCAGTCTGTGTACATCTATTCTTCTATTTTTATTCGGTTGGTATAACTTCTTCAGTTTAATTCTCATTTTAGCTATGCAGAGGTTATGATCGCTTCCGATCTCTGCACCTCTGTATGCTCTTACGTCTTGAACTGATGAGCGAAATTTAGCGCTTATGCAGAAGTGATCTATCTGGTTCTTAGTTCTGCCATCAGGTGAATTCCATGTTATCTTGTGGATATTCTTATGTGGAAAGATGGTGTCTGCCACAACGAGGTTTGATATTTCACAAAGTTCTAGAAGTCTTTCGCCATTTTGATTCATACAGCCTATGCCATGAGTACCGAGATATCTTTGTACTCCATCGTTGTTGTCACCTACTTTGGCGTTAAAATCACCCATGACTGCTATTATGTCATGCTTGGGTATTGTGTTGATGGTACTTAGAAGTGCTTCATAGAAGTCATCTTTTGTGGTATCAAGAGCGTCGTTAGTTGGTGCATAACATTGTACAATTGAGAGCTTGAAAAATCGTGTCTGAAATCTAGCTAATATTAGCCTCTCATTGATAGGTACCCAGCTGATAAGCGATGCTGCTGCTTTCTGTGTCATTAGGATGGCTACTCCCTCTGTGTGACGATTATCATTACTACCAGAGTATATAATTTGCTTTTTTTCTTCTGAAATATATTTTATGCCCTTCCCCGTCCATCTACACTCGCTGACACCCAATAAGTCCAACTTATAATTATCCATTTCTTTAATTACTTCTTCCAATTTTCCGTCTTGATACTAATAGTTCTTACATTCCAGTATCCAATTTTAGAAATCTCCTTAGCCCCCAAGATATTAGAGTGAGTCATGTTTACTGTCGAGCCTGGTTCTGTTTCGGTAACAATAGCTTGTTTTACGATAGTGAATTGTTAACTCACTGATCAACCCTCCGATCCAACCGACCGATTCGAGGGTTTCGAGGTCAGTTATAGGAAAATATCTACACCACTAGATACTCTGGTGTATCTTTTATTCTATAATTTAACATAACATGGTGATATCCATCGAAATATACACATTCCTGATGTTTTTCTTTCGGCGTCTAAGGTGAGAAACGAATTTCACCTCCATCTTGGAAGGGTAGATAACAATTGTAATTTGACTTCTACGTTTTTTCTCCTTAGATTGTACCATTCATTAAAATGGAAATTTTCATTCATATATTTTGACAGAAGCGACTTTACGATAACAGTCAAGGCTCCTGTGTCATATTAGTAGTGAGAAAAGTGGGTCAACTCAGCATCCGTGTGTGCGTTCAAGCGTAACTTGTTCTGCGTCCCACTAAACATCTGATGTTTTGCTTGCTCAGGGTCAGGACATGTTGACAGGAAAGCGAGAGATTTCCATCTGATTTTTTTTTTTACTTATGTAAACAGTAAATATTTTATTTTGTATTTGTTAGTATAATAAATGATATGTTCTTGATTTGCAATAACATGTAATTTCGTTTGAAATATTTAATGCATCATTTGATTGCCATGATTTTTTGTTTTTATTGTTAGCTATATTCCATTGTTGAACTTGCAGTGGTTTGTTTTGGTTTGTTGTTTTTGTAGCAGTTTTGTTAGGATAACTTTTTGTACATGTTGAGTTTGCAAGCCCTATGCACAAAACTCATTACTTGTAATGGTGCAATAATTACTTTTAGATAATTCATGAGCACTTGCATTTTTTCTCATATGTTTTATGTGATGTATATTTAAAAAAACAAAAAAAAAAACTTACATTTGTTAATGTGTGTCTGTTTAGGAATAGATTGTTTATATGTCCTTCATTTTCTTAGAATCGATTTCATTGTTAGTTTATTTATTATAGCTTTGAATTGGTTGTAAAGGAAATATTTTTTATGCAACTTAGTGCTACGAAACTTTTTTGTATTTTTTTTTTGAAAATGTATTTTTTGAACGGTGTAATATTTTTTCTGTGCCAATGTTAATCTGTATATTATGGTTAGTAATGTGTAGTGTCATTAGTTCCTTGAAATCGTTTTTAATGTTTGATGTATTTTCTGTATTTAGCGCGTGACTGAGTCAGTGCAAATCTTTTTGATAGCGTTTTATTTTTTGTTTGTGCGATATCTTGTATAATTTATTATTAGTTATGCATAAGTTTTATAATTTGGTTAAATTACTTACTATTCTTTTTGTCATAAGTTTTTTTTCCCTTGTGTTGTTAGTATAGATATATTTTGTCATTTTGTGTTATAATTTTTTATCGTAGTTGTATTAACTTATATTATATGATGTGTGATTTAAATAGTTATTGTAAGGTATTGTTACAATTTTTTCTACATGTGCATCTTTACTTTTCATCTGTCTTTGTTGACTATTCGTCATCTCTTTACATTTTTTCTGTTGTCTTTTCAGCATAATCTGATATGTTATTTATACTTCCGTGTTTCATCTTTGTCTCACTTTATGCTTCGTGTATACTTTTTTCTGTTACGCTACTTAGACTTTCATTCTTTGTATTGTTCAAGTATTGAGGTAACTTTAGATCAGGGATAGTTGTATTTGCTTTACATGATTTGACATTGTGATATTATTTGTTGTTTTTCATATGATGATTTCACATTTTACTTCTTTTCGAATTATACTTTGTTTACTTGATATTATCATTTCTATTACTATTGTTTGTTGCTTGTTTGAGCATTATTGTATATGCTTAACTTAGTTCTGTAATAGATTAATTTTGAGATACTTAGCTTGGTTTTCTAATAGATTAATTTTAATAATCATACGTTGGATGATTGTTATTTACTTTACATTTACTGCTAATATTTTGTAGATATACTATTTCTGACCTATCATAAGATGAATTTTGTAAAACATATGTTAGAATTTCATTATCTTTTAAATTTTTTCGTTTTGGGAGTTAATTTTCAAAAAAATGATAGAATCATTTTTTTTCTCCTGGGTGTGTGGGAAACTGTAACGAGTGATCCTATGAGAGGGGCAGTAATTCGGAATATGTTTTTGATCAAAGTAGATTATGAGTTACAATACTTGTATACCTGATTAAGCTGAGGTTTGTTTAACGTTATAATAGAAACATATCCTTTTATTTTGAGTGACAGAGTACAGAAAAGCGTGTGAACGCTTTTATCTCTAATGCTGAGATGTATTTATTCTGTACTGTTTTTGAGCTGTGTTCAAAAACAGCGGAGTCTCGTTTTGGGTTTTTTGGCGGGACTAGAGTGTGTGATCCCGGAGAGGAGAGTAGGGATTCGGAGCGTTGGACCGGGGAGTGGTCAACGCTGTCTGTGTGTGTGTTTTTCGAGGATGTATGCCTACGTAGTGCTTTGAATAATGTCGACTTAATGTTTTTGCTGTGTGGACAGGCCATATTATGTATTTGTGAAGCTGTGATGAAGCTATTATGAGTCCAGGATTGGGACAGGCCATATTATGTATTTGTGAAGCTGTGATGAAGCTATTATGAGTCCAGGATTGGGACAGGCCATATTATGTATTTGTGAAGCTGTGATGAAGCTATTATGAGTCCAGGATTGGGACAGGCCATATTATGTATTTGTGAAGCTGTGATGAGGCTATTATGAGTCCAGGATTGGGACAGGCCATATTATGTATTTATGAAGCTGTGGTGAAAGCTATTATGAGTCCAGGATTGGGACAGGCCATATTATGTATTTGTGAAGCTGTGATGAGGCTATTATGAGTCCAGGATTGGGACAGGCCATATTATGTATTTATGAAGCTGTGGTGAAAGCTATTATGAGTCCAGGATTGGGACGGGCCATATTAAGTATTTATGAAGCTGTGATGAAGCTATTATGAGTCCAGGATTGGGACAGGCCATATTAAGTATTTATGAAGCTGTGGTGAAAGCTATTATGAGTCCAGGATTGGGACAGGCCATATTATGTATTTATGAGGCCATATTAAGTATTTATGAAGCTGTGGTGAAAGCTATTATGAGTCCAGGATTGGGACAGGCCATATTAAGTATTTATGAAGCTGTGGTGAAGCTGGTATTATAGGCCAAGATATTATTAACTGCCAGGAGTGCAGTCTGTTGAGCGCTGGGGATAGCGTGTATTTTTCACTGTGAACTTTATGGTATTATAGGCCAAGATATTATTAACTGCCAGGAGTGCAGTCTGTTGAGCGCTGGGGATAGCGTGTATATTTCACTGTGAACTTTATGGTATTATAGGCCAAGATATTATTAACTGCCAGGAGTGCAGTCTGTTGAGCGCTGGGGATAGCGTGTATTTTTCACTGTGAACTTTATATTAATGCCTACGTGTTCGTGTTGTAATTCAAACTGTATATTGATGTGATCGTGCTGTGACTTAATAAACAATAATTAAATATCACCAGTCGTTCCATACTCGATGACTCCCGTGTGCTCACCTGTTGTGTGAACGACTTTGCCAGCACACAATCACAATCACTCCACTTTGATATATAACCACTCAGGTTAACTTTATCAATGAGGTATATATATATATGAAATATGTAGGAATTTGCTATCTCTTACGAGATATAGCGCCTTCGCCCAGATTTAAATCTGCGGTCGATTCCTGAATCAAAGCTTTATTTCACGCCTTTGCCGACGCAGAGACGTGGGCCAACGAGCAAACCGTCTTTTGATCTTGGCTCATACTGTAGCGAATTACGGGCCCTGGGATCACGAACTGTGGTTATCTCCCCTTGAGGAAATGCAACCGTCAAAGGTCCGTCTTTTGACTTACCGCCCTTGATTCTACAAATATACGACCCGTTCTCTGATCTTCACTATTTCAACGATTGTCCAATCATTCCCGTGATAATTCAGTTAACGGCTGTGGACTAGCTAATAGGTCTGTTTGTAAACATTCCTAGTGCCTGTAAGACATAGAAAAACGAAAATAGGCGTGGCTAAATTATGAGTTAGACAGATATTGAAGTGTAGGGGTTCTGCGTTTAACCAAACGTGCATACTAATAAGAAAGCAAAGGTGGGAACCAGGTGGGAGCAAAAACGTGTGGATACATGTAATATATTTACATAACTCTGTCACAGTGACATCTATTTCAAGGTATCTCCATGCCTTCTTCATCACTTTCATGCCTGTTTCCAGCTCCCGTGTCCATGTGTGTATCGGTCGTCTCCTAACTCTCGTGTTCTGAGAATTCAAGACAAAGGACCACCTTGTAATGCTATCAACATGTTGCTGTAGAATGTGTGAACCCTTGTATACAACGCAAACGTCTTCTTCTCATCTCTTGTTCTCACCTCATGCGAGAATGAATTTATATCTTTGAAGTATTAATGGTGCATTCACCAGTACACAGATTAATTTCTGATGGTTTGACCACATGAGTGAGTTCCAGAATACAGGATGAAAGGTAAGACAAACGACCAGGACGTCAGACGGGCTAACGTGCCAAATTCTCAACGCTTTTTAAACAAAGTTCTTTCGTTTGTTTTTGTTCTACTAGAACTTATCTGAGTTCTCGTCATCAGTTACAGAATGGTAACATTTTCATATCACTTCAATCCTTCTAATACACGAAAGCACTCATTTTTAAAAGATTCTAACTTTTCCGTCACCGTTTTTTTTCCGTTGTTCTCATTGTTTAAGAGCCATTGTTTTAGAAATATTTTTTGTTAGTTTGCTACAAGACTATTAGTAAAATTGTTATGTGTATGTGTGACAAAATGACACGAAAATGAACGCAACAGAGGAAGACGTAGCATGAAACAACGTACACAGGACAGGAATCTTATGAGGAAAATTCGGACAAGAATACTAAAGGTCAGTACTGTCTTTAACCTACTAAACTTGGCTTCTAACGTAACGTAATACCTTATTAATAGCAAAACACAAGTGATTAATACTCTCTTTGTTTCATCATCATGTTTTCGTAGTTAACTCTAATTTTTAACAAAACTCTGTGCATCTTGAATAAAAATAAACGAAAATGGAAATAAATAAATAAATAAAAAATGCGGTAAGATTTTGTTTGCACTGATACTTGTAGTCTTATAGAGAGGCCGAGGATTCGAGATTAACATGGTGTGACCAACTAGTTAGAGTACGTGAAGATGAGTCTTAATACAGTATGAGTTTGCTATATGAACTCATTAATCAAGAGAGAATACGATCGAGCAGTGAAACCGCAGTAACGCAGGTCGATTGTCACAAAAGCACGTTTCCTTCTTCTTAGTCAGCTTTCATATCAATCAATCAATACCCTTTAGCTCCCCAAGGAGCATAGGTCGTCAACAAACACATGCCAAGTCCTCCTGTCCCTTGCCATCCGCTCAAGTTCTTTCCGTGTCTTCCTTACTATTTTCATTCCTGTCTCCAGGTCTCGTCTCCATGTGTTCTTCAGTCTGCCTCAGCTTCCCGTTCCCTGGGGATTTCAGAATAAGCACTGTCAGATAATACTATCAGAAGGTTGCCTCAATGTGTATCCAATCCATTTCTAGCGTCGTCTTCTCATCTCTTATTCCACTGGTACTTGTCTGGTTCTTGTCATCAGTTCCACATTGGTGACCTTGTCATACCATTTCAATCCTTCTATTCTAAGCAAGCATTTATTTATGAATGTCTATCCCTTCTTGGTTGTTTGTTGTTGTTGTTGTTGTTATCCATGTTTCAGAGCCATACAATAGGACTGACTTGACATTTGAGTTGAAGATTCTTATTTTTGTGCTTGACTTGATTTCTTTTGATTTCAATATATTTTCCAATAATCTTCCCAGTACAGCACAAACACCAAACTAAGACTGTATGAGAGATGTGTACTTTCTGTGCTTCTCTATGGTGCGGAATGCTGGAGAGTAACAGAGAAAGAAATGTCAAAACTGTCCTCCTTCCACACAATCTGCCTAAGGAAAATTATCCGAATCTTTTGGCTGAATACCATCAGCAACCAAGAACTGCTTATTCGGAGTAACCACCAGGAGGATATGCACACCACCATAGCTGGTAGACGCTGGAGTTGGGTTGGCCACGTCCTCAGAAAGGACCCAGATACCATCACAAGAACAGCTATGCTATGGACCCCGGAGGGAAAGCGAAAGAGGCCGGTCAAAAACAACTTGGCGTAGAACTGTGGAAGCCAAGATGTAAAGAATGAACTAGAGTTGGGGCACTGTACGAAGGATGGCTGCCGACCGAGCAAAGTGGAATCAATTTGTTGCTGCCCTACAAGACGCCAACAGGCGTGATGGCCACTGACTGCTTTGACGGTTGGCGGCTATGGATCAAAGAAGAATATATTTTCCAATGCAATGGAAGCTCCTCTTGCATTTGGTATACTTATTTTATTATCACTGTTTGTCCCTCCAGCTCTATCTATATTGCTGCCAAGATCTGTATGATAATGCAACTTGTAGTGGTGTTTCTTAAAGTACAAAATTGTTACTGTTTGCTACATTTATTCTAATTATCTTTGTTTTCTCCCTGTGTATTTTCAGACTCTATTGCTACAATCTCTCATCAAGTCTTTTCATTATATATTGCATCTGGTTACAGTTACGGGAGAGGAGAGCAAGGCCGTCGGAAAAACCTTGATCATCGGTAAAGTCCGATGAATTCCATTTCTGTTGATTGATGGTGATGTTTTCATAACCTAATCTATAGCCAGTAAGAAAAGAAAGAAGGACATGATGTATCCATTTCGCACCCCAGTTCTTATCTCAAACGGGGTCTGTCAGTTGTCATTCACGGAGAATTCTGCAAGCAATGATGTTAATTATATGCGAGATGAATATTCTGATTGACATGTTTCGCTTGACATATTTTGATTTCCGTATTTGTTATTCCCCAAAGATAACCACGACAAGAGCCTTCTGTATTTTTTTAAATATCACTGTCCGTTTCTTCAACCATGTCCTTGTTGCTGCTGAGAATCGTGAATGAGTTTCCGCCTTGCCGTGTTTCGTGAGAATTATGCATGACGAGAGGAGACTCTATACAAACCGTTATAACCGGAGATAATCTCATCGTCAGAGAGAGTCCCTCCGTCCAACAGGTTCTTCGCCTCTTTTATCTTCTTTACACTCAAAGGTGGGTGGCACAACTTGAGTCACTACTCCTGTCGGGAATTAAACTTACTCCACCTTGGTGGTAACTTACAAAAAAAAAAAAAAAAAAAAAAAAAAACTTTTTCTATGCAATGTTTGCCGCTAATTTTTTCAGACGACTTGCAATCTCGGTCGAAACCCGGATAGCGTGATGATGTAATGACATCATCATCATCTCTTTACTCAGGCCTCTTTACGGAACATGGAACCACAACTGTAGCTGGTCCCTTCACATGAAGCCTGCACCAATCATTCACATTCTCCTGCATCGATTGTATATGTGACAATTTGTTGTTACATAACGATGTTGCTACCGCCATGCACAACCTCATATTATCGCCATGTACGACATGCCTGGGTGTGCAACAGTCCTATTCTGTCTTTGTCTCATAAGATACCCCGGGTAACTACGCAAGGCGACGATCCAGCCTACCTAACTGTAAATAGGTACCTCACTTTGCTCTTGAGCTAGGAAAGGCGATGACAAAGAGGAAGGGAACTGGTAAACCAGCCTCATAGGCTAGAAAGACTGTTTAATTTAGTTTTCCCGGTGCATTCCGCCCTTTCCGTATTTTTCAGAATTATTGGTGGGATTGTTCATTGTTGGTTACAGACGTTTCAGTAAGTCATTTACTATATAACGGATCTATATGGCTACAGTTAGCCTTGAACCATCACAGGCGGAAAAAACAAACATTTCTATTGATTTTTTTTTGGTACGTGTGTAAGGCCTAAAAGATTCGCGACACAGAAGGCGTTAAGACACAGGGCCTGTAATAGCGGGAGAGACTTGAGTCGTCTGTAATTTCTGGAGTTGAGACAGTCGAAGGTCTCGGCTAATGAATGCATCGTCTTAGGTGTCGGACATAATTACCGAAATTCTTTTGGTTTCATCTGAAATTAGAAACTTTTTCTTTCTTTCTTTCTCGTACGCCCGCTATTACTCGAGGCGAAATATCAGGTTAGTATGTCTAACCTGAGACTGATTTTACGTGAGTATCCCTTTTTTTCTTGTACAGAGACAGGTGTACCTCGCCATTCAGGCAGATACTCGCCGATTTCGGAGGTACCCATTAGAGCTGGGTCGGCTCAGGGACCGCCAGTCCCTGGTCGACGAAAAATCTTCAAATGTCCTCGCCAGGGCTCGAGTTAATCCAGTCCAAATACCGGTCGACGAAAAATCTTCAAATGTGCTCGCCAGGGTTTGATCCTGGGTCACCCGGTCGCCAGCGCAGTTTGGTAACCACTACACCAGTGCGGCTCCCTTGAAATTAGAAACATTTTCGAAGAAAGAATAACGGAACATAAAGCAAGCGCAAAAAGGGTGATTAAAAAGTTCACTCCTTATTTTTAAATGTTTAGATCCTCACTTGTGTCTATCTGATATACACGAAACAAATCTTCGCCTTAGTAATGATATACATGTATTCCATCTCCACTTCATCTTGTTTTGAGGAAAAACGCGTTCAAAGTTTTTGGATTACTAGTTGAAAAGAAGGATATGTCACATTAAAATGCAATTTTTCATAAGGATCCGGAACGTCTCCTGCAGGATTGATTAAACTATATGACGTCGATTTATGACCTTAGGTCAGTTTGGGGGAAAAGGTGGAGATGGAATAATACAGTACTAAAGGGACGAAAGGTCAAAACAAGGAACCATAATTGTCATTTAACTAATCTGTTCTATTTTTAATTTCTAGAAACAAACCAATATTTCAATCAATACCTTTTAACTACCTTAGAAGCATATGTCTTCAACAAACACCTGCCAAGTCATCCTGTCACGTACCATCAGCTTAAGCTCTTTCTACGACTTCCTCGTCATTTTCACTTCTGTCTGCAGCTCTCTTCTCGTGTGTTTCTTCGACTACCTCTGCCTCTCTTACTAAATCAAGGACTGCTGTGTAACGCTGTCTACATGTTATTTTAATTTTTAATGTAGAAACAAAGCAACATAAAATGTAATCTAAAAATGACCAAAAATGTCTGCTCACTATGAAGTAATTTATTGAACAGAATGGAGCTAACGTTAAGTTCTAAAGTTAATGTTACATAGCCCCTTAACATCATAATATGACACTTAATTCTCTTTATTTTGACGTATGTCTTATTTACGTCAATTGGATAAAGCGAAGACGACAGTTAAAATAATATAAAATCTATCAGATCATAAGGTTTATTATATTTGGACGTGCTCTAATATAACCAACGAACCATGTGTCTATGTTGAAAGCGGCACGCCTCGCCAAAACGAGGCAAAACGTCTATTAAAATTTTAAAAATGTTTAAAAATAAGGAGTGATTTTTCAATCACCGTGTACAAAAGAATGAAAAGCAGTCCTAGGATTCGAACCAGCTCTCTCCAGGCGACGGGATCACTTTGCTGCGGGGAACAAGTGTGTCTAGGAAACCAGCCAACTCTATATATTCAAAAGGTATGGCTACATCTTGATGACATATATGTCAGTTGGTCAAGTGACGTAGATTATTCTTATGTATTACAAATGAGACGTTGTTATTATAATGTGATGGGTGAGAAAAGCGTCAGTCCTGCATACAAAGAACCCCCAAGTAGTTCTTCACGAGTCTACGCCAACCACTACACGGACCCACGTCACCAGTCATAAAGCCACAAGATACCTGATATTAATAAACCCTGTGAAATGCGGTTAATGGCCGTATAAAAGACTTAAACCCTAACTATAACCAACTGGTTGAACAGGGTATCATAAGGGCGATATTCAAACATAAGTAAAGTCAAGTAGAAAAGGTTGGCGTGTGTTTGCTAAGCGTCACGTTAGAAGCAAGATTCGAAAGAAGACATGCAGAGTTGACAGAAGAGCTTGCATAGACAGTTGGACACGTTAGCGCATGAGCACTGGCTGGGTGTTCGTTTGTTTGTTCGTTTAGTTACTCTGATACGTTTAATGAAACTAATCGGGTGGTTAGCTTTAAATACATACTACCCCTGCCTTAACACTCCAGAGTTGTATTAGTGTGCGGGTCTGGTACATGTGTGAATTGGCCGCAAGTCGATAACACAGATTACATATCTGTGGCGAGAGGTTTTATTTGGCTCTTGGATCAGTATAGTACTGACAATTACAGAAATAGAATTTCTGCAGAAAATGGTGAAGTCCCAGTGTCTGAGAGGACTACTGGTATCACAAATTAGTTACGGCTGTGAATGATCTGATCTCGAAACAATAGTAGAGAGGAGACCGACATAAAGTGCCACCTCTGCTGTGTAACTAACTGTGATATTAAAAAAACAGGGAAACAGATTTTGCTTAACAATGATAAAATTGACAAGTCTTCAAATACAATTTCCTTATTATTTATTTAGTATATACACTATCTACTCTTGTGCTGAAGGGTGAATGTTGAAAAAATGTAATGTAATGGAATTGTAAGTTTACATGTGATTTACAACTATTATATATATATATATATATATATATATATATATATATATATATATATATATATATATATATATATATATATATATATATATATATATATATATATATATATATATATATATATATATATATTTTACAACAAGTTTTCCAATTATAGGAACAAAAAACTATATCAGCTGTGCTGTTAATTAAGGATATAACACTTATCAGCAATGCTGTTATTTTTTTCTCTTGCTATGCTAATTCACTTTCTCATCACTGACAGTTTCTATGCTCACAATGCTGACAGAAATGGTACTAATGTGTACTCATCTCTCTAAGGTCTGTTCTTCTTTGGTTGGTTCACACAACATCGGCTGAGTATCGTTCCTTTAGCCCACCCAAGACTGAGGAGGACCAAAGATGTAGAGTCAGGACAACCTCTATGCTCCTGCGGAGTTCCAGACAGCTGGATTGACGACCCACGATCTCAGGTTTTAGGACATGAATAAAACCTGTAACAAGCAAAAATAGGGGCTAATTACTGTCCTCAAGCCCACCTATTTCTATTGTATATGATATGAGCGTGTCTCAGTGTCTGCATGTAGGATGAATGACAACATGGCTCAGTATGATTTAGCAATAGCGAGACAAGACAGGTGTCTACTTGCAAAACATTCTTTCTGATAAACTAATACATGGATATCATTCAATAATATAAATTCAATGCATGAATACATTCAATAATATAAATTCAATACATGAATACATCCCATAATATGTACGCAATACATGAATACATCCAATAATATGTACGCAATACATGAATACATCCAATAATATGTACACCTAGGTGTGATACAACCATTTCCTTCCCCCTATAATATACCAGGCCCTTGCTAAACTGGATGGCAACATATATCCTAACCATATTGTTGTGTTCTGATGATAGGAGTATATGCGACGAGGACTGTCTGGTTATATATATATATATATATATATATATATATATATATATATATATATATATCAGGTTGGAGTTATAGGAGAGAATAGATTGGAGTTAGATAAGACAATAGATTGAGTCCTAACAAGGACTGTTTTGGTTATATTTCAGGTGGTGTTATCTGAGACAATAGATTGAGTTATAGGAGACAATAGATTGAGTCCTAACAAGGACTGTTTGGGTTATATTGCAGTTGGAGTTAGATGAGACGATAGATTGAAGTATAGGAGACAATAGGTTGAAGTATGAGTCCTATTAGTCTTCGTCTATTCAATCATAATAGGAAATACAATCATTTTACTTAATTTCACCAAGATACAATCAGTAACCTGATAGGTAGTATAAATGACACACAAAAAATACCAACATTATAGACCTGCTGAAAGCCTATTTTCCTAAAAGTTATCGTAAATATATTTACCCTCTAAGATTCAAACCGGCCAGATTTTGACTCGACTTAGCAAAGCAAGCTGCAGGTCATTGCACTCCAGGTAAGCTATAAATCAAGGTGACAGCTTCTCCTCTTCAGTCGGTCGGTATCTCTGGCGTCGCGTCGGTGATGTGTGATTATGCATAAAATCCGCCCGATTATATAGGTATGTGAATGCTTAAGGAAAGCGTTTGGTTGGTTCCTGGCGGAGCAAAATGATTGGTTTCCTGCAGTTTAGTCTCATGCTCTGTACAGCCTAATTTTATTCAGTTTTCCTCCGCCATCTTGCGTGAACAAGATGGCCGTTAATTTATTCTGTCTCAGAGACTGGTGAACGGTGCTCGTTGATTGGTTGAAGCAAATCTGTATCTCGACATAGTGATTAACAAAGTAGTGGGTTACACTCGTTTCACGACATAGCCCCCTCCATTCCTAGCTGTGACTTGTCATAGCTGACGTGTAAACCCCTACTGTGGTTAATCCTTTTGCGTCTGTCCTTCCAGAGTACTAGGGTGTCGAATTAAAAAATCAGCTCCTACATTGTCTCTTCCCGGAATGTAATTCACGGTAAAGGAATAAGGCGCCAGAAGCAGACTCCACCTTAACAATCTCAAATTTAGCTTTTTAGATGCAGCCAAGAATGTTAAAGGTTGGTGATCACTTTGGACAATGAAGTGTGTCCCATACAGATAAGGTGAAAATTTGTTAATGGACCAAATTAGAGCTAAACATTCTTTCTCTATGGTCGAGTAGTTCAACTCAGCTGCATTCAGCTTCCTACTGGCGTAGGCGACTGGTAAAAGTACCTCCGGCTGGGCTTTTGATTTCTGCAAGAGAGTTGCACCAATCCCTATACTGCTAGCGTCCGTCCTTAATACAAATTCCTGTGTGATATCGGGTAGCGTAAGGATAGGTTTGCTGGTGAGTTTTGCTTTTAGCTCTGTGTAAGCTTTTTCACAATCAGCATTCCATTGGATTTTATCAGGCTGTCCTTTCTTCGTTAAGTTAGTTAATGGTGCACACAGAGAGTTAAAGTGGGGTATGTACTTCTGATAGAACCCACATAATGACACGAATGATCTCACATCTTTCTTCGTTTGAGGTCGGATTGCCTTCTTTAGCTTCACTATATTCTTTGGGTCAGGAGACATATGACCTGTAGAAATAGTGTGACCTAGGAATTCCAACTCCTTACAACCAATATAGCACTTGGTTGGATGTGCAGTCAATCCAGTTTCTCTCAGTCTGTCAAACAACATGGAGAGCGCTACTATATGCTCTTCAAATGTGTTTGTAGCACCAAGAATGTCATCCATAAAGTTAGTGATATGGGGATTTTGTAGAGGGTCCAGTAATTTCCTCATCATTCTTGAAAAGATACTTGAGCATTTTTCAGCCCAAAGGGTAGTACATTAAACTCGTAGTGTCCGTCTGATGTACTGAATGCCAGCATTTTCCTAACTTCTGGTTTCACTGGTATTTGGTAGTATCCCTTGCTTAGATCTACCTTCGATAAATACCTAGCCTTACTCAGTGTAGAGAACAGCTGGTTGGTGTCAGGTAATGGGTCCACCTGAGATTCTGTGATCGCATTAAGCTTCCGGTAGTCAATACATAACCTGTGTTCACCACTCGGTTTTCTCAATAGCACCACACTTGAGCTATAGGGAGAGTCTGACTTCGAGATAATTTTCTCCTTCAACAGATAATCAACTTCCTCCCTTAGTGCTTGGGCTTTCGCATAGGGTATAGGGTATGTTCTCATGCATACTGGGGTAGGGTCGGTAACCTTCATGTCGTACTCTAACAGATTCGTCCGACCTGGCTTATCTGTGAGCACATCAGCATGGGTTTCCAACACTTTCTGAACCCTCTTCTTCTGCTCTGGAGTTAAATGTTCACTAATATTTACTTGAACATAATCCTCTGTAGTTGTGAGTGGATACTCCATAGAGTGAAGTGGTTCACCGTGCATTTCTGTTGCTATGGCTAGGGTCATGATATGTGCAACTTCTGATGATTCCTTGTCATAGTATTTTTTAAGAAGATTGACATGATATACCTTCTCCTTTCCTTTCTCGTCAATCTTATAATTGGTCATGGAAAGTTTCTCCAGTATGACATAGGGTCCCTGCCATCCAATCTGCAATTTATTATTGCTGCTTGGCAACAGTAATAACACCTTTTCACCCACCTCCAGTTCCCTATCATTTGCTTTTTTGTTGTAGTAGGCAGCATGCTTCCTCCTGGCCTGTCTTAAGTTATCATTGGCCAGTTTCCAACCTGCTTTCAATCGAGATGTCAACTCGTTGACGTACTGGTATGAGGAAGTCACTGTTTCCTCTGCCTTTTCATCAGTCCATGTCCGCAGCAATGCTTCCAGTGGACCTTTGATTGGTCTTCCAAACAACAATGTAGCTGGAGCCAATCCAGTTGAATTGTGGGGTACTTCCCTATATGCAAATAGTGCCGCGAGTAAGTATGTATCCCAAGTATCAGGTTTTTCACTTGCCAGCATTCTAAGGATTGAAATAAGCGTACCATTGAACCGCTCTACATGACCGTTCCCTTGGGCATGGTAGGGACTACAATGATAGTGCCTGGCTTGAAATATCCTGAATACTTCTTGTGTTAGCTTTCCCTTAAACTGAGACCCATTGTCAGTCAATATCTGATGCGGGAAACCTAATCGGGTAAATATTGTCAACAGGGCCTCTGCCACGTGCTTTGAATCTATAGCTGACATAGCCACTGCTTCTCCCCACATAGAGCAAGTATCAACCAAGGTTAAGATATATGCATTTCTCTTCTTGGTCCTAGTGAGGGGTCCAACAATATCCACTGCAACACGTTCAAACGGGGTTCCCATAATAGGCATTTCTCCCAGTGTTGCTGGTGCAGTCCTATGCTTAGGAGCTACTCTTTGGCATTCTGGACAGGATCTTACATATCTTTTTATGTCCTCTGTAATTCCTGGCCAAAAGTAGTGACAGGCTATCCTTTGTCCAGTGGCCCCTATTCCCATTTGTCCACTGAAGGGTGTAGCATGTCCTAGCGTCATAACCTTCTCCCTGTAAGATTTTGGCACTACAAGCTGTCCATGGCCTTTAGGTCCTGTTCCAGTTTTTCTGTATAGTAGGCCATTCTTCATATACAAGTCTCCTTTCTCTGGAGGGTTATGGGCTTTAGGCAATTTGCCAAAACAAGGCTTCAATGTGCTGTCTGCTGCTTGAGCCTTTTTCATCTCTTCTGGATGAGTATTGATAGGATTCTCCTCCATTTTCCTGGAGCTTTCCCTGGTCTGGACTGTTGCCATAACTACAGGTTTTATAGGTTCTCCAAGGAAAACATACCTACACCCCAAAATCAAAGGGTAAATAGAGTCGTCCATCACTGCTGCTTTGATTTCTCCTTCCACATAGCGAGAACTTATGTTGATTCGAGCTATGGGTAGTGTCATGGTTCTTGCTCCCTTGATCGGTCCTCTGATTTCCACTGTTTCTGTGGTTATCTGGTCAGGACTCACTAGAGAAGAACACACAACTGAATCAAAGTCCAATCCTGTGTCATATAAACACAGTACTTGAGTGCCATTCACGGTCACTTCCTCACAGACAGGGGGATGATGGAAGTCTTTCTGACTTACTACCATTTCCTTCCTTCCCTGATTCCCTGTTGTAAGACATGCAGTATGATGAGGAGTATTCTTCCTTCTGCAGTCCGCAGTATTGTGGTTACTCATTAGACAAGTTTTACACCACTTTCCTTCCTTCCGGTAAGGTGTCATCCGATCTTAGAGGGTTTTTGTCCTTTTGGTCAAACCTTTGTTTGTTCCTTGTGGTATGGTCCTTTTGTTCATATTTGGTATAGTTTTGTGACGATTTGAAGTTTTCACTCTGCTTCTTCTTATTTCCTAATAATTCTGCCTGAGCTGCTTGATACCTCTCAGCAACAGTTACAATATCTTCCAATCTCTCTGCTCCTTGTTCCATGATAAACGTCCTCATTTCTTGAGGCATGGACTCTTTCACTTGCTCCATCATTACCATTTCTTTCAGATCCTGACACTTCCCTAAACTACTCCATTTTTCCAAATAGGTTTCCAATCTAGCCGATAATTGGTGATAGTTTTCTTCTGGAAGAAGTTTAGCTGTTCGGAATTTCTTTCTATATAATTCTGAGTTCTTTTCATATCTCACAAGCAGTGCCTGCTTCAGGATTTCATAATCTTCCTGGTCATCTATTGAGAGCTTCAAATACACATCGTAGGCCACACCTCTCAATCCCTGAGATAGCTTAAGACTCCATTTTTCTTTCACTAAGCCATAGGTAGTGGCTAGTCTTTCGTATCTATCCAGGTACGACTCAATGGCGTCTTCTTTCTCAACAAATGGGTCCAGATGAAAATTCATGGCCCCACTTGAGGTGCTCTGGCTGGAGCTACTCTCAGAGTGAGGTGAGCTACCACCATTATTGCCAGTATTTGCCTGAATTTCAAGCTCTTTTAATCTCAACTGATGGTCTCTCTCTGCTTGTAATTTCCTTTCCTCATTTTCAGCCTCTCATTTCTTGGCTTCAATTTCTAATCTTTTGGTTTCCTTCTCAGCTTCCAGTCTTTTGTCTTCTCTCTGAGCTTCCAGTCTTTTGTCTTCTCTCTCAGCTTCCAGTCTTTTGGCTTCTCTCTCAGCTTCCGCTTGCAACCGCCTTTCTTCAGCCTCTAATTTCTTTGCTTTTCTATCAACCTCTAATTTCCTTGCTTCAGCCTCTAATTGCAAATTTCTTTCTTCCCTATCCATATGTTTGTCCACTTCTGTTGTGACATACTGAGTGAGAGCATCACCTGTCATATTTAATTCCTTACCCATCTGCATGATCGCAGTTCTGAACTTCACTAGATAAGCCATGGCGTTACTTAGATAGGGTATGTATATTTACTATAACCAAGTTATTGTAAATAAACGTAATTACTTTAAATGAACAAAAAATTTCCGTGCAACTTTGTGAGCATCAACTATTTACTGAGTACTAAATGGTACTCCTCCTAAGAAAATATTGGTTTTTTTTTTTTTTTTTTAAATCCTATTATAGAATTTTTTTTCCAAAGTTATATTTCTTATGTTATCTATGGGTGGCACTAGATAGAGTATAGATAGATGAATAGACTAAGTATGGCTCAAGATATACAGGAATGTCCCAGGAACGAGCCCCCAGTGTGGCGTGAGGTTTTATTTGGCTCTTGGATCAGTATAGTACTGACAATTACAGAAATAGTATTTCTGCAGAAAATGGTGAAGTCCCAGTGTCTGAGAGGACTACTGGTATCACAAATTAGTTACGGCTGTGAATTATCTGATCTCGAAACAATAGTAGAGAGGAGACCGACATAAAGTGCCACCTCCGCTGTGTAACTAACTGTGATATTAAAAAAAACAAGGAAACAAATTTTGCTTAACAATGATAAAATTGACAAGTCTTCAAATACAATTTCCTTATTATTTATTTAGTATATACACTATCTACTCTTGTGCTGAAGGGTGAATGTTGAAAAAATGTAATGTAATAGAATTGTAAGTTTACATGTGATTTACAAATATTTATTATATATATATATATATATATATATATATATATATATATATATATATATATATATATATATATATATATATATTATATATATATATATATATATATATATATATATATATATATATATATATATATATATATATATATATATATATATATATATATATATATATATATATTTTACATCAAGTTTTCCAATTATAGGAACACAAAATTATATCAGCTGTGCTGTTAATTAAGGATATAACACTTATCAGCTATGCTGTTATTTTTTTCTCTTGCTATGCTAATTCACTTTCTCATCACTGACAGTTTCTATGCTCACAATGCTGACAGAAATGGTACTAATGTGTACTCATCTCTCTAAGGTCTGTTCTTCTTTGGTTGGTTCACACAACATCGGCTGAGTATCGTTCCTTTAGCCCACCCAAGACTGAGGGGGACCAAAGATGTAGAGTCAGGACAACCTCTATGCTCCTGCGGAGTTCCAGGCAGCTGGATTGACGACCCACGATCTCAGGTTTTAGGACACTAATAAAACCTGTAACAAGCAAAAATAGGGGCTAATTTCTGTCCTCAAGCCCACCTATTTCTATTGTATATGATATGAGCGTGTCTCAGTGTCTGCATGTAGGATGAATGACAACATGGCTCAGTATGATTTAGCAATAGCGAGACAAGACAGGTGTCTACTTGCAAAACATTCTTTCTGATAAACTAATACATGGATATCTGTCGTGAAATATTCTAATCCACATATATAAATTATCAGGTAAATATAAAGCCTAACAATTACATTTAATAAAGAAAAGAAAAAGGGTAAAAGAACAGTGCTGTCACAATGACTGTACTCGAAATCCCCTTGTTTTCTACTTCGTCTGCAAATTATAACGCTTTCACGTTGATAGTAAAAGCCTACTGTGTCGCGGCACGCTTTCTTCAATGAAACGTGTACTGTATTTCTTGGAAAGGCCTTGGGATATGCAAGCTGATCAATGACCTAGATTGGTATTTCATTCGTCCCATACACAGCGTAACTAAGGGACAGATAAAGCAGGGGAGAGGGGGCGAGTGAGGGCAGGAGGCATGCAGTGCTAAACACGCGTCGCGCGATGCACAATTGCTGCCATCACGCGTGTAAGGCCACATGCACTAACTTTTTTTCAGACGGACAGTGATAAAAACACTAACCTTCCCAGAGTTAGGTTTTAAAATCCTGAAAAACGCTTATTAGAAAAGATAACATTAGATGGGTTTACGTTTGAAAACATTACAGTATCCAGACAGCACATCTTCGAAACAGGAGGTAGAAGAAATTGCATATTTTGAACGCAGCCACTTAGCTCCATTAAATTTGTATATTTGGGTTCCTTAGGACTTGCTGACAAATAATATGTAAAACGTTACGCAAATAGTCTAGGAATTACCAAATTATAGCCAAAATAAAATAGTGAGGGTGTCAGACAGCACCAAAATCAGAATCGCTCAGTGGCAGAATTTTAGGCCACCATTGTACGGGAAATGAGTCTTTATGTAAACTCCTATTTGATTGGAGCGCAACAAATGTAAGACTAAACACGATTGGTAGGGCTATAAATACTATCTTGTGTTGTCAGGGGAAACGTGAAAAAGGAGTACTTTTTTGAAAAGATGTGTAGACATGGTTTCATTGGGTAGAGCTGCGAATATACTCGATTCAGAGCGTCTGGTCATTGCCACATCTTGTAATAAACCTACTAAGAAGCAGTGCGTTGAGCACCAGTGTATATTTTTTATAAAATAAAGCCTGGGACATCGGCAGATCGGAGTTGTGCTATATTCATTGCCAGTCAACGAAACTGTTTATTATTCTATGAATTGTGGTAAGCTTGAAATATTCAATATCTTTTAATGAAAATTGAATGTAAATTGATAATTTATGTCTGTATATATGTGTAGTTCAGTAAGCAAACATGATGCAAAGCCTATAATGCTCCAGCCTGAACAGAAGGTGTCGGAGGAAAGTAAAACTGCATGGAATGGCCAAACAGTACACTGACACCTAGATGATTGACTAGAAAGAAATAATGCTGGAATTGCAGAGGCGTAGTAACCATTAGGGAGGGAAATACTGGTATAAAGTATTTCCGATGAAGCTGACAGTTGGCCTAACGCTCTGAACTCAATGTTTGTGATGTATTGTGCTCAGTGTAGAAAGAGAGTATAAATTAGTTATGACGTAGAAGGTACATCCTTCTTGTTTCAGGGACCGTGGTCTTAAAGTTATTGAGCAGCACCTGGTCAGAGCTTTGCTGAAGCCAGAGGTGGACAGCATACTCCTTGGTCCATATAGCAACCAGTGGGGTGGCTCCAGAACTCATTAAAGTAATCGAGCAGAGGAGTCTTTTACTGCAGTCATCACGCAAGATAAGAGAGTGTGGCCATGGAGCTCAACATTATGTACCCCCATCTTAAAATGACAGTGTAAAATAACATTAAGAGGGGAATTTAATTGTTTTAATACCAGGAACTGAGAACATCTCCAATACTAGTTCCAATAGAAACAAACTATTGAAGTCATGATGACAAATACCAACAGAGCTTGAACTAAACAAAACCAGTATTACCTCAGATTACTACTACACAACTGACACACATAGGAGATTATTAAAAATATATGTCACTACAAGATTCATATTGAGAAATTCTGTACATATAACTTGTAATTAAAATTGATTGTGATTCCTGGTTCCCTTTGTATTTGAATCAGGACACATATACATTCATGACAGCACTGAATACATATTGTTATTTGAAAAGTTATCAGTGACTCCTTTAAGATATCCTTGTAGAGTGTTTTATGTATGTGAGTGTCACTGTGTTGTCAAGTGTGGTGGAATAAATTAAATTGTTTATCTGTCTGTTGTTGTTATGACTTACACTTCATCATACACATACCCTAGACATATAACGTAGTCATCACACTATTCCAGAATAATTCTGACTGAGGTATACATATGTGGCAGCAAGTAAGGTTATCTATAATACACTACTCTTATTAGATATAGATACCTTCACAGCTGATCTCAGTCAGTACACTAAGTCCCCTATAAATATTTATAACATCCCACTTCACCACATATATTGGGGTCTCGCTCTCGGGATTTTGAATCTTTACCTATTACAAATATTGGGGGAAATTCACTTCAGGGAATAATAAGAATTAAAAGGTATCCTTGGGTGGAATTAAATAAGGTTGAGCTCTCGGTGCCTGTGTTGTCCATTAGATATATATTTAGAGATTGAATTGTTAGTTAGACATTGTATAAACTTACCTGATAGACAATGGCGGACCTAGCCAAATTTCGATCTGCTGCTGTTCAGACTGCAAAAGAGTTAGGATTAGATGGGCAAGTTATGGTTGCCTATGTCACTACTGAATGTGACAAATTTATTGAACGCGAAGAAAGAAGGTTTGAAGCCGAAAGAAAGTTAGAGGCTGAAAGGGAAATTAAGAAGTTACAATTTGAGGCTGAGGCTGAGACTAAGAGGTTGCAGATTGAGGCTGAGGCTAAGAAATTGGAGGCAGAAAGAGAAGACAAAAGATTAGCTGCAGAAAGAGAAGAGAAGAAATTAGCTGCAGAAAGAGAAGAGAAGAGATTAGCTGCAGAAAGGGAAGCAGAAAAGGAGGAGAAGAGATTACAAAGGGAACATGAGTTACGACTAAGGGAGTTTGAGTTTCAAGGCCATGCTCCTGAAAATGGTGCCAGTCCCTTTGCCTCTGATGCCACTGCTAGCCAAGGAGCCTCAACCTCAGCTATGAATTTTCATTTAGATCATTTTGTTGAGAAAGACGATGATATAGAGAGCTATCTAAATAGGTATGAACTATTAGCTACCACGTATGGGTTAGAGAGAGAAAGGTGGAGCTTAAAGTTATCTCAAGGACTTCGTGGGGCAGCTTATGAAGTTTTTGCAAAAATGAGCAGAGGTGATCAGGAAAATTATGACATGCTAAAGCAGGCTCTTTTGTTAAGATATGAAAAGAATGCAGAATTTTATAGGAAAAAATTTAGGAATGCTAAACTACTGTCAGGTGAAACCTATCACCAGTTCTCTGCACGAATAGAGACATACTTGGAGAAATGGACTTCTCTGGGGAAAACCCAAGATCTTAAGGAAATGGTCCTTATAGAGCAATTAAGAGAGTCCATGGCTCCAGACCTGAGAAAGTTTCGCATGGAACAAGGTGCAGAGAGGCTGGGTGAGTTGCTAAATGTTGCTGAAAGGTATCAAGCAGCTCAAGCAGAGGTAACAGGTAATAAAAAGAAACAAGTGGATAACTTTAGGGCACCACAGAACTTTAATAAATTTGATCCTAGGGATCAAAATAAAGGTAAGCACCAATTTGATAGGCCACGGTATGACAATAAAAATAAATTCCCACAATTCGATGAAAGGAAATATGATGAAAGAAAATCTTTCAACCAAGGAAAAAGGTGGTGTAAGAATTGTCAGATGGACAATCATGACACTGACCGTTGCAGAAGGAAACCTGTGTATATGGCAACCCTTCAGGTCAGGTCGACCTCAAGACAGGAGGAGGATATTATGTTAGATACCACTCCAGAAGAGATGAGGAAGGCACAGGCTGGGGATAAAACACTCAAGCCTTGTTTCAGGAAATTGTCAACTTGTCATACAACTCCAGGCAAGGGAGATTTTTACATGAAAAACAAGTTGATGTATAGGAAGACTGGAGCTAGATCCAAAGGTCAGGGACAGCTGGTACTTCCTAAAAGATATAGGACAGACTTAATAAGGAGCCTACATGTGAAACCAGATGGGGACCATGAGAAGATAGGTACCATCATTCAAAAGGTGGCTCACAATTATTATTGGCCCAAAGCAAGATGGGACATTGAGAATTTTGTAGAAAGGTGTAGCATAGCACATGAGGGAACACCCACAAGTGGGAACATTGATCAGGACCTGGACACGCCACGGGGCAAAATTAGGCCTGATAATAAAAAGAAAAATAGATTTGATAAAGTGGACCAAATGGAATGGGAAGCCCCTTTTCACGGACAAGCTTCACTTAACTGTTTTACAATGGCCACTATGCGGAGAGTGCAAAAAGATGTCTTACCCCAGGATAAGCCGAAAATCCCTCAATCGGACTTAAACAAACTGGAGAAAGAGGATGTAGAGAGGAAATCTCTCATCAAGAATTTTAAGTGGGGAGAAAGCCCCAAAAGAAAAATTGGTAGCGGTCGTTTTATGCATGATAATTCTCGGAAGAAAAATCATCACTATAGAGCTTCGAGTGGAAGAGACCATACCGGTGCATGGACAAATAGGTCCACACAATTAAAGGTCCATATGTAGCTTTGTTAAGAACGTGGACTGATGAAAAGGCAGAGGAAAACATTACATCTTCATACCAATATGTGAATGAGCTGACCACTCGTTTAAAAACTGGCTGGAAACTTGCCAATGAAAATTTGAAGCAAGCCAGGAAGAAACATGCTGCCTATTATAACAGGAAGGCGAAAGACAGAGATTTGGCTGTGGGAGAGAAGGTACTGCTTCTTCTCCCCGGGAGTCAGAATAAGTTACAAATTGGATGGCAGGGTCCATATACAGTTTTAGAGAAGGTGTCTAGAACAAATTATAAGATAGATAAGAAGGGGAAAGAAAAAAATCTATCATGTGAATCTCCTGAAGAAATATTTGGAAAGAGAACATCAGGAAGAGACACACTTGTTGACCTTGTCCATCGCCATGGAGATGAAAAAGGAACCACTTTCATCATTTGAATATCCATTACACCCCTGTGAGACAGCAGCACAGGTGAAAATCAGTACACATTTAACGAAAACTCAGAAAGAGAGAGTGCAACAGGTTCTAAATAATCATGCAGAGGTGTTAACAGACCGACCAGGGCATACAAACCTATTGGAATATGATATGAAACTGATAGACCCCACACCTGTCTGTATGAAACCATATTCGATTCCGTTTGCTAAGGAGAAAGCTTTGAAGGAAGAGATAGACTATCTGTTGAAGGAAGGAATTATTTCGCACAGTGAATCTTCGTATAGTTCCGGTGTTGTACTCTTAAGGAAGCCCTCTGGAGAACATAGACTCTGTATAGATTACAGGAGACTGAATGCTATTACAGAAGGACAGGTGGATCCATTGCCGGATACAAATCAGCTGTTTGCCAGACTAAATAAAGCTAAATATTTCTCAAAAGTGGATCTGAGTAAAGGATACTATCAGATTCCAGTAAAGCCTGAGGTTAGACCATACCTAGCTTTTAGTACCTCAGAAGGACACTATGAGTTTAATAGATTGCCATTTGGATTGAAGAATGCGCCTAGTGTCTTCTCTAGAATGATGAGAAAATTGTTGGATGTAAACATTTCGGAGGAACGTAATGAATCCCTGAGTTGCCTCTTTGATTGAGGATATTCCGAATGTTTCATACAGGATAATAAGAAGATTATGGGATCCACTACGAAAACTCTGCTATCACCAGGTATATGTTATCTCCTCATAACGTACATTTTGAGGGAAATATAATGTTCTCTGGACATGTCATTGCGCAGACTCAGAGAAGAGAAATGGTGAATACGGGTTGCGAAGCAGCATTAAGACAAGCACTCACACTTGCGGCTGTTCAGTAACATAACCGAAATATATTATTGGTTGTAGAAGTCTGAGGCAGATTTCATGAGTAGTGCCTACTCTGAATGGACCCAACTACATAAAACCATGATAGCACCACAGCAGAGTAAAGTCAAGTTGACTTACATTTATCTATGTGTATATAGAATAAAGGACTGACATGGGATGTCTGTTTTAAGAGGGGAGGTGTCGTGAAATATTCTAATCCACATATATAAATTATCAGGTAAATATAAAGCCTAACAAATACATTTAATAAAGAAAAGAAAAAGGGTAAAAGAACAGTGCTGTCACAATGACTGTACTCGAAATCCCCTGGTTTTCTACTGCGTCTGCAAATTGTAACGCTTTCACGTTGATAGTAAAAGCCTACTGTGTCGCGGCACGCTTTCTTCAATGAAACGTGTACTGTATTTCTTGGAAAGGCCTTGGGATATGCAAGCTGATCAATGACCTAGATTGGTATTTCATTCGTCCCATACACAGCGTAACTAAGGGACAGATAAAGCAGGGGAGAGAGGGGCGAGTGAAGGCAGGACACATGCAACACTAAACACGCGTCGCGCGATACACAATTGCTGCCATCACGCGTGTAAGGCCACATGCACTAACTTTTTTTCAGACGGACAGTGATAAAAACACTAAACTTCCCAGAGTTAGGTTTTAAAATCCTGAAAAACGCTTATTAGAAAAGATAACATTAGATGGGTTTACGTTTGAAAACATTACAGTACCCAGACAGCACATCTTCGAAACAGGAGGTAGAAGAAATTGCATATTTTGAACGCAGCCACTTAGCTCCATTAAATTTGTATATTTGGGTTCCTTAGGACTTGCTGACAAATAATATGTAAAACGTTACGCAAATAGTCTAGGAATTACCAAATTATAGCCAAAATAAAATAGTGAGGGTGTCAGACAGCACCAAAATCAGAATCGCTCAGTGGCAGAATTTTAGGCCACCATTGTACGGGAAATGAGTCTTTATGTAAACTCCTATTTGATTGGAGCGCAACAAATGTAAGACTAAACACGATTGGTAGGGCTATAAATACTATCTTGTGTTGTCAGGGGAAACGTGAAAAAGGAGTACTTTTTTGAAAAGATGTGTAGACATGGTTTCATTGGGTAGAGCTGCGAATATACGCGCTTCAGAGCGTCTGGTCATTGCCACATCTTGTAATAAACCTACTAAGAAGCAGTGCGTTGAGCACCAGTGTATATTTTTTTATAAAATAAAGCCTGGGACATCGGCAGATCGGAGTTGTGCTATATTCATTGCCAGTCAACGAAACTGTTTATTATTCTATGAATTGTGGTAAGCTTGAAATATTCAATATCTTTTAATGAAAATTGAATGTAAATTGATAATTTATGTCTGTATATATGTGTAGTTCAGTAAGCAAACATGATGTAAAGCCTATAATGCTCCAGCCTGAACAGAAGGTGTCGGAGGAAAGTAAAACTGCATGGAATGGCCAAACAGTACACTGACACCTAGATGATTGACTAGAAAGAAATAATGCTGGAATTGCAGAGGCGTAGTAACCATTAGGGAGGGAAATACTGGTATAAAGTATTTCAGATGAAGCTGACAGTTGGCCTAACGCTCTGAACTCAATGTTTGTGATGTATTGTGCTCAGTGTAGAAAGAGAGTATAAATTAGTTATGACGTAGAAGGTACATCCTTCTTGTTTCAGGGACCGTGGTCTTAAAGTTATTGAGCAGCACCTGGTCAGAGCTTTGCTGAAGCCAGAGGTGGACAGCATACTCCTTGGTCCATATAGCAACCAGTGGGGTGGCTCCAGAACTCATTAAAGTAATCGAGCAGAGGAGTCTTTTACTGCAGTCATCACGCAAGATAAGAGAGTGTGGCCATGGAGCTCAACATTATGTACCCCCATCTTAAAATGACAGTGTAAAATAACATTAAGAGGGGAATTTAATTGTTTTAATACCAGGAACTGAGAACATCTCCAATACTAGTTCCAATAGAAACAAACTATTGAAGTCATGATGACAAATACCAACAGAGCTTGAACAAAACAAAACCAGTATTACCTCAGATTACTACTACACAACTGACACACATAGGATATTATTAAAAATATATGTCACTACAAGATTCATATTGAGAAATTCTGTACATATAACTTGTAATTAAAATTGATTGTGATTCCTGGTTCCCTTTGTATTTGAATCAGGACACATATACATTCATGACAGCACTGAATACATATTGTTATTTGAAAAGTTATCAGTGACTCCTTTAAGATATCCTTGTAGAGTGTTTTATGTATGTGAGTGTCACTGTGTTGTCAAGTGTGGTGGAATAAATTAAATTGTTTATCTGTCTGTTGTTGTTATGACTTACACTTCATCATACACATACCCTAGACATATAACGTAGTCATCACACTATTCCAGAAAAATTCTGACTGAGGTATACATATGTGGCAGCAAGTAAGGTTATCTATAATACACTACTCTTATTAGATATAGATACCTTCACAGCTGATCTCAGTCAGTACACTAAGTCCCCTATAAATATTTATAACATCCCACTTCACCACAATATCATTCAATAATATAAATTCAATGCATGAATACATTCAATAATATAAATTCAATACACGAATACATCCCATAATATGTACGCAATACATGAATACATCCAATAATATGTACGCAATACATGAATACATCCAATAATAGTTACACCTAGAAGTGATACAACCATTCCTTCCCCCTATAATATACCAGGCCCTTGCTAAACTGGATGGCAACATATATCCTAACCATATTGTTGTGTTCTGATGATAGGAGTATATGCGACGAGGACTGTCTGGTTATATATATATATCAGGTTGGAGTTATAGGAGACAATAGATTGGAGTTAGATGAGACAATCGATTGAATCCTAACAAGGACTGTTTTGGTTATATTTCAGTTGGTGTTATCTGAGACAATAGATTGAGTTATAGGAGACAATAGATTGAGTCCTAACAAGGTATGTTTTGGTTATATTGCAGTTGGAGTTAGATGAGACAATAGATTGAAGTATAGGAGACAATAGGTTGAAGTATGAGTCCTATTAGTCTTCGTCTATTCAATCATAATAGGAAATACAATCATTTTACTTAATTTCACCAAGATACAATCAGTAACCTGATAGGTAGTATAAATGACACACAAAAAATACCAACATTATAGACCTGCTGAAAGCCTATTTTCCTAAAGGTTATCGTAAATATATTTACCCTCTAAGATTCAAACCGGCCAGATTTTGACTCGACTTAGCAAAGCAAGCTGCAGGTCATTGCACTCCAGGTAAGCTATAAATCAAGGTGACAGCTTCTCCTCTTCAGTCGGTCGGTATCTCTGGCGTCGCGTCGGTGATGTGTGATTATGTATAAAATCCGCCCGATTATATAGGTAGGTGAATGCTTAAGGAAAGCGTTTGGTTGGTTCCTGGCGGAGCAAAATGATTGGTTTCCTGCAGTTTAGTCTCATGCTCTGTACAGCCTAATTTTATTCAGTTTTCCTCCGCCATCTTGCGTGAACAAGATGGCCGTTAATTTATTCTGTCTCAGAGACTGGTGAACGGTGCTCGTTGATTGGTTGAAGCAAATCTGTATCTCGACATAGTGATTAACAAAGTAGTGGGTTACACTCGTTTGACGACAATATCTCACCACATTTCGCACCACCCAATCACAATAAGAAAATTGTTGTGATTCTCTAAAGAAAGTTCGTTATGGAAATACATTAAAGAAAAAAAATTTCTTTGTCTAAGTGTGTTGCGTATGGCTTGAGCTTCATAATCCACTTGCAGCTTAGAGATTTTAAGAAACGTTATTTGTTCTATATACGGGACACTTTCTATGTATTCTGCAATTCCTTTCACCGATTTAGCTTCTCTCTTGTTATATGTATGTGTTATTTTGCCATTGTCACTAAAGTACTTTTCTTAGCAAATATGTATTTGCCCTTGCCCCTAGAGCTCCCGGGGAGTCCATGAGCTGCATCAGGCATGCCGTAATAGGCCATTAATGTACAGATGAGCATAGGGCTAGCACCCGCATCGTGTAAAACAAATTGTTAAAAAAAGTTTGCTCTTGGCGTAGGCTTTACCAAGAGGGCGATCTGCAAGTGGTGGTTCCATAACGAGTGACAAATACGATAATTATAATGATGATAATGATGATAATGATTATAATGATGATAATGATTAAAATGATGATAATGAATTCGTCATGGATTTCGTTTTCCTATTTTTGACCATATTTAGGTTGTCTCACTATCTGTCCGCACTTTTGTCTGCACTCTACAGCGCCTATGAGCCCTCCGTTGTTACCTGGGGTGTGTGATGAGACAATGAAAGAATATGATCCCCGCTCCTACCAAGCATTTCGAGAGAGGCGACTAATGTGAGCTTGTGTATGACGCTGACAACTTCACCGTGTAAAACTAACTGCTACAGAAACTACCACTTCAAGAGCCCATGCCAGAAGCGGCATACGAGCTATTACATTGGTTGTCCCATACCAGGTATCGAGTGGAACAGCGAAGAAAGGAAATGTGTAAATGTGTGGACTTGATTCTATTCTTCACCCTTGTGATCTTTATCGTCATACATACAGTTGCTCATAATTATCATTACCCATCTTGCTTCCTATGGAGAATTAAACCACCACAGAAGTTGGCTCACTTACATTAAGCTTGCACCAAGTATTCAAAAGCTCTTTTTTTCGAGAACCTGAGAATGATATGATGATGCAAAAAAGCGAAGCAGCAAACCCAACAAGGCCTATGAACTTCATGGGAAGGAGCCCTGCAAAGGTTTTTGACATGGACTGATATATGGCATATGGCATTCTTTAGACTCAGCTTAATTATCAGATCAATGTATGACCTTCTATCTACAACTCTGGCAAGAGTAATCTTGCGCAAAGGTAGACACCGTTGAAGACCCACATCTGTCGTAAAGACGTGTGTAAACCTGTGGCGTGAGGTTTTATTTGGCTCACAGAAATAGAATTTCTGCAGAAAATGGTGAAGTCCCAGTGTCTGAGAGGACTACTGGTATCACAAATTGGTTACGGCTGTGAATGATCTGATCTCGAAACAATTGTAGAGAGGAGACCGACATAAAGTGCCACCTCCGCTGTGTAACTAACTGTGATATTAATAAAACAAGGAAACAGATTTTACTTAACAATGATAAAATTGACAAGTCGTTCAAATACAATTTCCTTATTATTTATTTAGTATATACACTATCTACTCTTGTGCTGAAGGGTGAATGTTGAAAATGGAATGGAATGAATTTGTAAGTTTACATATGATTTACAAATATTTATATTTATATAGATATGTAAATATATTATAACAAGTTTTCCAATTATAGGAACAAAAATTATATCAGCTGTGCTGTTATTCAATTATAGTACATGTATCAGCTGTGCTGTTAATTAAGGATATAACGTTTATCAGCTATGCTGTTATTTACGTATAATTTATCCACTATGATCTTATTATTGTCTCTTGCTACGCTAATTCACGTTTTCTTCATTGACTTAGATTTTGCTCACAATGCCGACAGAAATGGTACTAATGTGTACTCATCTCTTAGAAGTGCTGTCCTTTTTGGTTTGGTTGACACAAAACACCAGCTGTTGATCGTTTCGTTAGCCCACCCAAGACTGAGGGGGACTAAAGATGTAGAGTCTTGACAACCTCTATGCTCCTGCGGAGTTCCAGGCAGCTGGATTGACGACCCACGATCTCAGTTTTTATGACACGTATAAAACCTGTAACAAGGAAAAATAGGGGCTAATTTCTGTCCTCAAGCCCACCTATTTCTATTGTATATGATATGAGCGTGTCTCAGTGTCTGCATGTAGGATGAATGACAACATGGCTCAGTATGATTTAGCTATAGCGAGACAAGACAGGTGTCTACTTGCAAAACATTATTTCTGATAAACTAATACATGGATATCATTCAATAATATAAATTCAATGCATGAATATATTCAATAATATAAATTCAATACATGAATACATCCCATAATATAAATTCAATACATGAATACATCCAATAATATGTACACCTAGGTGTGATACAACCATTTCCTTCCCCCTATAATATACCAGGCCCTCTCTGACAAGTGCTATAATATATCCTAACAATAACGTTATGTTCTTATGATAGGAGTATATGCGACGAGGACTGTTTGGTGATATATCAGGTTGGAGTTATATGGGACATTAGTTTGGAGTTAGACGAGACAATAGATTGAGTCCTAACAAGGACTGTTTTGGTTATATTGCAGTTGGTCTGAGATAATAGAGTGAAGTTATAGGAGACAATAGATTGAGTCCTAACAAGGACTGTTTGGGTTATATTGCAGTTGGTCTTATATGAGATAATAGACTGAAGGGAGGTATGAGTCCTATTAGTCTTCGTCTATTCAATCATAATAGGAAATACAATAATTATACTTAATTTCACCAAGATACAATCAGTAACCTGATAGGTAGTATAAATGACACACAAAAAATACCAACATTATAGACCTGCTGAAAGCCTATTTTCCTAAAGGTTATCGTAAATATATTTACCCTCTAAGATTCAAACCGGCCAGATTTTGACTCGACTTAGCAAAGCAGACCGCAGGTCATTGCACTCCAGGTAAGCTATAAATCAAGGTGACAGCTTCTCCTCTTCAGTCGGTCGGTATCTCTGGCGTGGTGTCGGTGATGTGTGATTATGCATAAAATCCGCCCGATTATATAGGTAGGTGAATTCTTAAGCAAGGCTTTTGGTTGGTTCCTGGCGGAGCAAGCTGATTGGTTTCCTGCAGTTTAGTACCTGGTATCATACAGCCTAATTTTATTCAGTTTTAATCCGCCATCTTGCGTGAACATGATGGCCGTTAATTTATTCTGTCTCAGAGACTGGTGAACGTTGCTCGTTGATTGGGTGAAGCAAATCTGTGTCTCGACATAGTGATTAACAAAGTAGTGGGTTACACTCTAATCACGACATAGCCCCCTCCTTTCCTAGATGTGACTTGTCATAGCTGACGTGTAAACCCCTGCTGTGGTTAATCCTTTTGCGTCTGTCCTTCCAGAGTACTAGGGTGTCGACTTAAAAAATCAGCTCCTACATTGTCTCTTCCCGGAATGTAATTCACGGTAAAGGAATAAGGCGCCAGAAGCAGACTCCACCTTAACAATCTCGAATTTAACTTTTTAGATGCAGCCAAGAATGTTAAAGGCTGATGATCGCTTTGGACAATGAAGTGTGTCCCATACAAGTAAGGTGAAAATTTGTTGATGGACCAAATTAGAGCTAAACATTCTTTCTCTATGGTTGAGTAGTTCAACTCAGCTGCATTCAGCTTCCTACTGGCGTAGGCGACTGGTAAAAGTTCCTCCGGCTGGGCTTTTGATTTCTGCAAGAGAGTTGCACCAATACCTATACTGCTAGCGTCCGTTCTTAATACAAATTCCTTTGTGATATCGGGTAGTGTTAGGATTGGTTTGCTGGTGAGTTTTTCTTTTAGCTCTGTGTAAGCTTTTTCACAATCAGCATTCCATTGGATTTTATCAGGCTGTCCTTTCTTCGTTAAGTTAGTTAATGGTGCACACAGAGAGTTAAAGTGGGGTATGTACTTCTGATAGAACCCACATAATGACACGAATGATCTCACATCTTTCTTCATTTGAGGTCTGGGTGCCTTCTTTAACCTCTCTATATTCTTAAGGTCAGGAGACATATGACCTGTAGAAATAGTGTGACCTAAGAATTCCAACTCCTTACAACCGATATAGCACTTGGTTGGACGTGCAGTCAATCCAGTGGCTCTCAGTCTGTCAAACAACATGGAGAGCGCTACTATATGCTCTTCAAATGTGTTTGTAGCACCAAGAATGTCATCCATAAAGTTAGATGCCTTCCAAGAAAAGAGAAAAGTCTTTACCCTATGGATAGATCTCCAGAAAGCTTTTGACAAAGTATGGAAAGACGGGTTAATAGTAAAACTGCAAAGGAACGGAATCAAGGGTAATATGAGAAAATGGATCCAGTCGTTCCTACACAATCGGAAAGCAAGAGTCACTATGGAAGGTCACAACAGCAAGAAAATCCTCCTAAAACATGGAGTTCCTCAAGGCTCAGTATTGTCTCCCACCCTGTTCCTTGTATTCATCAATGACCTCATCCACGATCTGCCACAAGGTGTGAGAGCTGCCCTATACGCTGACGACTTGGTGGTGTGGTGTGTAGAAGAACATCTAACTATCGCTAATAAGCGAATACAAAGGGCAGCAGACAACATAGCAGCATGGGCAGAGAAATGGATGGTGCAGATCAACGCTGAAAAATCATCAACAACACTTTTCACGCTCTCCAACAAAGACAAAGCAGGAGAGATACGACTTGGAAATATACATGTCCAAACAGATGAGGAACCGGTGTACTTGGGCATTACATTAGATAAGAGAATGACATGGAGGCACCACATCGAGAGAACAGAGGCTAAAGCGAGAAGAAAACTGTCCATACTGAGGAAAATAGCTGGATCAAGTTGGGGAGCTAACGAAACAACACTAAAGAAAGTGTATACAGGTGCAATAAGACCTATATTAGAGTACGGATCAGCAGCATGGTCTACAGCAGCCAAATCACACCTACAAGCCTTAGATAAAGTACAAAATCAAGCGCTTCGGTTGATCACGGGTGCCATGAAGACCACACCAATAAATGAAATGGAAAAAATCACAGGCATTCCACCTTTATTATACAGACGAGACACTAAGACCCTGATCCAAGCAGAAAAGTACAAGAACATGCCTGCACATCCAATGAAAACTAGATTTGGAGATTTAGCCAGTGGGAGGTTGAAGAGAAGCAGTTTTGTGCATCGGTCCAAAAAACTAATTAGAACATACAAGGATGAACTACCAGACATCACTAAGGAAATAACTCCCACACTCCTCCCAACCCCATGGGAACAACATCAAAATTTCAGTATTAAGACCTCCATAACTACCACCTGCCCCATGGGAGAGCTAAATACTCTCCAAAGGAAAATAGCAGCATGTGACATGATTGAAGAACTATACCCCAGAGAAGCATGGATCCAAGTATATACTGATGGATCTGCAACCAGAGCAGTGAAGAATGGAGGCGCAGGAGTTTATGTGGTCTATCCAGACAAAGAAAATGAATCCACCTGTTCACCTACTGGAATATTCTGTTCAAACTATGCTGCTGAAGTACAGGCCATAAGCATTGCTGCAGGAATAATAAATAACACAATAAGCCAATGTCAGCAGGTTGTATTCCTTACCGATGCAATGTCAGTTCTGCAAGCCCTCAACAGTGATAAACTGCCAGAATTAAACAAAGTCCTATGCGAAGTAAATATCAAAAGAAGGGTAGTGCTACAGTGGATACCATCACACTGTGGCATACCAGGAAATGAGAGAGCAGATATGTTAGCAAAAGAGGGAGCAACACAGGAACAAAAAGAACAAACAATCACATTCCAGGAAAAGAAGACCCTTATCAAGGCCATCAGGAAAATTGATCAACAAAGAGACAACTATCAATATCTTGATCGAGCAAAACAGGTGATCCTGTTCCGTATGAGAACAGGACATAACAGACTGAACAGTCACTTATACAGACTGAGATTGGTCCCATCACCCCTATGTACGTGTGGACAGGCAGCACAGACAGCCGAACACATCCTGCAAGACTGCCACATGCTTAGTCAATTGCGAACTGAACATTGGCCCACAGAGACGCACATCCACACAAAGCTGTTTGGGAGTCTTGAAGAACTTTCAACCACAGCAACATACATCCAGAAAACCGGACTTCTTGTGTAGACATTTCTAAACAACAGCGAACGAGAAGAAGAAGAAGAAGAAGTGATATGGGGATTTTGTAGACGGTCCAGTAATTTCCGCATCATTCTTGAAAAGATACTTGGAGCATTTTTCAGCCCAAAGGGTAGTACATTAAACTCGTAGTGTCCGTCTGATGTACTGAATGCCAGCATTTTCCTAACTTCTGGTTTCACTGGTATTTGGTAGTATCCCTTGCTTAGATCTACCTTTGATAAATACCTAGCCTTACTCAGTGTAGAGAACAGCTGGTTGGTGTCAGGTAATGGGTCCACCTGAGATTCTGTGATCGCATTAAGCTTCCGGTAGTCAATACATAACCTGTGTTCACCACTCGGTTTTCTCAAAAGCACCACACTTGAGCTATAGGGAGAGTCTGACTTCGAGATAATTTTCTCCTTCAACAGATAATCAACTTCCTCCCTTAGTGCTTGGGCTTTCGCATAGGGTATAGGGTATGTTCTCATGCATACTGGTGTAGGGTCGGTAACCTTCATGTCGTACTCTAACAGATTCGTCCGACCTGGCTTATCTGTGAGCACATCAGCATGGGTTTCCAACACTTTCTGAACCCTCTTCTTCTGCTCTGGAGTTAAATGTTTACTAATATTTACTTGAACATAATCCTCTGTAGTTGTGAGTGGATACTCCATAGAGTGAAGTGGTTCACCGTGCATTTCTGTTGCTATGGCTAGGGTCATGATATGTGCAACTTCTGATGATTCCTTGTCATAGTATTTTTTTAAGAAGATTGACATGATATACCTTCTCCTTTCCTTTCTTGTCAATCTTATAATTGGTCCTGGAAAGTTTCTCCAGTATGACATAGGGTCCCTGCCATCCAATCTGCAATTTATTATTGCTGCCTGACAACAGTAATAACACCTTTTCACCCACCTCCAGTTCCCTATCCTTTGCTTTTTTGTTGTAGTAGGCAGCATGCTTCCTCCTGGCCTGTCTTAAGTTATCATTGGCCAGTTTCCAACCTGCTTTCAATCGAGATGTCAACTCGTTGACGTACTGGTATGAGGAAGTCACTGTTTCCTCTGCCTTTTCATCAGTCCATGTCCGCAGCAATGCTTTCCGTGGACCTTTTATTTGTCTTCCAAACAACAATGTAGCTGGAGCCAATCCAGTTGAGTTGTGGGGTACTTCCCTATATGCAAATAGTGCAGCGGGTAAGTATGTATCCCAAGTATCAGGTTTTTCACTCGCCAGCTTTCTAAGGATTGAAATTAGCGTACCATTGAACCGCTCTACTTGACCGTTCCCTTGAGAATGGTAGGGACTACAATGATAGTGCCTGGCTTGAAATATCCTGAATACTTCTTGTGTTAGCTTTCCCTTAAACTGAGACCCATTGTCAGTCAATATCTGATGCGGGAAACCTAATCGGGTGAATATTGTCAACAGTGCCTCTGCCACATGCTTTGAATCTATAGCTGACATGGCCACTGCTTCTCGCCACATAGAGCAAGTATCAACCAAGGTTAAGATATATGCATTTCTCTTCTTGGTCCTAGTGAGGGGTCCAACAATATCCACTGCAACACGTTCAAACGGGGTTCCCATAATAGGCATTTTTCCCAGTGTTGCTGGTGCAGTCCTATGCTTAGGAACTACTCTTTGGCATTCTGGACAGGATCTTACATATCTTTTTATGTCCTCTGTAATTCCTGGCCAAAAGTAGTGACAAGCTATCCTTTGTCCAGTGGCCCCTATTCCCATACGTCCACTGAAGGGTATAGCATGTCCTAGCGTCATAACCTTCTCCCTGTAAGATTTTGGCACTACAAGCTGTCCATGGCCTTTAGGTCCTGTTCCAGTTTTTCTGTATAGTAGGCCATTCTTCATATACAAGTCTCCTTTCTCTGGAGGGTTATGGGCTTTAGGCAATCTGCCAAAACAAGGCTTCAATGTGCTGTCTGCTGCTTGAGCCTTTTTCATCTCTTCTGGATGAGTATTGATAGGACTCTCCTCCATTTTCCTGGAGCTTTCCCTGGTCTGGACTGTTGCCATAACTACAGGTTTTATAGGTTCTCCAAGGAAAACATACCTACACCCCAAAATCAAAGGGTAAATAGGGTCGTCTATCACTGCTGCTTTGATTTCTCCTTCCACATAGCGAGAACTTATGTTGATTCGAGCTATGGGTAGTGTCATGGTTCTTGCTCCCTTGATCGGTCCTCTGATTTCCACTGTTTCTGTGGTTATCTGGTCAGGACTCACTAGAGAAGAACACACAACTGAATCAAAGTCCAATCCTGTGTCATATAAACACAGTACTTGAGTGCCATTCACGGTCACTTCCTCACAGACAGGGGGATGATGGAAGTCTTTCTGACTTACTGCCATTTCCTTCCTTCCCTGATTCCCTGTTGTAAGACATGCAGCATGATGAGGAGGATTCTTCCTTCTGCAGTCCGCAGTATTGTGGTTACTCATTAGACAAGTTTTACACCACTTTCCTTCCTTCCGGTAAAGTTTCTTATCCGATCTTAGAGGGTTTTGTCCTTTTGGTCAAACCTTTGTTTGTTCCTTGTGGTATGGTCCTTTTGTTCATATTTGGTATAGTTTTGTGATGATTTGAAGTTTTCACTCTGCTTCTTCTTATTTCCTAATAATTCTGCCTGAGCTGCTTGATATCTCTCAGCAACAGTTACAATATCTTCCAATCTCTCTGCTCCTTGTTCCATGATAAACTTCCTCATTTCTTGAGGCATGGACTCTTTCACTTGCTCCATCATTATCATTTCTTTCAGATCCTGACACTTTCCTAAACTACTCCATTTTTCCAAATAAGTTTCCATTCTAGCAGAGAATTGGTGATAGTTTTCTCCTGGAAGAAGTTTAGCGGTTCGGAATTTCTTTCTATATGATTCTGAGTTCTTTTCATATCTCACAAGCAGTGCCTGCTTCAGGATTTCATAATCTTCCTGGTCATCTCTTGAGAGCTTTAAATATACATCGTAGGCAACACCTCTCAATCCCTGAGATAGTTTAAGACTCCACTTTTCTTTCACTAAGCCATAGGTAGTGGCAAGTCTTTCGTATCTATCCAGGTACGACTCAATGGCGTCTTCTTTCTCAACAAATGGGTCCAGATGAAAATTCATGGCCCCACTTGAGGTGCTCTGGATGGAGCTATTCTCGGAGTGAGGTGAGCTACCACCATTATTGCCAGTATTTGCCTGAATTTCAAGCTCTTTTAATCTCAACTGATGGTCTCTCTCTGCTTGTAATTTCTTTTCCTCAGCTTCAGCCTCCCATTTCTTGGCTTCAATTTCTAATCTTTTGGTTTCTCTCTCAGCTTCCAGTCTTTTGTCTTCTCTCTCAGCTTCCAGTCTTTTGGCTTCTCTTTCAGCTTCCAGCCTTTTGTCTTCTCTCTCAGCTTCCAGTCTTTTGGCTTCTGCTTGCAACCGCCTTTCTTCAGCCTCTAATTGCAACTTTCTTTCTTCCCTATCCATGTGTTTGTCCACTTCTGTTGTGACATACTGAGTGAGAGCATCACCTGTCATATTTAATTCCTTACCCATCTGCAGGATTGCAGTTCTGAACTTCACTAGATCAACCATGGCGTTACTTAGATAGGGTATGTATGTTTACTATAACCAAATTATTGTAATTAAACTTAATTACTTTAAATGAACAAAAGATTTCCGTGCAACTTTGTGAGCATCAACTATTTACTGAGTACTAAATGGTACTCCTCCTAAGAAAATAATTTTTTAAAAATCCTAAAATAGAATTTTTTTCCCCAAAAATCTGTTTCTTATGTTATCTATGGGTGGCACAAGATAGAATGTAGATAGATGAATAGACTAAGTATGGCTCAAGATATACAGAAATATCCCAGGAACGAGCCCCCAGTGTGACGTGAGGTTTTATTTGGCTCACAGAAATAGAATTTCTGCAGAAAATGGTGAAGTCCAAGTGTCTGAGAGGACTACTGGTATCACAAATTGGTTACGGCTGTGAATGATCTGATCTCGAAACAATAGTAGAGAGGAGACCGACATAAAGTGCCACCTCCGCTGTGTAACTAACTGTGATATTAAAAAAAACAAGGAAACAGATTTTACTTAACAATGATAAAATTGACAAGTCGTTCAAATACAATTTCCTTATTATTTATTTAGTATATACACTATCTACTCTTGTGCTGAAGGGTGAATGTTGAAAATGGAATGGAATGAATTTGTAAGTTTACATATGATTTACAAATATTTACATTTATATAGATATGTAAATATATTATAACAAGTTTTCCAATTATAGGAACAAAAATTATATCAGCTGTGCTGTTATTCAATTATAGTACATGTATCAGCTGTGCTGTTAATTAAGGATATAACGTTTATCAGCTATGCTGTTATTTACGTATAATTTATCCACTATGATCTTATTATTGTCTCTTGCTACGCTAATTCACGTTTTCTTCATTGACTTAGATTTTGCTCACAATGCCGACAGAAATGGTACTAATGTGTACTCATCTCTTAGAAGTGCTGTCCTTTTTGGTTTGGTTGACACAAAACACCAGCTGTTGATCGTTTCGTTAGCCCACCCAAGACTGAGGGGGACTAAAGATGTAGAGTCTTGACAACCTCTATGCTCCTGCGGAGTTCCAGGCAGCTGGATTGACGACCCACGATCTCAGTTTTTATGACACGTATAAAACCTGTAACAAGGAAAAATAGGGGCTAATTTCTGTCCTCAAGCCCACCTATTTCTATTGTATATGATATGAGCGTGTCTCAGTGTCTGCATGTAGGATGAATGACAACATGGCTCAGTATGATTTAGCAATAGCGAGACAAGACAGTTGTCTACTTGCAAAACATTCTTTCTGATAAACTAATACATGGATATCATTCAATAATATAAATTCAATGCATGAATACATTCAATAATATAAATTCAATACATGAATACATCCCATAATATAAATTCAATACATGAATACATCCAATAATATGTACACCTAGGTGTGATACAACCATTTCCTTCCCCCTATAATATACCAGGCCCTCTCTGACAAGTGCTATAATATATCCTAACAATAACGTTATGTTCTTATGATAGGAGTATATGCGACGAGGACTGTTTGGTGATATATCAGGTTGGAGTTATATGGGACAATAGTTTGGAGTTAGACGAGACAATAGATTGAGTCCTAACAAGGACTGTTTTGGTTATATTGCAGTTGGTCTGAGATAATAGATTGAAGTTATAGGAGACAATAGATTGAGTCCTAACAAGGACTGTTTGAGTTATATTGCAGTTGGTCTGAGATAATAGAGTGAAGTTATAGGAGACAATAGATTGAGTCCTAACAAGGACTGTTTGGGTTATATTGCAGTTGGTCTTATATGAGATAATAGACTGAAGGGAGGTATGAGTCCTATTAGTCTTCGTCTATTCAATCATAATAGGAAATACAATCATTATACTTAATTTCACTAAGATACAGTCAGTAACCTGATAGGTAGTATAAATGACACACAAAAAATACCAACATTATAGACCTGCTGAAAGCCTATTTTCCTAAAGGTTATCGTAAATATATTTATCCTCTAAGATTCTAACCGGCCAGATTTTGACTCGACTTAGCAAAGCAGACCGCAGGTCATTGCACTCCAGGTAAGCTATAAATAAAGGTGACAGCTTCTCCTCTTCAGTCGGTCGGTATCTCTGGCGTCGTGTCGGTGATGTGTGATTATGCATAAAATCCGCCCGATTATATAGGTAGGTGAATTCTTAAGCAAGGCTTTTGGTTGGTTCCTGGCGGATCAAGCTGATTGGTTTCCTGCAGTTTAGTACCTGGTCTCATACAGCCTAATTTTATTTAGTTTTAATCCGCCATCTTGCGTGAACATGATGGCCGTTAATTTATTCTGTCTTAGAGACTGGTGAACGTTGCTCGTTGATTGGGTGAAGCAAATCTGTATCTCGACATAGTGATTAGCAAAGTAGTGGGTTACACTCGTTTGACGACAAAACCCACTTTTTTGTTAATACACTATGTCTATATACAAATATGCACAGCCAATCCACGTTCAACAGACTCTGAGACAGAATAAATTTTATAAAAAAAAGGAAGAAAAACACTGTTGCTTTGGAATTGGGTCACGCAAAGTACCAAAACGCAACTAACCAATCAGCTTGCCCTGGCAATTAAAAAGACTAAAACGCCGCGAACCAATCAAAAGGGTTCCTTACGCAGAAGCATTTACCTGCGTTGACCTATATATGGGGGCGCGTTTTATTCAAAACACACACAAACACGAAGGCCAGCTAGAACGACAGACTGTGGAAGAGAAAGTTGTCAAGACTGATTCCTGCTTACCTGCATGCCGAGCAAACTTGCTTCACTAAGTCGAGTCAAAATCTGGCTTGTATAAATGTTAGAGGGTAGGTAAACTTACTATAAACGTTTAGGAGTTTTAATATGCCTATATCATATATAATGATTGTATTTTATAGTATCATGTATAATTATTGTGTATGACTGTTGAAAAAGGAACCCACCTGAAAATAACCTACACCTGTATATAATATCACTTTAGTATTTTAGTTTTACTATGACTGTATCAAGTATAATGATTATATTTTATGGAATCAGGTATAATGATTGTATTTCCTGGTATGATTGCTGAAGACGAAAACCAATCTGAAATGTAACCTAACAGTCCTTGGTAGGACTCATATAACTCCAACCTGAATAATAACCTAACAGTCCTTGTTAGGACTCGTACAACTCCAACCTGAATAATAACCTAACAGTACTTGTTAGGACTCATATAACTCCAACCCGAATATAACCTATGACTATATCATGTATAATGATTGTATTTTATAGTATCATGTATAATGATTTTGTATGACTGTTGAAGAAGGAAACCACCAGAAAATAGCCTACACCTGTACATATTTAATATAACTTTAGATTTTGTTTTACTATGAATGTATCAGGTATACTGATTATATCTTAAGGAATTAAGTATAATGATTGTATTTCCTGGTATGATTGTTGAAGAAGAAAACCAACCTGAAAATAACCCAATCGTCCTTGTTAGGCCTCGTATAACTCCAACCCGAATATAACCTAACAGTCCTTGTTAGGACTCATATAACTACAACAATATTGTTAGGGTATATTTTACCAGCCAGTATAGCACTTATCAGAGATGGCCTGGTATATTATAGGTGGAAGGAACCAGTTGTATCATACCTAGGTGTACAAATTATTGGATGTATTCATGTATTGAATTGTCAGAAAGAATGTTGTGCAAGTAGACACCTGTCATGTCTCACTATTGCTAAATCATACTGAGCCATGCTGTCATTCATCCTACATGCAGACACCTGCGACACACTCATCTCATATACACTAGAAATAGGTGGGCTTGATGACAGAAATTAGCCCCTATTTTTCCTTGTTACAGGTTTATTCGTGTCATCCAACCTGAGGTCGTATGTTCGGGTCAATCCTGCTGCCCGGAACTTCGCAGGAGCATAGTGGTTGTATCGGAGCTACATCCTTAGTCCCCCTCAGTCTTGGGTGGGCTAAAGGAACGATCATCAGCGGGTGTTGTGTGCAACAAATTAAGAAGGACAGAACTGTTTTAAGAGATGAGTACACATTAGTACCATTTCCGCCGGCAAGTGTGAGCAATTAACTGTCTATGAAGAAAAAGTGATATAGCGTAGTGAGAGACAAGATTAACAGCATAGCTGATAAATTTTCTATAATTGATTAAAAGCACAGCTGATATATATATATATATATATATATATATCTATATATATATATATATATATATATATATATATATATATATATATATATATATATATATATATGTTACAGTATATATGTGCGACATAATATTAAGTTGGTCACGCTGAAGAGTGACAACCCTGACACAAATTTAAAACCCGTTTTGGTCATGTGACCTGGTGTAGTGGTTTTTGATGTTATTGTATGGTTGTTATGTTACCTAGTGTACTGGATGAGGTCAGCTGTGAAGGCTCCTGAGATAAAAGTTTATGTGAGTTACAGAAGGCCTTTCTGCTACCACTTACGACCTCAAACAGACCGATTCTACTATAATGAATGTTAGCTACGTTAAAAGTCTAGGGTACTGAAATGTAATGTGTTGGTAATAAAATACACAGACACACACATGTAAATAATAAGTCTAATAATAATAATATACTCTATGATAAACTGAACTAACACTGGCTGTTATAGTGTAAGTTTGAAAATTTTTTTAATTTATTAGTCCTGAACCAACTGTTTCTTTTGGTCAGAACATATGAAATAACATGTATTTATCAATAAAATGCATATATTTATTGCATAATCAAATGAAATTTTTGTACATAGGTATATTATTACAATGGTTAATATTAATAATATCTACAATGTCTTGGGAAAAACTAGCACTGGATGTTTAGTTGGGGTGGCGTCATCATGCCCAATCTATGGTTATAAAGTTCCTTGTCCTTGACATATGGACTGATATTAGTGTTTATATAACAAGATTTTATTTCTTTATTGATGGTGTAAGACATGGTGATATCCTATCACCTTACCTCTTCATACTCCTTATGGACGATGTCATCAAGGCATGTAAGGAGAGAACAAGAAAGTATTCAGTGGGGTACTGAAAGATGAGACAGGTCTATATTTCGGAGCTGGCATTTGCTGAAGATGTTGCCCTGATTGCTAAATCAGAGGCACATCTCCAATCCAACCTGCAAGTCTGGAAGGAAGAGCTGGAGAAGAGAGGGATGGTCATAAGCAGCTCTAAAACAAAATCCATGGTGATATCACGAGAAGAAAGAAAACATCAGATTAAGTTGGGAGAATAGGTCCTGGAGCAGGTCGACAACTTTAAATATCTCGGAGCTATTATAGATCGAAAGGGAGGCATCAAAGAAGAGTTGGCCACTCGAAAAGCAGCGGCTGGGAGACTTTTTCAGGCCATAAATCGTGGATTCCTCAGCAAGAAAGAGGTTGGTAAGAAAACGAAGATGGCTGTATACGCTCCACCTATGTCCCAGTCTTGACATATGGATGCGAGTCGTGGGCAATGACTACAACCCACAAAAGCCAGATCCAAACCTCAGAAATGAGGTATCTGAGGAAAGTGGTTGAAGTAACAAGAAGAGACATGGTCCGCAACCAGACGATCCGTCAAGGCCTAAAATCCCATCCGCTGCAGACCCAAATAGAACAGTCCCAACTAAGATGGTTTGGCCATGTCTGCAGAATGGGAGAAGATCGGCTACCACGACAAGCATGGGAAACAAAGAGCCAGGGATCCAGACCTCCAGGACGACCCAGAGTCCGCTGGGAGGACAACATTAGACAATCTTTGAAGGACCGAGGACTAGAATGGAACCAGGCCAGGAAGAAGACAGCTGATAGAATGGTCTGGCGCTCTCTCTTCCAAACCTCTACACCTCACGGTAGAAGGGGAACGACTAAGTAAGTAAGTAAGTATTGATGGTGGACACAGTTGATGAATCTACAGCAGGCCAGGTTTGCACTTAACTGGCCTGTGACGATGTAGTACAGAATTCTTGTGGCCCACTCTTCTCAGTAGCTGGAGTAAAATGTTAGGCTGCACAGGCATCCGCTCTTGTACTTCTACAAAAGCATCTGGCACAAGCGTAGTGCCAGATCAGAAACTCTGAAACCAAAATATGTGCCATGTGTCAACACTCTGTTTACTGCGCCACTCTTACACACAACACAGCAAACAACATTACACAGATTGGGTCAGATCTCTCTGACCAACTTAGCACATCTTACCCAGTTGTTATCAAATAGTACCAGTTTCCCAAGACTGCATTGCATCCGAAATATGTTCAATAGTTTCCTCTTCCATTCAATAAGGTGGGTGATATGTTCCCACTGATCTCAATTATAGATCCGCCTTCCATAGTCTTAGATAGGTTTTCATATATTATTTGATTGTCTCTAGGCCCTGGACTGCTGCTGGGGACCTAGAGCAAGCACTCACTTGTCGTAATCATTTTTCATGATATGGCAGTATCAATCACTCAAAATATTAAAATAAACAAGATAAATGCTTTTCCCTTACCACAATTCAGAATTGAGAACACAGTTACGTAGTACTAGCAAAACTCAGCTGAGCTGCTGGCTAGATTAGGGCGTCCCACTGATTTTTATTTAATAATTCTTGGAAATCACCCCTAGCAGTAACGTACTGTGTCAATGGACAGTCTTCTATAAAATGGCACAAGCGTGCGTCTCTCATTCAATAATATAATTGCTTTTGTCCAATCAGCGGACTTCGCCTCTACCTTTTTCAAATATTCAAACTAAAAGTCCAATTTCAGTCCAATCTCAGTCTAGTATGTAGTATTTTTCCCAAAATTACACTTGTTTTTTGGACTAACTACAAGAAAAAACTACACAAATTTTTGTCTCCCCTTACTTCTAAGATCCTATGCTAAGTTATTTTTAGCTACTATCCTCCGACTTTGCCCCTAGTTCATTGCAGTTTGATTTTTGCATTTTTAGGCTCAAGGACGCCAAAATGTAACTTTAGTGAAAATATGCACAAAAAACTGTTCGCTAGTCTGTATGGAACAATACGGTCTTTCGTCAACATCTTCCGTGTTATCTGTCCGTCTGTGTAATTAAAAGTATATTATTTCTCTGCTCAAGATGGGCTATCAAACTAGCTATTTTCATAACTTTATTATTAAAGAAAACCCTACTTTTCTCAAGGTTAGTTTTGAAATTTGTTTTTGAACCTTCGGGTATGGCATTTGCCGCTATATTCAAATTAAAACGACCAATTACGGTAAAACGTCTAAGATACGTCTGTTTCTAATAAGAGCTAAGGTCTTTTTTTGTCCATTTCCTTACATTGTGTCAACTAGTGGCGTAATTTTTCCTTTAAACTACAAATTGCGTCTTTTTGCATTTTAGATTCAAACACGTGTTCAGACCGTCATAATTTTTTTTCTTTTATCTCCGTTTCTACCCCGTCTAAAAGGATATGTCGTTTAGTTTGCATGTTCCAACTAGTTAGTTTAAATGGCGGTAGAAAGCGCTGGCGTAGGTGAAGAAGCCTCGGCATATCTTGCCTATATTTTTATCCCTACGTGTTATTTTACACGTTATCTTTATAATTGGAGATATTTTAACGTTGTATCACTGTAATATCACCAAACCTGGAAGGCAGTGCGCCCGAATTCTGGCGGGGAAAGTTAGTTGAGTTTCTGGCTACCGACCGGAGAGGTCGCTGTGTCGTTCCCTTTCAGCATTTTGCTGGGATTATGGATGCCATAGTTGTTCTTTGAGGGTGCTTGTCATGTATTCATGTGGTCAAGTTTAGTTTACATATGTCTAGAACAGTGGTGTAGTTTCTAGCAGCATTCTTTCGTAATTCATTGATGAGAAGTCATTTGTAGTTAAGTATGGCGTTATCATAGTGCAGGACTTAGCCGGTGAGCGAAAGTCATTGTGTTGTTTACTCAGTACGACATACCCGCGAGTTTTGATACTGATAGATTGAGTTGTTGATTATTGCAAGTGATATTGGCATTTCTGTTGCATTGTATTGCATATGTATTTCTAGCCGTGTGTGGCTTCATTGTGTGCATAATTATTAAAGGGAACTTAACCTGTTTCAGGTGTTATGGTGAGTTTATGTCAGCTAGTCTTTGTTGTGGTCGTACTCCTAGATAATGAGTCTTGATATTACTAGTAATATGATCCATATGCTGATGGTGATAAATCCACAATATTACTAGTCTTGACATCTGGATGGCTCGTCTATTCTGAAGGCCGTGGGGCCTGTGGTTTTGTTCGTTTTGTATAGGCCGCAGTGTCTATATTTTTAATATTAAGGCCAGAACGAGTTATGCACACATAATGTTAGAAGGCTGTAGGCCACGGTGTGTTGGCGCCTTCATATTTACTGCTTAGCCACGGCAGTGAGTTATTTTCGGTCGTCCAGTGGCAAGTCAGTGTGTTTGTCAGTCTGTGGAGTGAACTGTTTACGGTCAGTTGACCTCGATTACGGTAACTGACCTAGTTTCTTCGTCTCAGTGTAAGTTGCTATTTTCAATCGGTAAATATGTTGCAGTTTTGTCGTCAATACTGTGGTGCTCAAGCAATTTTGTAAATGTTTGCTCTAGAGCTCCCAAGTATGATTGGAAATGTGTCAAAGTGTTAGCGTAGGATTACAGCTTGCTTCAGGCAGTACAGTTTGAGTTATTTCAAGGTTTACTTAGTCGTTTATTGACAGTGATCCAGGTGGAGCAGCGGAGATAGAGGATTGAGTTTGGTATTAGGTGGGCTCTGGTGCCTGACTATGTGTGTCGGCAGAGGAGATTATCTCGGGCTCTGGCGCCTGACTGTGTGTGTCGACAGAGGAGATTAGTTCGTCCTTATTTGGTGGTATAGGTAGTGTCTATATGTTGGCAGCATCCCAGGGTGTGTGAATATCTGCAGTAGTGCCATTTAGCATACTGTTCTACCCACCTGGGAACGTTACCTATCCAGAGTTTTGCCAAGTGACGTCTGGTGCAAGTCGTGCTGATACCAATCCTCTGACGTGCCCTGCCTTTACTGATGTGCCCTGCCAGTGGGTGAATGCCAACGAGGACTGAAGCTTGCTGACCTGAGTCTTTCGGTACTACTTTACCTTGAAGTCTGCTGGTTTCCTGATGCGGTGTGATGACACGAACTGTGCCTATTTTCGTATACCTCATAGACGTGTGAAACGAACTGCCCGGTGAGGCTGTTTGGATTATACAGTTGATGATCTATTTAGGACATTGCTGGGAAAGCATCGTGTACAACAATGCAGTTGCCTGGATATTGCGTGCAGTACCGTGCCAAAGGACAGTATTGTTTATACGGGCACACAGACTGGATTTCTGGACTTATATTTTTTCGATTGGATGTACAAGTGTGAGTGATGTTTGTGCTGTTTTCATTATTCATCATCAGGGCTGAGGAAGCTTCTTGATCAAGCGCCGCTGGACCGTCAGTTAAGTTTTTGTTTGTAATTTTTGTATGCTATGTTGTATGATTGTTTCTTATTTGTTTTTTCTTCTTTCTCTAAATTCTGAACTTTCTGTTCTGTCTATGAATCTGATCTTTTAGAGTAGGTTAGTCCTGTTTCGTTATCTGCTTCTTGTATCTTGCTTATTGATTTTTGTTTTTTTTTCTTTCCTTTTGTTCCGTTCCTTTTCTCTACTTTCTGGGTAGGACTTGGGCTGTGTGTATATATATATATATATCGATAATTAGTTAGATCTGATCTTTCATTGTTTGTCTTAGTATTTATATATCTTGATACATTATATAATAATTGTACTTATAGTTTATTTAGTTTATTTTCACTAAAGTGACCTGTTAGTGCTTGGTGAGGGAGATAGCTTTCAGCACTTCATTGTTGAGTGTAGTTTATTTAGTTTAGTGTATAATTGTATATTTGTGTGTCTAAGGGAGGAAGGGTGGTGAGTCCAATCTATTCTTGGCCTACTTGTGGGAAAAGATTGGATTAGATCGGTTCTCTATAGGGTGTGGCTGTGTTTGTTTAGTGGTGGAGTAAGGCAGACGGATTTCCTGCGACTGCCCTGCTTAACATTCCAAGCCCTGTTGGTGTTAGGCGTATTTGTGTAGTTTGTATTTACTTTGTCATGTACATTCAGTCATTCTTTTGTTGTGTTTAAGTGGTGTGTTCTCTTGTTCCTTCTTTCTATCTTGTAAATACGTTTACAGGTAGCCCTTGTTCTCGTTCGTGTGCAGTCACGCATTGTATATATTCGTCTACTTCTTCTCTTCTTGGTCTATCATCTTGTTCCTCGTGACTGGAATTTTGTTTTCGTAATGTGATGTATGTGTCTCTTTCATCTGTGTAGTGCTCATTCTGCCATAAGAAACACTTGCATAACATAGATTAGTAAGATTAGTAGTAAGTGAAGTATTATCTGAATATAGCACCTGTGTGGGTGCCAGTAACAGACTTTGAAGTAAAAGTTGATTTATTGTCAAGTTGGTATAGTGGTGTCATAGCACCAGAAAGTTTCATCAGTTGTTATTATACAACTGTCGACTATTGTAAGTTTGTTGAGTATATCACAGAGACTAAGCGGTCAGAAAGACCTAATTTTCAGAGTGATGAGACAGTAGCCAAGTGGCAAAGTAAGAGTATATTTACATTCTAAGAGGCAAAGGTTGATGTTGTGTATACAGTGAGAGGTGAGGTGATATACATACATGCATGTTTATATGCGTATATAGAAGTAGTGATATCAATATTTATTACTATTACTGCATATATTGTAACCAGAGAGGTATCTGGTGATATAAGTGAAATATATACGACTGAATAGTGGTATAGAAAATTTTTAGCAAGAGATAAGAGTGAGTAATCTGAGTGTACATCATGGACCTACAGGCTTTCATTCAGATAGGCAAAGAATGTGGGTACACCCAGAAAGAACTCATGGATTTTGCTGAAGCAAAATTTTATTCGGCGGAGAATCAGAAAGCCCTGGTAAAGGAGAGGATTGAGAAACAGAATGCTCTAAGAGATGCTCGAGCTGAAGAGCTAGAGCTAAAAAGAAAAGAATTTGAATTACAAGAAAAGAAGATGAAAGAAGATAAAGAGTTACAAGAAAGGAAAATGAAAGAAGAAAATGAGTGGAAACAAGAGAGAGTTCGAATTACAAGAAAAGAAGTTAAGAGAAGACAGAGAGTGGCAAAAAAAAGAAGTTGAGAGAAGATAGAGAATTTAAAGAAAAGAAAAAGGAGAGAGGATACAAGTAGAATTAGAGATGGATAGAATGAGAATAGTTCTGGAAGAGAAGATGATGGATAAGGAAATACAATTGAAGAAATTGGAAGTGGGTGCGAGTGGTCAGAACTCGACTCCTGGAGGGGCTCATCGTCCCTTTAGGCTGCGTCTGCCGAATTTTAATGATAAATTTGACAGTTTGGATTTCTTCCTTGAAAGATTCGAGGCCGATTGCGTGGCCTATAAGGCTGACAGAGATCATTGGCCATCTCTGTTATCGACGCTGCTAGTGGGGCCTGCGATGAAGACTTTTTATAGCCTCCCATTAGAGGAAAGGGCCGATTACGACAAAGTAAAGGAAAGGTTGCTCCAGAAGTTCCGTCTGACTGCTGACAGTTACCGGACGCGTTTTAAAAACGCGATGCCAAGCGCAGACCAGGACTTCGAGGACTTTATCTCGAAGATCAAACTTCTGCTGAATAGATGGATTGAAATGGAGAAGATAACGAAGAACTATGATGGCTTGATAGACTTAGTACTACGGGACAAAGTGTTGTCCTCGTGTTCCAGTGAGTTGGTGGCATTTTTTCAGGAACGTCAACCAAAGGACATTGAGTCCATGGCCCAATTGGGACACCACTAGGTCCTTGACTACCCGGACAAACCCATTCAGAAATCAGGTCTGTCAGACGCGCTAGTGTCCGGTGTCGGCAAAGTACAGCGCCAGCCGTGGCAGCGTCGAGTAGGAAGTGCCGACAGGTCTACAAGATCGAGATTCGATAGGTCACCCCGTCCATATCAGACAGGTAGGGACAGTTATAAGAATTTTAGATCACAGCGACATTTCCAGCCAAGATGGAATAATAGACAGTCCGGAAGCGATAGTGATGGAGAGAGTTTCCAGTGACGGAAACAAGTACGCTTCCAGGGCTCGCAAGATAAGTGTAAAGCATTTTATAAAGGGAAGGGATCCAAACATAGAAGCGGGTCGTCAGAAGGTTGTGGTTCGGATTCCGGTACGCGCTCCTCGCCAAATCATAGTCCCAACAAGGAAAAGAAAGATATTATTTGCCACGCGTGTGGGCTCAAAGGCCATATAGCCAGGCGGTGCCCCACGGAGCCAGAGAAGGCTAATGTGGCATACGTCCTTGATACCATCAATAATGAAGACTGCGAGGGGTGCAGACAATTATTTGTTCCGGTGGGAAACCCTTGCTAATTTGCGGTCATTCTTTGACCTGTCTGTCTTCCCTGGACGAGGGGGGGGGGAGACTCTATCTATGTTCAGGTTCGGTGCAGTCGAAGCAGGTGTCCGTGCTCAAGGACACGAGGTGTACCACCATCGGGGTACGTCGATCCTGCATCGATGAGTGATGCATAACGGGGAAGATGATAAGGTGCATCACATTTGGGGGTAATGTGGAGCATTATCCTGTAGCCATCGTGGAAATTGATACCCCATTCTTGTTAGGTACGGTACGCGCATGCGTCCTTGAGGCGCCGGTGGCCGATCTCATTATCGGGAATGTCAGGGGGGTGCGTGAGTGCACAAGTGTCGAGATACAAGAGTGGCAAATGGACAGGCAACTAGTCGCGAATTCGTTGCTCACAAGAGCACAAGTGAAGGCAGACGGGATGCAGGAGTCAAGCGATGCCACTAGCACATCTCTCCCGGTGGAGGTGATCCCTGAAATTCGTGGCTTAGAGGCGGTCGATTTTGTAAAACTCCAAAGATCCGATCAGTCGTTGCAGAAATTGCTAGCGCGGGTGGAGACTTGAGATGTAAGACACACGAAAACGTCCCGTTACTGGTTTGAGTACAAAAACCAGGTTTTGACGCGGTGTTTCGTCAAGCAACATCAGCTGATACGTCAGGTCATGGTACCTGGAACTGTGAGACCAAAGGTACTAGGAGTTGCTCACGACTCTCCTTTCGCGGGACATATCGGGGTGGAGAGGACGCGTAATAGGGTTCTTTCGCAATTCTTTTGGCCAGGGGCTAATAGGGATGTTAAGTTATACTGTCGATCATGTCGGGTGTGCCAGCAGATGGCATATAAGGGAAGATCCCCTAAGGCTCCGGTACAGACAGTGGACCTGGCCGTACGCCCTTTCCAGAAAGTGGCGGTCGACATAATAGAACCACTGTCGTGCGCATCTGATAGAGGGTTTTGGTTTATTCTCACCACGGTAGACCTATGTACCAGATGGCCGGAGGCGGTTCCGATGCGTTCAATTACCTCGCAAGCGGTACCAGAGGCGCTGCAGTTGTTATACAGCCGATTTGGGTTCCTGCAGTATATTCTCTCAGATAGGGGAACTCTGTTTATCTCCAAAGAAATGGCAGAACTCAGTTTATCTCCAAAGAAATGGCAGAAGTCTCGAAATTGCTGGGGATCGCCCAGACGTTCACCTCTCCGTACCATCCTCAGGCGAATGGAGTATGTGAGCGCCTGAAAGGCTCGATTAAGCAGATGTTGGCGAAGGTGACCGCCGAGTGCCCACAGGATTGAGACAGATATTTGTCGGCGATACTCTTTGCATACAGAGAGGCTCCGCACGAGAGTACAGGGTTCTCTCCATTTGAACTGCTTTATGGGGCGAATCCCAGGGCCCAATGCATGTCCTGAAGGATTGGATGGTTGGGAATCATTCGGGAGAGTCGTCGGTTTCAGCGTATGATTATTGTTTGCTTGCGAGAGCGAATAGTCAGGTCGTGTGCATTAGCACGTGAGTCGCTCTCCCAAGCAGGTATTCAATATCGACGATACGCGAACCGGGGTACCAAATTGGTTTCACTTCAGACGGGCGAACAAGTATGGTTACTTCTCCCTACTAAACAGGACAGACTGAGCGTCTCCTGGCAAGGTCCGTTTCAAGTTCTTAAAAAGGTGACGGACGTGGACTACTATATCAAAGTTAGAAATAGGGAGGAGGTGTTCCACGTGAATATGTTAAAGCCATACATGGAGCGGCCGGCGGAGTTGTCAGTTTCTAAAATGCTTAAAAACGCATGGGCTCACTGCTCGTCCGAGCAAAGTATCTATCAGGTACGCAGAACTGAGCTTCTTAGGTCATGTGGTGACCAAGATCTTGGACTTGCAGGTGCCGAGGACTAAGAGGCAGGTAAAAAGTCTGGTGGGGCTGATTAACTTTTACAATAAATTTATACCTAACTTCTCAACTGTGGCGGAGTCTTTAACAGAGCTTACTAAGAAAGGGCAGCCAAATAAGATAAGATGGTCAGAGAAATGCCAAGAAGCCCTCTGTAAAATAAAAGAAATATTTTCAGGTGAACCGATTTTGAGGTTGCCAGACATACATAAACCTCTAGTCTTTCACACCGATGCTTCCTCAGTGGGCATTGGGGCCTGTCTCATGCAGGACCATGGAGGGTCACTCCATCCAGTGTTGTATGTCAGTCGAAAGTTGTTGCCAGCAGAAACTAGATACTCTACGATTGAGAGGGAGTGCCTTGCGATTGTCTGGGTGGTGTCTAAGCTGGCACGATACTTGTTGGGGGCGCATTTTTTTCTCCAAACAGATCACAAACCACTGCTATTTTTGCAGTCGGCTAAATCCCTCAGTGCTAAGTTGACACGCTGGGCATTATTGCTGCAGCAATTCATTTTTACGATTTTACCTATTCCGGGAGTACATACTATTGTAGCGGATGTCTTGTCCAGGTTATGAAGTTGGTGTGGGACAGGAGCATCCGTAGAGAGTATTTACTTTGATTATGGAAGAAATGTATTATAATCATTAGAGTTGATGTTCATGAAGATGTATTATAGTATATGATTTATGTGTTATGATGCCATAAAGGCAATATGATAAGAGTTATACTCAACACATGTATAAATCATGTTATAATATATGTATATTCATAGTGTGTAGAAAGGATTTTGTATACTATCAGATTATGTCTTAGTATTGATACTTGGATATGTATAATTAATATGTAACATATGTTGTGTGGTGTTAGACCAGGGTTGGACAATCGTTGTTATTTTTCACGACTACCAGTACCTGGGATGATTAGTTCATTCTCATGTTGTATTTAGTACATGGGGTGAGAAGGCACGAACGACAATGGTATTGGACAACTTTGGCATTCTCCAGGTAGATGAGGAGTGCCGTCTCGGCATTTTGTTCGTCCATACTCAAAAAGGGGTTAGGCGTGACTCCTCCGGTGGAAGAAAACTTCGTTTTCTTTCTTAAGGGGGGAGGGGGGTGGATGTCACAGTATATATGTGCGACATAATATTAAGTTGGTCACGCTGAAGAGTGACAACCCTGACACAAATTAAAAACCCGTTATGGTCATGTGACCTGGAAGGAAGTGCGCCCGAATTCTGGAGGGGAAAGTTAGTTGAGTTTCTGCCTACCGACCGGAGAGGTCGCTGTGTCGTTCCCTTTCAGCATTTTGCTGGGATTATGGATGCCATAGTTGTTCTTTGAGGGTGCTTGTCATTATTCATGTGGTCAAGTTTGGTTTACATATGTCTAGAACAGTGGTTTAGTTTCTAGCAGCATTCTTTCGTAATTCATTGATGAGAAGTCATTTGTAGTTAAGTATGGCGTTATCATAGTGCAGGACTTAGCCGGTGAGCGAAAGTCATTATGTTGTTTACTCAGTACGACATACCCGCGAGTTTTGATACTGATAGATTGAGTTGTTGATTATTGCAAGTGATATTGGCATTTCTGTTGCATTGTATTGCATACGTATTTCTAGCCGTGTGTGGCTTCATTGTGTGCATAAATATTAAAGGGAACTTAACCTGTTTCAGGTGTTATGGTGAGTTTATGTCAGCTAGTCTTTGTTGTGGTCGTACTTCTACATAATGAGTCTTGATATTGCTAGTATTATGATCCATATGCTGATGGTAATAAATCCACAATATTACTAGTCTTGACATATATATATATATATATATATATATATATATATATATATATATATATATATATATATATATATATATATATATATATATATATATATATATATATATATATATATTTCATGTGTAAACTTACAAATCCATTGCATTCCATTTTCCAACATCCACCCTTCAGCACAAGAGTAGATAGTGTATATACTTAATAAATAAGTGTCACGGTGACTGATAATTTATTTTACCATCACGTCCCATTTTATTACTCTTTTAATGTTCTGGTTTCCTCGACTTTTTGTATTTTATTTTCTTTCGGATTTTACCTACGAAGCCCATTATTCCCCTCTCAGACCCCACCCCATGTTTTGTTTTCGTTGTGGCCTTCATTATAAATTCCCCACTGGTCAGTAGCGGTCAGCTCAGCTAACGATAATATTACCTGAGCTGCACCTGGCGTTTGTCTGACCAGAGGAATGTCTCTTGCTGGTAACATGTTTGATCTCCAGCGAGCAAGAGTTTCTTTGAAGCGAACCCGCTAGCCTAATATAGTTGGTAGAGAGATTAAAAGGGGAGACACAACTCTCGTTAGTTCTGAGAGATTTTGTTGCGGCCCCTGACAGCCCTCAGTATATTACGTCTTATATATGAAACTTGCTCGCGGTTGTTGCTTGTGATGTAGATTCTAGAATAACATCTGTCTTACTCGTGATTACGTTATACACCGAACATCTGTGGGAACAGGTCATGGGGTAGCGTCACTTGTAGACTATAAATCTAGAGGGTTTTAATCAGTCAAGGACACTCGTAAAATTTTCCTACCCGTGATGACCAAATGAAACTAAGGCAAACGTTATCACAGAACTAAATTGCGTTGCCTATTTTCTCGTCATCCTCGGGTTTCAGTATATACTTCATTGCTATCGAAAGAGTCCAGTCAGGCGACGAACGTAACATTCTCATCGCTCTCACGGCTCCTGAACGCAATTAGCACTACGAGTTGTCACCCCATACCTGAAGCAAAAACCCTTTTGCCAACGCCCATCCCTCTAATGGGAAATAAGTTCACGCAGTGTGCAACGAGCCATAGCAAATCTGGCAATCCCATTTTGCAGTAGTGGTTTCCTACTCGCCTCTTGATCACCAGTCAGAGCATTGCGGCGTCCAACCTATCTATCAACCCAGCGTCTTCAGCAGAATCAAATACACCAGGTGTGTGCTTAAAAGGAGCACCCCAGTTACCAATAATAGTTCAATCCAGCCCAACCGGATTTCCCACCAAGTACGCAAGCCAAATTTCACGCGCCGGGATAATAGCGCAATGGACCATTTGTCCTAACGTAACCTCGTCTTCTGTGTGTTTCTGGTCATTTAAAACCCCGCACGTATGAGTGGTCAGCCGAAGATAGACAGAGTCATCTACAGCCTATCTCGCCATTAGGGTGTAACCAACGATAGCACCTACAGTGGATTTATTTATGGTTATTCCATCACCTATGAAGGATATCTACACGTAAAAACACTTACTGGAGCTATTGCATTTGGTCCCACGAAAGCGGACGGATTGGAACTCTGTTTATTCATTTCTCGATGTTCTACAGGTTTTATGTTGGTGGTTTGTGTGTTTGTTGGTGTGTAGTTGCGTATTTGTGATTATTGATGTATTCTTATGTTGTTGTGCTGATATGCTTTATTTTCATATATATTTCTTCTTTAATAAATTTTACTCATTTATTAACGCGCTGTTCACGACTCTTTCATCCATACTTAATATTACAAGCTCTTTACTATAGTCTCTATTTTTGACAAGAGAAAAGAGAAAGAGCGGGTGGTACTTAGACTATTTAAGTGTGTTGAGACTTGGAGATAGAGATAACTTTAATGAATCCTCTTCCAGGTTGGTCTCAAGTTCACCCTGTTTACACAATATCTCTGTGTAATCTATAATTTTGTCAGTTCACTATCATTGTCGATTTCACTACAATTGTCAAACTCGACAAATACTCTAACACTTCAACTCAACCACGACAATAAGGAAATTGTATTTGAACGACTTGTCAAGTTTATAATTGTTAAGTGAAATCTGTTTCCTTGTTTTAATATCACAGTTAGTTACCCAGCGGGGTGGCATTTTATGACTGTCTCCACTCTACTAATTTTTCGAGATCAGATCATTCACAGCCGTAACTAATTTGTGATACCAGTAGTTCTCTCATACACTGGGACTTCACCATTTTCCTGCAGAAATTCTATTTCTGTATTGTCAGTTCTGTACTGATCCTATATAAAATAAAAACCTCACGCTACAACATCAGTCACTCTTGAGTTTTGGCCACTGTTGGACCGCTACTGCAGAGCTAAGGGGAGGCAACCCGTGACACTGATGATGGTAAGAGCCCCCTGTGCCATGAAATGAATACACTTGAACATATACTCTGAGCTTGCAAAGGTGTCATTAAGGCAAGGGCGATAGACATGGCACTACAATAAAGTGCTAATTGAGCTGACTGCTACAACATACCTGGCAAGGGTAAGGCGAACAGCAAAGTCAGGCCGAATACTGCAAATACATACTTTCTGAGATCAGGAAAGTCAGCATATCTCAAACAAAGTAAACCAAGTAGCAGTTTACAAACTCTTCTTGACTGTGCATATGACTGGGAGATGGCAGAAGATCTACATGGGCAAGGGACATGTCCAGAAAGTATCAGAAGATCTCGAAGACGGCTAGATATAGTGCTACACTCCTCATCATCTCAGATTATAATGGTTGAGCTGACCCTGCCGTTTGAATCCAGATTGGACGAGCAACACTCATTCAAAGTGGTCAAGTATAATGATCTGGTCACGGACTTGAGACTCGACAAGTTTACTGCAAGGGTCATGGCTGTTGAAGTAGGTGCAAGAGGTGTAGTGGCTGCCTCATTGTATTATCTACTGAAACCGTTGGGTTTGAAAGGACAGTCAAGGCACTTAAGGACTCAGTGAAACTGCGGAAAGGGCATCGTGTTTGCTGTAGAACAACCGAAACGGGCTATGAAATTCAGGACAGTAATTTATTTTCAACATACGGGTTACTTTCACAGCTGGCAGAAAAAACAGGAATGAAGTTGAAAGCTGCAACCAAGGTAAAAAGATAGTCCCATTGCAGGTTCTGCCGTAGAGGAGTGAAGTGTTATAGACTTTACTCTACTAGGTTCAGCATCGAGAAGTGGGGTGATTAGTTTACTTCTTCGCTCCTTTTTTCTTCCCTAACTCAAAGAGCAGTCAGCAATCAAGGTAGAGTGAGTTCAATTATCTGCACAAGATAACAGGAGGCGGACACTCAGGAGTCAAGACCCAAGTGTTTTCCCCCTCCCCTACAACTCTTTAGAGTGTAAAGGAGATTAAGGGGCTGAAACACTTGAACGACGGGGGACCTCGTTTGATAATCAGATTGCCTCCTGTTGTATCGCTCTGTATAGAATATCCTATCATATCTGTGACAATTAGATTCACACGATGGGGTTGACAACCTCATACACCACTGCGTATTAGTCTCCTTCTACGACATGCTTGAAAGTGCAGTAATCGTAATCTTTCTGTGTGTCTTCACAGATCCGCAGGACCAGACTTAAAGGTCTTTTATATTTGGACATGCGCCCTAATATAACCGATTAGGTTGAACGGGACGCGCTTCGCCAAAACGAGGCAAAATTTTATTTAAAACAAAAATATACGGGCCCATGAGGTTGTTACTGTTCTATAATCATCAGCATCAACTTTTTCGTTTTCATTGACTGAGGAACGTGAAGTTAACATAACAACTGGTCCACTAGCAGACAGCCTCCACCAAACATTCACATGCTCCGTCTGCAGCGTTTTTTTTTTAAGTGGCAGTTTGATTTACACAACGAGGTTGATAGCCCTAGACACAACCTCTTTTAGTCGCCTTGTACGACATACTTGAGGGTACAGTGTTTCTATTATTTCATTGTCTCTTTAGAGATCCGGCAGGAGCAAGGGGCAACAAGAATGTTACTGTCCTATAATCGTTGCCATCGTCATGTACATTTTTTGCGTCCTGAGAAACGTGGGGTCCCTTAGTAGGAAGCCCAACACAGGGGCTTTGAGATGCTCTTGCAGCGGTAGTCCATGTAGTAATTTGTTTTACATGGAGAAGTTGGCAGCCACAAACCAAACTTTATATTAGCCGCCTGATGAAGCAGAAGTCATAATCTTTCTTTGTCTCCTTGGAGATTTAAAGGAACGACACAGGACATTAACATTACAATAACCATTTATCTTTTCCGCTCCCTAATGAGCATGAAGCCAACACTGTAGGTGATCCAGCTAGCAGGGAATCTGCACCACATCAGTCACCTGCTCCTGCAGCTGTCGTTTCTGTAGCAATCTGTCTGACATGTTGAAGTTGGCAGCTCTATGCACGATTGCATGTCAGTCGGCTCTTACGACATGCCTGATGTAGCGGTAGTCCTCTTCTGCCTTAATCTCCTCACACCCCCCCCCCCCCCCCAGGAGTGGCATTATGATAATCATTTCCTTTTGTCGCTCTATAAGGTGCTTTGGAGCTATCATTGTAATTTGTTCCCATGAAGCCTGCATCAAAGTATTCATGTGGTCTTGCAGAGATAATATCTGTAGCAATCTGTTTTAAACCATGAAACTGCCAGCCCTGGGCACATTCTCATTTAGTCGTCTCTTATGACTTACCTGATTCAACAGTCATCCCATTCTGTCTTCATCTTCCCATAGTCTCCTGGGAACTACGCGGCGCGTGTTGCATACTACTACAGACGAACGGATCAATATCCTTAGCAAATCACGCGGCAAAGTTAAATTGTTAACTTCCACCAAAATTCCGCTAGGCCACACCAGAATAATACTGGTTGTTTTTAGCTTACAACATACAATACAGAATAATACAGGTCGTTTGGCTTCCAACATACAATCATGAGTAATAATATTAATTTGTTCTGCCCTTTATTGTTCTTACTCCCCGTGGCAAAAAGTGCTGTTATCCATGGCTTCTTCCATTATTGTTATAATTACTCTGTTGTCAAAGAATTTAGGTCAGCCACATCTGACTCAGACGTAATTATATTTGCTGTATAATATGTGTCACGTGAAAAATTATATCGGAACTGGTACAATAATGGGTTAATAAAAATAAGAATGTGCATCATCATTTTCAGCAGTTTCATCATTAGCAGTATCAGCAGTTTCATCATTAGCAGTATCAGCAGCATCATCATTAGTAGTATCAGCAGCATCATCATTAGTAGTATCAGCAGCATCATCATTAGCAGTATCAGCACCTCATCATTATCAGCAGTTTCATCATTAGCAGTATCAGCAGCATCATCATTAGTAGTATCAGCATCATCATCATTAGCAGTATCAGCAGCATCATCATTAGCAGTATCAGCAGCATCATCATTAGCAGTATCAGCAGCATCATCATTAACAGTATCAGCAGCATCATCATTAGCAGTATCAGCAGCCTCATCATTAGCAGTATCAGCAGCATTATCATTAGCAGTATCAGCAGCATCATCATTAACAGTATCAGCAGCATCATCATTAGCAGTATCAGCAGCATCATCATTAGCAGTGTCAGCAGCATCATCATTAGCAGTATCAGCAGCATCATCATTAACAGTATCAGCAGCATCATCATTAGCAGTATCAGCAGCATCATCATTAGCAGTATTAGCAGCCTCATCATTAGCAATATTAGCAGCATCATCATTAGCAGTATCAGCAGCCTCATCATTAACAGTATCAGCAGCATCATCATTAGCAGTATCAGCAGCATCATCATTAACAGTATCAGCAGCATCATCATTAGCAGTATCAGCAGCATCATCATTAGCAGTATCAGCAGCATCATCATTAGCAGTATCAGCAGCATCATCATTATCAGCAGTTTCATCATTAGCAGTATCAGCAGCATCATCATTAGCAGTATCAGCATCATCATCATTAGCAGTATCAGCAGCATCATCATTAGCAGTATCAGCAGCATCATCATTAACAGTATCAGCAGCACCATCATTAACAGTACCAGCAGCATCATCATTAGCAGTATCAGCAGCATCATCATTAGCAGTATTAGCAGCCTCATCATTAGCAGTATTAGCAGCATCATCTTTAGCAGTATCAGCAGCCTCATCATTAGCAGTATCAGCAGCATCATCATTAGCAGTATCAGCAGCATCATCATTAACAGTATCAGCAGCATCATCATTAGCAGTATCAGCAGCATCATCATTAGCAGTATTAGCAGCCTCATCATTAGCAGTATTAGCAGCATCATCATTATCAGTAGTTTCATCATTAGTAGTATCAGCAGCATCATCATTAGCAGTATCATCAGCATCATCATTAGCAGTATCAGCAGCATCATCATTAGCAATATCAGAAGCATCATCATTATCAGTAGTTTCATCATTAGCAGTATCAGGAGCCTCATCATTAGCAGTATCAGCAGCATCATCATTATCAGCAGTTTCATCATTAGCAGTATCAGCAGCCTCATCATTAGCAGTATCAGTAGCATCATCATTAACAGTATCAGTAGCATCATCATTAGCAGTATCAGTAGCATCATCATTAGCATCATCATTAGCAGTATCAGCAGCATCATCATTATCAGCAGTTTCATCATTAGCAGTATCAACAGCCTCATCATTAGCAGAATCAGTAGCATCATCATTAGCAGTATCAGTAGCATCATCATTAGCAGTATCAGCAGCCTCATCATTATCAGCAGTTTCATCATTAGCAGTATCAGCAGCCTCATCATTAGCAGTATCAGCAGCCTCATCATTAGCAGTATCAGTAGCATCATCATTAGCAGTATCAGCAGCCTCATCATTAGCAGTATCAGCAGCCTCATCATTAGCAGTATCAGCAGCCTCATCATTATCAGCAGTTTCATCATTAGCAGTATCAGCAGCCTCATCATTAGCAGTATCAGTAGCATCATCATAAGCAGTATCAGTAGCATCATCATTAGCAGTATCAGTAGCATCATCATTAGCAGTATCAGCAGCATCATCATTAGCAGTATCAGCAGCATAATCATTAGCATTATCAGCAGCATCATCATTTTCAGCAGCTTCATCATTAGCAGTATCAGCAGCATCATCATTTTTAGCAGCTTCATCATTAGCAGTATCAGCAGCATTATCATTAATATACTTCCGATCCCCATGGAGCATAGGCCTCCAACAAATGCATACCAAATTCTCCTGTCCCGTGCCATCCGCTCCAGGTCTTTCCATATGTTCAGTATCCCTTTCTTTCTCTCTCCATGTGTCTTCTTCGTGTTTTTCTCGCTCTATTTATCGTACTCGGGGGATTCAATAATAGAAACTGCTTTGTAGTGCTATCAACTGTTTTTCTTGTTATGTCCAGTTCAACGCCAGAACGCACAGGGTGTCTAAAAAGGTATGGCAACGTACTGAGGAGACGTTAGCGTTGATAGGACACCGATTGTGAAACGTGTTGATAGCATTAGAGGGCAGTGCTTTTTTCTGGAATGCTCGTGGTAAGAGAGGTACTCGAAAACCGAAAAAAAAAACGTTGAAAGAAACTGAAGACATACATAAAATGGAAAACGAAGGCATAGGAATACTTTGAAAGTTCTGGCATCTTTTATGGGACCACTAATACAGTTGGCTCCCTTAGTGCCACTGGTTGCCTCCCCTTGCTCTGCAGAGATTGTCCAACATTTGCCAAAGCCTAGAGTATCGATTGTGGGTCTTCAAAGCTATCTACCTTCGCACAAGATTACTCTTGGCAGAGATGCAAATAGAAGGATGATGATACTTCTTCCTCGAGGGAGTATTCACAAGATATTCAGTAATCAAGAACAATGCTGAATGAGTCTTAGCAATGTTAACATTTTATCTGCCCGCCGCCTTTTGTGAAGGATTTATCTGTAATTTGTTATTAGCTCGTACAAGCACCCAGCTGATTTAACAGTAAAATTCTACTTTATTAGCTCGTTTATTTATGGAAACTACTGGTTCATACGTGTGCACTTCTCTCTGTAATAATTAAATCAACTATGAATTTGTAAATAACATAACAAATTGAATGATCAATTATCTTTTAACAAAGGTAAAATAAATAAATGATTGATGAGTTAATATTGGTTTCTTCACTGAAGCTTCGCTGGAAATATAGGATTACAGTGTTCATTTGGTCCTGGTCTGATAAGTTTCAATTAGCTATCAGATTGATGAAGTGTTTCTGTTGGCTGCTGACCTCTCTGTCGATCAACGATGTCTTTGTTGAGGGCACGTCCCAAAAACGCTAGTGCTGGGGTAGCCGCTCCTGGTATTAATTACGAGTAACTTCACAGGCCGTTGAAGGTAGGCGTCTCGTGTCAACTACAAATCAACCACAGATTTGTCTTCAAAACTGGTATCATTGACTGGTACCACAAATGGCCTTGTAGACTCGTACCACGAACGTTAGAGGAAAACAAAAAACTCTGCTATGTTTTATGTTCTCTGATACTAATCAGGCGCATTACTGCTGTCTTTTCCAACAACTCTTTTTCTCAGCAATTTTATCACCTCTGAGTATACACTACAGCTCAGTGGATATGATAAAAATTCATCATTACTTTCAGTTAGCCTGAGTAAAATGTATGTCTGGACAGCGGAGAATGCAATAGCTTGTGCCTGGGTGAACATGTCTAAGTATACATAAAACTTATTACAAATGATAATAAATATATACACATAATATCATCATCATCCACTCCTTGCTCTATTCGGAGTTTGGGGTTACCTCTGCTTTTGGTTCCCTGTGAGAACTAGCACGAAGCAATGATCAGCGCTTTCCTGTGGCTGATCATAAATATATAATTTTCACATTCTGAGGTTGCTAGCCTCGTAAGGACCTGTCTAACCACCAGCAGTTCAAACATGTCAAATTAAAAGTATAAAATATATGTTACAACTCACCCCAATAGCTTTTGGGAACTCTAGATTTCTAGCTCAGTTGAACAGTATTTAAAATGTGATGCAGATACCTCGAACACGCATCTGGGGTATTATTTCTATTTAGAATCCCTCTGTGACTTGTGAGTGGTCCTGTACAATCTGGTTTCCTTATTAATATTGACGATTTCCTACTATTGTTTCAGCAGATGCTCTAATACGTTTTGTCCGGTCCCATAAGTTCAGAATCCTGACTCTATTTTTCCTTGGCTTTGTCTAGTTTGTCGACTCTGACGATCTTGGAATGCAGTGCCGTATGTCTAAAATGTACTACATTATATTGCAGCTTTAAGCCCAAGCTTCCGAAAGGCGTTCCCGACAAAACTTCCAGCCAGAACGAATGAATATTCGCATCCCAAATGTCAGCCAATAGTATTCAAAGTGCGTGTTATAATAACTCTCCTCATGAAATTTCTGCGTGACTCATACGTTTGTGAAATTCAAACAATCACTTTCCAAATAAAGAGTTGTTATTTCCGTCGACGATCGGTCATGTTCACTATTATCACATTTTCTAACTCACTTCTTCAAATGCCTCCCAAGATTGAGATTATCTGTCATTATTATCATAGGTAATTTCGGTGTCGGTGGTTTGAGTACATAGCTTATCAGACACTCCCGATCGCTTGCCTTAACACTGGAGCGATACAATTCCGTTTGCCTGTCTAGACAGACGTGGTTATGCAACTAAACCATTATTTCAAGTTCATCTTACCCCCAGTCAATCTGGTTATTATCACGTGGATGGTCAATTACGCCTTGACCTGACACGAATCCAAGTGTGGCCATGTAAACAAATCCAAGGAGTGGCGCAGCACAATTTTATGTGCTGAAAAATGAACAAATAAATGGATAATAAAGGAGAGAAAGAAGAGGCATAAATGTACGCGACCAAAATGTCGTCATACTTAGAGAAAACCTGTAAATCAAACAATTTGTAAACCTCCAACAAATTAATATTTAGTAGGTGTTGTAGTATATACTGAAGAGATGGCGTTAGTTGTTGTCCTTGTTGAAATTTTATCAAGAGGGTGTCTCTGTGCTTTATAATACAGAAGATTAATTTTCTCCAATTTAGCACCACAAGCAGACGATTCTGTTTGAAATATAGGAAAATATTCACCAAATTATCATATTTTAATAAATTTGTACCACTAAATGGAATCTTTCAAAATGAACCGTACTTTTGTAGTTGAGTGAAAAGGCCCTTGAGTATAAGAGTGAGATCCATCTTTGCTTCTTAGATCTGGAAAAAGGCATTTGACAAGGTCCCCTGGAACAAACTCTAGGACTGTTTTGCAAGGAAGAACATTCCATCAACTCTGATTCATGCTATACAGAGCTTCTACAAGTCTTGCAGAAATTATGTGAGGACGGCAAACCATAAGTCAGAAGAATTCAGGACCACCACTGGTGTAAGACAAGGTGATATCCTGCCACCTTATCTTTTCATACTCCTCATGGACGATGTCATCAAGGCATGTAAGGAGAGGACAGTAAAGTATTCAGTGGGGTACTGGAAGATGAAACAGGTCTGTATTTCAGAGCTGGCATTTGCTTATGATGTTGCCCTGATTGCTAAATCAGAGGTACATCTTCAATCCAACCTGCAAGTCTGGAAGGAAGAGCTGGAGAAGAGAGGGATGATCATAAGCAGCTCGACAACAAAAACCATGGTGATTTCACGAGAGGAAAGAAGATATCAGATTAAGCTGGGAGAATAGGTCATGGAGCAGGTCGACCACTTTAAATACCTTGGAGCTGTCATAGACCGGAAGGGAGGCATCAAAGAAGAGTTGGCTACCCGAAGAGCAGCAGCTGGGAGACATTTTAAGCCATAAATCGAGGACTCCTCAGCAAAAGAGAAGTTGGTAAGAAGATGAAGATGGCTGTGTACCGCTCCACGTATGTCCCAGTCTTGATGTATGGATGCGAGTCATGGGCAATGACTACAACCCACAAAAGCCAGATTCAAACCTCAGAAATGAGGTATCTGTGGAAGGTGGTTGAAGTAACAAGAAGAGACATGGTCCGCAACCAGACGATACGTCAAGTCCTAAAAACCCAACCCCTGCAGACCCAAGTAGAACAGTTCCAACTAAGATGTTTTGGCCATGTCTGCACATTGGCAGAGTGGTTAGGACATTTGCCTCTCGTGGCAAAGTTACCGGGTTCCGGGTTCAAAATCTCTTAATGTAAAGCTGCAGTGCACCAGTTGTGAATGAGTAATTGTCTCTGCTTTTGAGCTACGGGAGGACAAGACAGTAAGGAGGGAAACTGGTCATTCCAACACTGGTCCTAATATAGTTAAGTCTCTAACACTTGACTCCAACACGGCGGTATCTGGTATTGAACCTGCCTTTACTTGTTAAAGCACCAAATGTTTGACACGCCACTACACGTGGACTGTCACAATGGTATGAAACGCCAACGGATCATTCGCAATTGAATGTAACATAATTATATCTTAATTCATTAAGTAAAGAAGGAAATTGCCCCAAGTCGTTCCTGGGAGTCTCTGATGAGACGAAGAGATAATAGGCTTATTGCTCCATCAAGCATGTCGTACAAGGCGGCTAATATGAGGTTATGCAAAGTGCTGGCAGCCTGATCTTGTAATACAAACTGCTATAGAAGCACCACTGATAGAGCATGTGAATGTTTTGTGCAGGCGTCCTGCCAGGGGACCAGCAACAGTTAAGGGGGGATGCCCAAAACAGAGCTAAATGGAAAATGATGATATTAATGATAATGATGATGATGGGAAGAGACAACTATTCCTCAAGACATGCGAGATGCCAGGATTGTAACACTATATAAAAATAAAGGAGACAGAAGTGATTGCAATAACTACAGAGGCATCTCTCTTCTTAGTATTGTTGGTAAGGTTTTTGCCAAAGTCATCTTAATGCGACTACACAAGTTAGCTGAGCGCATATATCCAGAGTCACAGTGCGGATTCCGAGCTGGTAGATCAACAACAGACATGATCTTCTCTGTCCGCCAGCTTCAGGAAAAATCAAGAGAGCAGAAAAGGCCTTTATATATCGCCTTTATAGACCTCACAAAAGCATTTGACCTGGTTAGTAGGGATGGACTCTTCAAAATCCTCCTGAAAATAGGCTGCCCTTCTAAAATGCTGGAAATGATAAAGTCATTCCATGACGACTTGAAGGGAACAGTCCAATAAGGGAGGGAAACCTGAGGCCTGTAAACAGTAAATTAATATGAAACAAATATAAAGGTATGTTATCAGGCACTCGCAGGAAATAAAGAAGTAGAACACCAGACAACAGAAAAACAACAGACATGAGTGGCTTACCCAGGATTTGAACACTGGACCTTCCGTGCGACAACCCCGCCTAGCCATGCAAGCGAATCACACTATCCGCTCTGCCATCTACGCATCATCAAAAAATGATGTTTCAATGGCAGGTCAATAGTGCGAACCACAATACACGACACCAGAAGTTCTCCATGGGCAGTTCAGCCTATCAATTTGTAATAAATGTTTGTACAATACCAAACCTACCCACTATCCTGTTCTCACTGTTCTAGTCTACTATCATTTACTGGATACAGTATTAAGGTCCTAAGGGTCTTGTTGGATTCGGCCTATACTGCTTGATAGAAATACAACAGAAGTGATTGCGTCATTGATAGGCTGAACTGCCCATGGAGAACTTCTGGTGTCGTGTATTGTGGTTCGCACTATTGACCTGCCATTGAAACATCATTTTTTGATGATGCGTAGATGGCAGAGCGGATAGTGTGATTCGCTTGCATGGCTAGGCGGGGTTGTCGCACGGAAGGTCCAGTGTTCAAATCCTGGGTAAGCCACTCATGTCTGTTGTTTTTCTGTTGTCTGGTGTTCTACTTCTTTATTTCCTGCGAGTGCCTGATAACATACCTTTATATTTGTTTCATATTAATTTACTGTTTACAGGCCTCAGGTTTCCCTCCCTTATTTGTAATAAATGTTTGTACAATACCAAACCTACCCACTATCCTGTTCTCACTGTTCTAGTCTACTATCATTTACTGGACACAGTATTAAGGTCCTAAGGGTCTTGTTGGATTCGGCCTATACTGCTTGATAGAAATACAACAGAAGTGATTGCGTCATTAATAGGCTGAACTGCCCATGGAGGACTTCTGGTGTCGTGTATTGTGGTTCGCACTATTGACCTGCCATTGAAACATCATTTTTTGATGATGCGTAGATGGCAGAGCGGATAGTGTGATTCGCTTGCATGGCTAGGCGGGGTTGTCGCACGGAAGGTCCAGTGTTCAAATCCTGGGTAAGCCACTCATGTCTGTTGTTTTTCTGTTGTCTGGTGTTCTACTTCTTTATTTCCTGCGAGTGCCTGAACAGTCCAATATGCTGGAAGCACGTCACAGCCATTTGACATACGAAGTGGCGTTAAACAAGGCTGTGTTCTGGCTCCTACCCTCTTCGGGATCTTCTTTGCCCTACTCTTGAAACATGCTTTCAGAGATGCAACTGAAGGAATATGCCTTCACACTAGGTCAGATGGCCGTCTGTTTAATCTTTCAAGGCTGAATGCAAAAACAAAAATCAGAAGGGTCACTATAAGAGACTTGTTGTTCGCTGATGATGCTGCCTGCAGTCGTCACTCAAAGCCAACAGGAGCTTTAGAACTTGATGAATCGCTTCACTGAAGCATGCAAGGACTTTGGCCTCACAATAAGTCTAAAGAAAACGAATGTGCTGAGTCAGGATGCGGGTGCTGCACCAGTTATCACTATCGATAACTATGAATTGGCAGTGGTGCATCACTTCACATACCTAGGGTCTACCATCAATGACAAACTCTCACTGGATACAGAAATCGACAGCCGCATTGGCAAAGCTGCAGCTACCTTTTCCCGCCTCACATCGCGTGTTTGGGGAAACTCCAAACTCACAATGAAGACCAAAGCTGCGGTATATAATGCCTGCGTCACCAGCACACTCCTATATGGCAGCGAGACCTGGACGACCTATGCTAAGCAGAAAAGAAGGCTCAATACCTTCCATTTACGGTGTCTACGCCGCATCCTCGGCATCTCGTGGAAAGATAAAGTGACTAATGTCGAGGTGTTGTCACGTGCTGGCCTTCAAAGTATGTATACACTGCTTAGACAGCGCAGACTTCGCTGGCTTGGTCATGTTCGCCGCATGGAAGATGGTCACATCCTAAAAGATATCTTCTACGGACAACTAGCAGATGGCAGGAGAACAGTTGGGCGATCACAGCTGAGGTTCAAAGATGTGTGCAAGAGAGATATGAAAGCACTGGACATGGATCCAACAACATGGGAGGATGAAGCTGCCGATCGCACTAAGTGGCGATGCTATTTACGGCGCCAACTCAGATTGGGCGAAGAGAGGCTCACACAACAAGCAGAGGAGGGGAGAAAACGTCGAAAGGAGCACCAGGAAAATAAGCAGCTGAGGGCTGTCAGCTCAGGGGCGCATTCCCATAGTCAGTTATGACTGAAGGGGCTATTATTATGATGATGATGATGGTAATGATGATCGTGACGATGATGACGATGTTAATGATGATGATGAGGATGATTATGATGATTGTGATAATGATGATGGTGATGATGATCATGATGATGGTGATGATGGGGATGATGGGGATGGTGATGACGATGATGATGGTGAGGATGATCGTGATGATGGTGATAATGGTGATGATGATGATGGTGATGATGATGATGATGGTGATGATGATGATGGTGATGATGATGATGATCATGATGCTGATTATGCTGATAATGACAATGATGATGATGGAGCTAATGATATGATGGTGCTGATGATGATTGTGATGATGATGATGATGAAGATTATGATAATGAAAGAAGGTCACTTACTACATACAGGATGACATTTGTCCATCTTACATACCTCACATTTTTGCCTTTATCCCTATGCGATATGTTATCATCACGTGAAGACCACGAATAAATGAATCACTTTGGTATCACCACGTCGTGTAAGAGATATCTCTGAGATATAGTAACTATCTTCCATACCCCAGTTCAATACACTGAACGCATCTACACTTGTTTATCTCAGTTGTTAAGTGCTTATTAAGAGCTGCTCAAGACCAAAATAGAGTTGTTATTTCATTAAAAACAACTGAAATGATATCTGAAAGCTACTCAGCCAATCATTGCCTTTTCCGCCCCTTGGGTTCAGAGGTCAAGGCTGAAAAGGTTTCATTAATCTCATTACTCATCAGTATTTTTATCTTGAATACATGTCTATTTTGTTTCTGTTCTTAATGACATATATCTGCTGCACTTGGATATCGTGATGAAGCTTGTATCAAAGTACTTCATGTGCTTTTGTTGTGGTAGTTTTCGTAACAATTTGTTTTATACGATAAAGTGTCCAGCCGCACGTACAACCTCACATTAATCATCAGATAACATACATTATAATTACCTTTCCCTACCCCAATGAGCATAAATCTTCAACAAATTCATGCTAAGCCTCCTTGGCCAGTGCCATCCGTTTAAAGTCTTCCTATATCTTCTTTATGCCTTTCACGTCTATCCCCTGACCGTTCGTCACGTGCTTTTTCTATATCCTTCATTTTTCTTACTTAGAGACTTTAGAGCAATGACTGACTTGTAATGCTATCAACAGGTTTCACCAATATGTTAATGTCAGAATCGACGTCATTGCACTCCGGGAAAACCCATAGGTGCTCAGTCTCCCTCAGCAAATGTCTAAGGGTATGAATGCTAATGGTTCCTGTTGCGCATTGGTTGTATACACGGCGGATGCGTCCTCTCATACGTCCATCCCTGCTGGTCGTAGGCTTGATGCCTCTAATAGACGAACATGAAATGCCCTCAGTATTTCTTCCTTATCCATGGCCAATGCACCTTTTATGGGTGCTTTTGAAGCTAGTCTGTTTGCATCCCAATATGTGACCCACCCAAAACCAGCGTTTTCTTGTCATCTCTTGTTCCAATAGCACGTGTACATACATGCAAAGAAACATAAATGTATACACACATCATTCATAACCCCTCCACTCCCAAAGGAGCATAGGCCTTCAACAAAAACATGCCAAGTCCTCCTGTCACGTGCCATCATCTCAAGTTCTTTCCACGTTCTCCTCATCATTTTCACGTCTGTTTACAGCTCTCTTCTCCATGCACTTCTTGGTCTACCTCTGCCTCTCTTGCCCTGGGGGTTCCAGAACAAGAACTGCTTTGTAATGCTATGATCCACAACAATTTACAACACTATGACAATCACAAACACATAACACTCTAAAGATTTATCTTAAGTAAGTCAAGTGTTAACTTTTATACACTGTATTAGCTTTTTCAATATATAGATATCCTGATCCTACTACAATGTGAATCAGGAATCACAATCAAATGTAAGCACAATGTTTATGTACAAGAATTTATACAAAAGATCTTTGTCCAGACATATATTATTATGGTAATATGAGTGTAGTGTTGTGATGTATTATTATGAGGTAATACTGGCTTTTAGTGCTAGGTTGTTGTTGGTCATCACGACTTCATGTGTTTGTACTGGTGGAAATAATATTGAAGGATTCACAGATTCTGGTTTTTTAAAATTTCTGTCCCTTTTGTTTTTATAATAAAGTTCAGTTCAGGGTATTTTATTCAAGGTTGAGCTTTTTCGTGCTGACAAGCGCTTATCTCATAATGCAGCTGCAGGAAACCTGTATCCTCTGCTCGCTTGCTTCTCAGTTTGATAGTATGATATACAATGGCCGCTATCTTGTGCAAGGAGTCTGCTGCCAGCTTTCTGGATCACGCAGTCCTCAGACCGGACGATGCAATATCACCATCTATACCACGGCCCCTGAAATGAGAAGGTTGTGCCTCCTTCTTCATAACTAATATACAATATTATTCCACACTGAAGTACATGACAGTACAAACAAACATAAAGTTCTGCGCTTTAGGCCAACTGCTAGCTTTTCATGTGACAATATACACCAGTATTCCTCTCCCTAATGGTGACAACGCCTCTGCAATTCCAGCTGTAACCCCTTCCATAAATAGGATAGGTGTTATGTTACTATATGGCAATCCAATATATATATATATATGCCGTTATACTCCTCTCTGACAATCTTTTACATGGTGGAGCAATATCTAGGCTTTGCCTCATGTTTGCTACTGAACCACGCACATACAGACATAATTTATCATTTCACATTCAATTTTCATATAAAATACAGATTAAAAATGTCTAGCTTACCACAATTCGTAAGGAAATACACACTAAAGATGACTGGCACAGTTTGATCTGCGGTATGTCCAGGCTGTTATCATATATTTAATTTTGGATAACACTGCCTGCTCTCATCTCTCACAATGTGTAACGATATGGCGTCCCCTCTAAGATTTCTTCTGCCAATATCCAGTATATTGGCCAATCGTTTTGAATATTTTCAAAAGAGTACACAGTCATTCAAATATTTTCATTCACTTTTACTCCGTTTCTAGGCATTTATTTGTTATTCATAGGTCACCCAATCAAATTTCTTTTAACTTCAAAGTTCAGCCAATGGCCTCCCTCGTACTATCTTAGGCTTTCTGTCACTACTATGTTTCAACAAAATTCAGGGAATGCCATCCCAAGCAGATATGACCAAACCTGACAGTATCTCTGTTCTCTATATGTTTTATTATCAATATCTAATTATCTAATGGACTTTTTAGATAATTTATTACATATTCCTAGTCCACTAGCCTTCCTGTACACGAATATGTGATTTTCAAGGGGCTAAGTGGCGTAGTTAAGAATACGATCTTTTTTCGATGTTAAGTGTTTAATTTCAACTACCACCTGTTCAATTCTTTACGACTGTACTATCAGTATAAAGTCAGGAGCCCTACGTAAAATATCAGGTTTCCTAATAAGAATTAAACCTGTTTTCAAAACCTAACATCGTATCGTTAGTTTTTTTTCATCACTGTTTATTTGAAAAAATCAGGCCATGCACACTGCGAGTTGGTTTATTTTTAGACACACTGCGAGTGGCTTGCGTTACTGTGTTCCATGGTCCGTCTATCTCTCTCTGTTTTTTTTTTCTTCTAAGCCCGTCTGTCTTTCCAAGGCTAACCTTGTGCGCGATTTTGTACTAATGTTAGTTTTTAAAATCAAGGTCGTCTAGAAGATTTTACTACACATTCTATTTTTAGAACTACGGTTATCGCCGTATCGTTAAGCCTAAGCATTTTATTTAGGAACGAACGAATTAGGCCAAGTAGAAATCTTGTGTTAGCCATTACGGCGTTATACAACGAAGGCGTTATCTATACTGGGAAAGCACTGGCCTTTCTCCATTCTTCTTCCTATCGTATTATTTCGTTCTGCTTTACATTTATGTGCTAATTTATATATATGGGTATTAGAATTTTTCACCACAGTTGCCAATGTAGCAATGTTCAACACGTGCTCATCTATAAGAAAAAATGCATGACATCTATAGACACAGGAATTTATTAAAAGTGTCTGGGCCATGTTAATCTTGTAAGAAGTCTTTTCTTTCCTAATATACTGGCTTAGTTAATGACAGCTCTTGGTAATTAAACGGTAGATTTAGAAAGCCGGTGAATTTATATCTATGTAGCCTTTGTTGTGTTTTGTCCTGTTTTTTTTAAACAGTTGTTATTGTGGTTCAAAATCCACACCATTGCATCCAGGGTAAACCCATATGTGCTCGCAAAATATGTCAAAGGGTATGAATACTAACTGATTCTGTAGCGCTCTGGTTGAATACACGCCTGACCTTTCCTCTCATTCGTCCATCCTCTCTAGTTTTATGATTGATGTCAAACTCCAACAGCCTAAGTCGTGATGATTCATATATTGCAGCGTCGGTCTCTAACAGGCAATTGTCTTTCGTATCACTCCATTATCTATATTCAGTGTTCCCACCGTGGATGTAAATATAAAACAGAATTATACGAAATAAATTACGTCTGTACGTTTTAGTTTAGAAAGAGTCAATATCTATGCAAATTAGGTTCGTGTTTTCTGTCCTTTGCTGGGTTTCGCTCGAAGTCCTACCCGCATTTACTACATCCCTTGAAAAACCTAATTGGTTTCACAATGGTGTACAGATAACGGACTCTATGTTATTCAGAACAGCAACGATTCTCTCTTACGTTCGGTCAACCATTAACTTTTATTTTTAATCTTGAGTTTTCAATTTTCTTTCAAAGAAAAACTGTACTTGACCATATCGACTATGTAACAGGGTAGACTATTAAGTAGCTACAACTGTTAGCCTTATAGTAAAGTATTTTATGAATGACTAGTCAGATAAATAAACCACTAGTCAAGAATCAATGACATCATCAGTCATGACACACATGAACCCATGATGTCATCAAACCTTGTGTGGCCTCCATACAAGTCAGACCGGAAAGCATTTAGATTAGAGAGAACTTTAAATAATGGTTGGTCATCATCACATAGAAACAATAATTTCAGACTAGAGGATTTGTAGATGGTTAGGTTAAAGATTATTTCAACAGTCCAATAGCCCCCAAGACCAATTATTAGAAGGTTTCCGGTCTTAACTCCAATAAGAAATACTTCCTCTGGCGAGCCATAGCACCAGACAAGTATAAAGACTGATGCATCTTAGTAACGAAGAGAGAGCTTGAGACAGTAACTCAATGCTAGAGTCAAACCAACATAGGGCGTTCTTTAATCGAGGTGTGGAGCAACTTGGCGCATCCCCTATTACTGAACGAAAAAGCCCTTGACTCATACGGTTTGGATAATGAAATAACCGTCTAGAAATCTCCTACCGACCAGGAAAGTTAGTGAACCCGCGCTAACCCCTGCCACGATCATGTGTGTGGTTCATTCCACTTGAAGTAAGTTCGATCTAGTTTTGATTGAAGTCTCGAATCGTATTTTATTTCGCTAGGATTTCCACAGATCATAAAACGACTAGAGTATTGAGGAGCCGTAAGCCTTTCGCCTTGGAGGCTAAAGCTGGCAGTTTTCATTTCCTTCCCCACCAGAAATATATCTCGAGCTGCCACTGTTTGCTTGAAATACGAAACGAAAATAAAGAACATCTTTTATAACCATTTGGACGTATCAAATGCTCTGCACCATTGAAAGTTTCCATTGACTGTTCGAGTTGCTGATTACTTACCAGCCTTTCAAGATCTATATTAAATCCGTAAAGGCACTTACGAGTTCTCTTAATTCCCTGGGTTGTCCTTTCTTCTGGAAGTAACACCTTTGGTGTGTAACCAGTCTTTCCCAGAAGAACCCCTACAAAGAAAGTCTTGGGATTGTTTCCCTTATATCAAGTGATAGACGGATTTACATCCCCTCACAAAATTCTCCCGGTCACACTATTACCCAATTTTTGGTGCCGTGACCTTTCACACACTAGAGATATCAATCATTTTTGGTGTCGTTAACCAGCTCTTAACTGCTTTTTAACGATGGATTCGGCTACTCAACAGCTTGAGCATCAGGTGCTTTTGTTGCAACAGCAAAATCAAATGCTTCAAGAACAACTAGCACTACAACAAGCAGCGAGTCAAAATTTGCCTGATTCTTTTGAAAATTCTTCAAGCACGTTGCAGTCGATCGCTAGTACTCTTAGCTCCATAACACAGAGCGCCAACTTCCAGAATATTAATAACATTGTGAAGCCATTTCATGGTGATGCTACTCAATTTCGCCAATGGCTTATAGACATGGACAAATTTGTATCTTTGATCCCTACGGCAACCGATGAGGACCGAAAGCGTGTTGCATTCCTCTCTTCACAGTCATTAGTGACTGATTTTCTGCGCCGTCGTGCACAACACTTTCCTAATGAAACTTTCGCTTCACTAAAGAAAGCACTGGTCAGCCGTTATTCTTCCATAACTGACTGTCAACACGCGTGGACTTTACTTCGTGGAATACGCCAGGATAGGCAGGAACCTGTCCAATTCTATGCGGACAGACTATTGAACTTGGCAGAAGATGCCTTCATTGACTCTTCGTCCACATCTGCGGATATTGATCGGCAGCTTGTCGGTATCTTTATTGATGGATTATCATCCGACACATTAAAATTGCATTTGATCCGCAAGGATCCTCAAACTGTCACGGATGCGATTCAACGGGCCATCACAGAGGACAATGTAAAGAAACGCTTTACCAACCGTCTCGGTCGTGAGCCTCGCCTTGATCACAGAATTGACGAGGAACCGATGGACGTTAGCCATTGCCGCCACTCTTGGCAGCAATCTTCGAGATTACCACAGCCCCCCTCTAATGATTGCCACCATCAAAGCCAACATCGACGCCTTCATCATCCACCAGCGCCACAGGTCCACCAAGTATCTTCAGTAAAATGTTACACTTGTGGACAAAGGGGACACATCTCGCGCAACTGTTTTCAAAGGCAACAATACAGCCCACCACAGACACAAAGTAATACCGTGCCACAAAGACAACATTACCAGAACAGGCAACAACAACCTAGTCAACCTTTATGGCTCCATACCGCTCCTGTGTCCTCCCCCCAAGGTCATCCACAGTCCTTCTCACGTAGACAGTCCCGTCCTACACCCTTAATGAATCAGGGAAACTCTTGGGTTGCCCAGTAGCCAGGACCATACCGGGTAGCCTGAAATCATCTTCACATCGGTCCTTCCGTAATAACTGTTTTCTTTCCTCCCCACCTACGGTGTCCTCCGCCTCTCTTTCTTATGTCTCTCCTCCTTCTGTCACTCCGGATCCTTCATCGTGCCTTATCTCCATCAACATGAAAAGCTACCGTGCTCTTGTTGATACTGGAGCAACTGTTAGCCTCATCCGTGAACAGTTGTTTCGTCAGATTCGTAGGCACGTAAAATTTTTTCCTTCATCTACTCATTTAGCCTCCGTTACTGGCCAACCTTTACGTTCCATTGGAACAGCGATGATAAGCCTCAAGATTGGTTCACAATCTATTGTCCATCCATTTATCATCACAAGAGGCATGTCCCGTAACTTTATTATTGGTCGTGATTTTCTCCTTCGTCATCACGCCAGAATCTATTTTGACTTGAGACAGATTCGCGTCAATGGTGAATTCATCCCTCTTCAGGATGATATCCACATTGCATCCCTTGTCCGCCTCATTAGTCCTGTAACCTTAAAGCCTCACTCTTTAACTATAGCCACTGGTCGGGTCAAACGATCTGACTATGTCTCTTCTGGCCATTCTGTCATGGTGGAACCATTGCCTGATGTAGACATCATTGATGATCCCTGCATCAATGTTGTTGATGGCAATGTTCAGATTTCCGCTAAGCGCGATTTTCCTGTCATGCTGTTAAATACTTCTGGGAAACCTGTAACTATCCAACGTGGTACAGTGATTGCTCACTTAGCATCACATTCCCTACCTCCTCGTGCCTCAGTTCCTCCCAACACAGTGTGTGATACCCGCCCCTCCACTACTCCTTCACATTTAATTTCTCAACCTCCCTCATCATCCCCCAACACCATTGGTGCCGTTACTAATGCGCGTGTATCGTTTAGTAATTACCCTCCTCAGCGCCGTTCACTTTCCTCACCTACCTTTACTTCCGGGTATCGTTTTTCTCCTCCTCAGCCTCTTTTCCCACAACTTTCTCCTTCTCCCTCCTCCTCCCTGAATGTGCCACCCACACGCCTTGCTCAATTAATGGAACAAGTGACCACTGACTCCCCACATGCCAGTCGCATTCGTCAGTTCGTCAAGAAAAATCATGATATTTTTGCTTTCTCAGACATGGAACTGAAGAGAACCAATACTGTAACAATGGAAATCCATACCACCACTGAAGTGCCTGTCTCACTAAAGCCGTACCACACTCCACTTAAGAATAGGGAGATCGTGGAGAAATCGGTTACGGATATGTTAGCAGCAGGTATCATTGAGAGATCCCGATCCTCCTGGTCTTCCCCCATTGTAATAGTCACTAAGAAGGATGGTACTAATCGCTTCTGTTGCGATTATCGGGCTTTAAAAGCCATCACCAAAGTTATCTCATACCCCCTTCCTCGGGTGGACGATATCTTGGCAACCGTTGGCAAATCTAAGTGGTTTACTACCCTAGATGCCCGTTATGGATTCTGGTGCATTCCGATGTCACCGGAAGCCAAAATGAAGTCCTCTTTTACTACACATATTGGGAGTTACCAATGGAATGTCATGCCATTCGGTCTAAAGACCAGCCCTGCCACGTATATGTCCCTCATGGACGAAGTACTGAAGGGCATGCAATCTTACGCCTTGGCTTATGTTGATGACATCCTGATTCATACTCCAGGAACCCTTGAGGATCATTTACTCCATGTGGAGAAAGTTTTTAACCAATTGAGAGCACATAATGTTATGCTCAAGTTAAGCAAATGTGCCTTCCTACAGACCGAAGCTAAATATCTTGGCTTCATAATCAACCAAGATGGTGTCCGACCGGATGATGCTAAAGTGCAGGCCATCCGTGATATGCCCCCTCCTACTTCTGTTCGCCACGTTCGCGGTTTCTTGGGCAGTTGTTCCTACTATAGAAAGCATATAATCAATTTCTCTCGAGCTGCTGAGCCTCTTATTGCTCTAACAAAAAAGTATGCTCGTTTCCGATGGACTGACGCCTGCCAAGATGCTTTCAATTATCTTAAGTCTTCCCTCACTAAGATTCCTCGTTTAGCATATCCAGACATTAGACGTCCTATGATTTTGTATACGGACGCTTCTTTTCGGGCCGTTGGTGCTTGCCTTGTCCAGGCCAACGTTTCGGACTCTCCTCCGATTATTGCCGAAGTCCCAAACGAGATGCCTATTGCGTTCCTCTCTCACGCACTTAGTCGGTCTCAACAAAAATGGACCGTTACTGAGAAGGAAGCTTTTGCCATACACTATGCGTTGCAAAAGTTAGACTTCTATCTACGTGGTACAAAGGTTCTAATCCGTACCGACCACAAGCCTTTGCTCACTTGGCTATCCAAGACGTCTGAGCAACCCCGTAAGCTACAAACCTGGGCTCTGAATTTACAGAGTTATGATGCTACAATTGAGCATATTCCAGGAGAACATAACACTGTAGCTGACCTTCTGTCTCGCATACCATATGATACTTGTACAGATCCCTCCTATTCTTCTCGGCCAGATCCTAAGGCGTCATCAGACCTTGACGATAACGCTAAAGAAATACTTGTCATTAATGCTGACTGTCCTCCTCCTGTCATTTCTACTCATGACACTTCTTCCAGCTCTCCTGATGAACTCCTTTTTCCTTCTTTTACTGCGAAGGAACAACTTCGAGATCCTGCGCTCCTACAGATTCGCTCTCAGTTTCAGCGAGACCCAAAATCCGTTTCCAATTACACTATTCAATCCTCTGATAACGTTCTTTACTGGATTAACCCTAAATGTCCAGATAAACTCCTCATCTGTCTTCCAAAGCATCTTATCCCTCGTGTTCTTCATGATTTCCATGACTCTAATGGACACATGGGGCGAGATAAAACACGAGACATTATTTCTAAACGATATTACTGGTCTTCTCTCTATAAGGACGTTGCCGAATATGTTGACTCTTGTAGAACATGCAAGCAGCGCAACATGCGTCCTCTGCGTATCCCTACCCAACTGATGTCTCTGACACATTTCCCTATGGAATGCGTCAGCGTTGATCTATCTGGTCCCTATCCTCTTTCTCAGTCGGGTAATACCCACGTCTTACATTTTGTAGACCAGTATTCTGTCTGGCCCGAATGTTTTCCACTTCGTGGCTCTTCCTCTGAAGAAGCAACTGAAATCTTCCTTAATGATTTTGTGCCTCGCCACGGCTATCCTAAGACTATTCTTTCCGATAATGGGAAGCAATTTACTGGTCGACCTTTCCATTCTACTCTAGCAGCCCTTAATATAAGACATAAGATGACCAGCTTCTATAGGCCCCAGTCAAATGGTCGCAATGAACGAATGCATAAGACTCTTCATGATATCCTCTCCAAATTCACAGCTGACAATCCGCAGTATTGGGATTTTTATTTACCCCAAGCTCTTGAGGCTCTGCGTGTCAATGTGAATGATACGACTGGTTTCTTCCCATTCTACCTTTTGTATGGCAGGGAACCACGCCTACCTTTGGATAATCTCCTTACTCCACAGCGGAAATATATGGGTGATAATCCCATTGAGATTATCCTACGACAAAAACGTTTCGCCCACCAGCAAGTTCACCATAACGCTCTCAAGGTGTTTAAGAAGCGACAGCGTTTGCTTGATAAGGGCACTAACCTACCCTCCTTCCAAGTTGGTGACTTGGTCTGGTTTAGGAAGCATGTCCGTAGCGATAAATTTGATCATCGCTGGCTTTCCGGGTACAAGATAGTTGAACAGACATCCCCTGTTACCTTCGTGATTTGGAATGAAGAGCGACACCACGAAACCAAAGCTCATGCTACCCAATTGCGACTAGATGAGCAACGCCCCTACACTGTCCCTCCTCCCGCTCTTCCGTCTGGCCGCCCAATGCGAAATGCTACCCTCCAGTATAACCATTCAAACTCTCCGTCCATGTCTGAACTTTCATTTAGTCCTCCATCAGACAACATCAGATCTACCCCCGTCTCATTTACCACTCCCCCTGCTCCGCTTACACCTGTTCAGCCCCATGATTATGATGCTTCCTCATCAGATAGTGATAGTCCTACCAGAGATAATGCTTTACACAGACTCCGGTCTAGAGTAGTCCGTCGAGCTGCTGTTCCCTCCACCTCCAAGGTACCTTCTCCTTCTTCACCCTCCCATATGGTTGATCGTACGAGACGTTATCGTTCTTGTTCCACCTCTGAAGGTCCTATCCCTCCTCCTGAATTGTACTCCCGTATCCACGCCCGTGACGCGCGTTTAGCTGAGTTACCCTCCATTACTCCGGGCCCCTCTCATGCTTCGCCTCAGCATGATGTCATTATACCTCCAGTTGCAACAACTCCTGTCGTTTCCTCCCCTCCTCCCTCTGTTCATATCTCATCTAACCCCGCTCTTCCTCCCTCTGATTATCCAATCCACCTTCCTCCGACCTTGATACCGCCCTTGATTCCGACTTTTTGGATGAAGAACCTACTCTTCCAACCTCTGAGTATTTTCCTCCCCCTCCGTCAGACCTTGACAGTTCCCCCGATTCTGCTTCCTCCGATACTGAACCTGATCTTCCTTCCCCCCCCCCCCAGCTCGTTTTCCTCCTAAACGTCGTCATTCGACATCATCTGGCGATTCTGCACCCCTTCCTAAATACCTTCTCCAGCAGGCCGCCCATGTGCGTCCCCGTATTCGTCACTCCCGTGGTTATGTTCATTCTCCTCACCGTAGTCCCTCTCCTCCGCCTCCGCCCCCGCCTGTCACACCTCCGTCCCGTAGATTACGCATTCCCCGCCGTTGTCCACCTACCATTCCACAGTCTCCACCACGAAGCTCTGTCCCGTCCACTCCTGTTGTCCATGCCATTGTCCCTACACCCCAACCTATACAGCACGATCCTCGCCTGTCATCGCAAGACATCGTAAGATTGGAAGCGATGAATATTTTAGCGAAGATGATTACGAATTGAACTGTACATACTTCCAGATGACATTTCCTGTCATGTTGACATTTCCTGCCCTGATGTCGTTTCAAGCACGATGTAAAAACCCTGTTTCTCGTGTATTACGAAACAAGTCTCTTGCCCAATGCTTCCACTGCTGAATTGTTTGATCCTGATGTTGCAGTGAAGACCAACTGTTGTGCATCCCTGGACATCTCGGTTGCGAACTTTTGTCAGGTTTGCAAGTTCTGCCATAAAGTCCAAGAATCCCTATTTATTGAGAACTATTACATTTTGGTCCGCAAGGAAAACATTGATGAATCTCCCAGTACATGAACAGTCACCCTTGCGGCCTCCTTTCAAACATTGATGATGGAGATATCCTGATTCAAAAGAACAGTGTAGTCATCATATATTGCTGATGTACTTCCTTTTACACGGGTATTGTTATTAAGTCACGTTAGTTTTGACTAATTTAATGTTAGACTATCTTTTATCTCCCTTTGTTTTTTTTGTTCCCATTACTTTTTACCATCTTTTATCTCCCTTTGTTTTTTTTCCTATGCTTTTTACCACCTTTTATGTCCCTTTGTTATTTTTTTTGCTATAAGATTTTGCTCAGAATTGAGTGTGCTGTTGTCCTGTTGTACCTAATAAAAGTGTTTAACTAAAATACATTTTCACCCGCCACTAATGTTGGCATCATCCATGACTTATTATAATAATGATTCCATTTTTGCTTTATGCTTGTTGAAGTTCCAGTTATTGTTCCACTAACACATGTGATTTAACTATTTGCCATTTCTCCATTGAGTACCATAGTCCTTTGATTGCCATGTTTCCAATCCTTGCATTATTTCCGGTTATTGTTATACCGGTGTAGTCATTAGTTTTATAATGAGACTTATTCATGTTTTCCATACCTTACCACCAAGTGTTGTGGTTCCATTTTCATTTTGTTTCAATTAATTTTATTTTATCACCCACTTCAGTTGAAGTGTAGGGTGATAGCCATTTGTAAGTCCGCCATATTTTATGGGCACCCGCCATTTTTGTTCCCAGTTCTCCTTTGCGACGTTAACTTGCTTGTCATGTTGTATTATGTTTTATAATGTATTTGAGAGATATTTGATAACTATCAACCCATAAAAGCGGTCTGCTAGTTGGTTGATGATTGTTCAGTTCCATTATTGTTATATTTTTTGCCCATTATTATTGCTAATGGTTCCTACCATGTCATCCCCTGTCATTACTTATGTCCCTTGATTATGTCCATCAGTCCCTACTTATGTCCCTTGATTATGTCCAGCAGTCCCTACTTAAGTACCTTAACTATGTCCATCAGTCCCTACTTAAGTACCTTAACTATGTCCATCAGTCCCCACCACTTACAATTAATTCTTGAAATGTTAATTGAGTCATCCATCATTCCCATATATTGATTGTTGTATTCCATCCGACATGATTTCTGGTGGGATACATGAACCCCGATATTTTTAGGGATTAGTCATTTTTTAGGGACTAAAGTGTCTCCTTACGGGATACACTTTGGCGGCCCCCGGGCGTATGTAACAGGGTAGACTATTAAGTAGCTACAACTGTTAGCCTTATAGTAAAGTATTTTATGAATGACTAGTCAGATAAATAAACCACTAGTCAAGAATCAATGACATCATCAGTCATGACACACATGAACCCATGATGTCATCAAACCTTGTGTGGCCTCCATACAAGTCAGACCGGAAAGCATTTAGATTAGAGAGAACTTTAAATAATGGTTGGTCATCATCACATAGAAACAATAATTTCAGACTAGAGGATTTGTAGATGGTTAGGTTAAAGATTATTTCAACAGTCCAATAGCCCCCAAGACCAATCATTAGAAGGTTTCCGGTCTTAACTCCAATAAGAAATACTTCCTCTGGCGAGCCATAGCACCAGACAAGTATAAAGACTGATGCATCTTAGTAACGAAGAGAGAGCTTGAGACAGTAACTCAATGCTAGAGTCAAACTAACATAGGGCGTTCTTTAATCGAGGTGTGGAGCAACTTGGCGCATCCCCTATTACTGAACGAAAAAGCCCTTGACTCATACGGTTTGGATAATGAAATAACCGTCTAGAAATCTCCTACCGACCAGGAAAGTTAGTGAACCCGCGCTAACCCCTGCCACGATCATGTGTGTGGTTCATTCCACTTGAAGTAAGTTCGATCTAGTTTTGATTGAAGTCTCGAATCGTATTTTATTTCGCTAGGATTTCCACAGATCATAAAACGACTAGAGTATTGAGAAGCCGTAAGCCTTTCGCCTTGGAGGCTAAAGCTGGCAGTTTTCATTCTGGTGTATAACCAGTCTTCCCCAGAAGAACCCCTACAAATAAAGTCTTGGGATTGTTTCCCTTATATCAAGTGATAGACGGATTTACATCCCCTCCACAAAATTCTCCCGGTCACAACTACTTCACTGTAGAAGACAAGTCTTCTAGCCTGTACAAGGACCATTTTGAGTCTATAACTTTCTGGTCGACATGTTTGTTGTTCTCTATGTTTCAAAGCCATACAATAAGTCTATGTTGACACTGGAGCTGAAGAAGTACAATTTTTGCATGGGACTTATTTCTTAGTATTATCCATATGTACGCCAATGCAATGGATATTCATTGTGCCTGCTATTTACTTATGTTGATGTCACTGTTCATACTGTTGACGTTGTCTACGTTTCTCTCATATTTATGTGCGATCCACATCATGTGATGGTGTTTCTCCAAGCGTAATCTGGCTATTATTTGCTGCCATAACGCTAGCAATCAATGTCTGCCGTCTGTGTATTTTTAGATCCTGGGCGCCACCTCTTATCAAGAAAACTCAGTGTGTTTTGCATATGGTTAATGTTATGAGACAGCTCATCGACAAAAACTAAATTGTCCAGCTGGTTTGCTAGAATCGACTAAGTTTAATTCTGTTGGTCGATACAGTTGTGTTGATAATCCAATCTACAGCCATTAAGAAAAGAAATAGGCGAAATGTATCCTTATGGCACCACGATTCCCATCTCAAATGGTTTGTTCTGCAAAGGTAAAAGAATTCTGCATTTCATATATACTTTTCTTATCAAGTAACTGAATTGTTTTTTAGGAACAATACTTTCAAGGTGATTCTAGTTCAAAAATGTAGACGAAAAGTCTGCGTTTTTTTTTTTTTTTTAGCAATTTGAATGCTAACCAAGAGAGCTCTGCTGAGAATAATAGGTTGGCATTTCCCCATTAAATTGTTCTAATCGCATGTATTATTAGATTCTTTCAATGAGAGATGAATCTTGCTCATAAACCGTGTAAATGTAGCTTAAAGTTGGGGGCAATCCCCCCAGGGAAAAGTTGATAGATGGATGGAAAACACTCCAATGAATTAGTTCGAGAAAAAAAAAAGAAAATGAGGAAGATAATGTTGATGATGATGATCAGGAGGATGATGATGATGATGGAGAAGATAATGAGAAGACTAGCAAAGCCATTGAAATAGTTTAAATCCTTCTGTTACGCCTTTTCATCACGGTATAATTCTTATTCGCCATGAAATGTGTAATGGGTACATGAACATTTCTGAATACATGTGTGTTCAGTACAGAGCTTTAGAACGGAGCCGGGAGCTGGAGTTCGGAGCAGCGAAGCAGTCGGTTTTTGCCCGGAGCTGGAGTTTGGGGGCAGCGAAGCAGCCGGTTTTTGCCCGGAGCTGGAGTTTGGAGCAGTGAAGCAGCCGGTTTTTGCCCGGAGCTGGAGTTTGAAGCAGCGAAGCAGCCGGTTTTTGCCCGGAGCTGGAGTTCGGAGCAGCGAAGCAGCCGGTTTTTGCCCGGAGCTGGACTTTGGAGCAGCGATGCAGCCGGTTTTTGCCCGGAGCTGGAGTTTGGAGCAGCGAAGCAGCCAGTTTTTGCCCGGAGCTGGAGTTCGGAGCAGCGAAGCAGCTGGTTTTTGCCCGGAGCTGGAGTTCGGAGCAGCGAAGCAGCCGGTTTTTGCCCGGAGCTGGAGTTCGGAGCAGCGAAGCAGCTGGTTTTTGCCCGGAGCTGGAGTGCAGCCGGAGCAGAGAAAATGTTGACTGCTACACTGCTTCAGTCTCGTTTTTTTTTAACTTTTAAATCAAAATGAATGATACCATGCTAAATGTCAAGAATTCAAATAGCATATTTAATGGCTTGTTTTATTCGAAACTGATTTAATCTTTCCCAATACATCTTCAAGGTTATTTAAGTCGAAAAAATGAATATCACACTTTTAAATTAAGAACAAAACAAAACAAAATGGTACACCTGTGTAATGCCAGATCAGGTTTGTATTTACTCAGAATAACACCTTTGTAATGCTTAAATGTTGGCAACACCCGAATTTAAAAAAAATATCATTTGTTAAATAATGTCACATTTATTTAAAAATCAAATAAATTCTTTTCTATCATATATCATTATCATCATCATTATCATCATCATCATCGTCATCATTATTACTTACTTACTTAGTCGTCCCCCTTCTACCGTGAGGTGTAGAGGTTTGGAAGAGAGAGCGCCAGACTATCCTATCGGCTGTCTTCCTCCTGGCCTGGTTCCATTCTAGTCCTCGGTCCTTTAAAGATTGTCTAATGTTGTCCTCCCAGCGGACTCTGGGTCGTCCTAGAGGTCTAGATCCCTGGCTCTTAGTTTTCCATGCTTATCGGGGTAGCCTATCTTCTCCCATTCTGCAGACATGGCCAAACCATCTTAGTTGGGACTGTTCTACTTAGATATGCAGGGGGTGAGATTTTAGGCCTTGACGTATCGTCAGTAGTAGGGAATGGCGGACTTAGGTAGTATTCTGGAGGAGCGATGGAGGAGCTATGGAGGCGCAAGATGGCGGACTTGAGATAACAAGAAGAGGATATATTTAGAGGTATTTTTAGATACATATTTAGACATATATTTACATAACAAGAAAACGATATATTTAGATAACAAGAAGAGGGTATTTTTAGATAACGAGAAGACTTTGAGACAATAGGATATATTTACATAACAAGAAGACGATATATTTAGATAACAAGAAGAGGATATATTTAGATAACAAGAAGACGATATATTTAGATAACAAGAAGAGGATATATTTAGAGGTATTTTTAGATAACGAGAAGACGATATATTTAGATAACAAGAAGACGATATATACATATAATAGGGAGATATATTTAGACAATAGGAAGACGATATGTATACGAACAGTTATACGTTATATTTAGACATATATTTATATATATATATTTTACAACAGTTAGACGATATTTATACGAACAGTTATACGTTATATTTAGACATATATTTATATTTTACAACAGTTATACGATATATTTAGACAAACAGTTAGACATACAACAGACGATATAGGTAACAAAAAAGAATTTTAGTTAATATATTTTATATTCAGTAGTGTTTTTGTAGTATCAAAACATATATATATATATAAGAGTACATATATAGTATTGTTTAACATAATACATTGTGCAGTAATTTTTTATCAAATGAATGTACAATTGAAAAATAATTATATAGGAAAGACAGTTTGTATATGGTAACATTATCAAACATTGATATTTTACAATTATCAAATCACATATGAATGTACTGTGTTATATATATATATATATATTAGTGGTGTTTTGTTACAAAATATACATTTTCACAGATTTATTTACAATAAAAATATCACAGGGGTACAGGCCAGACCTTGAGGGGTGTCGTCACATTGTTGTCACGTCGTAAGAAATAAAGAGATTATGTATATACCTGTAGGTATCTGTGTATTGTGTTTTGTGTGTACATAGTGGAAGACAGTTTAAATGTTGAGGGGTGATGTGGTGACGATGTCGGGATGTACCTGTCGTTTGATGTAAAAGTAAGATAGGGCGTTGCGGTGTTGTTCGTATGTGTAGATGGAGGATTTGTGTGCACGGAACCCGATATTTTTCCCACCCTGTGCTTGTTGTGTGTTGAGGACGTCTAAGAAAGTGTGTTTGTCTACTTTGTTGTGGTGTTTGTTGAGTCCTTTGGTGGTTGTTTTGTCATAGTCACCAAAACAGTGATACGTCTTGCTACAGAGGGAAACCATCCCTCTGCCTTCGTACTCTAATTTAAAAAGGCCCGGTGTCCGTTTGTCGAATAATTTTTGTTCACGGCATTTTTGACAAAGGGCGCGCGTTTTACCCTCGCTAGCTACAAAGTCGGGTCTATGGTCGGGACATACCTCGGCGGGGAACCACTAGTGGTAGGAGCTATAAAATTCTCGTCGCATAGCGGGCTTAACAACGTCCGCTAGGTTATTCGCGCTAAGGGCCAAGTAAAGACTGTCTGTGTCCGTCTCGCACAACTGAAAGTCTGACCTATCTACAAATTTATCTAGACAGTCGTAGTAAAATTCTAACATGCGTAATTTTGCGTATTGGTAGACGAAAAATCCTATCTGAACGGGCAGGTCCCAACATATAGTCTGTTTAAGTTTTTCTACTTCGAATATGTCGACCGTCACTAACGTCATTTTCCTAAAGCGGGGTGAGTTTATTTGGTCAGAGGTACCCTCTCCCATCGTGTATGAGACATCCACATGCTTCGCCTTATTGGTCAATGTTTTTCCATAAGCCGCGTTACCCAACAGTTTCATGGTCTCGCTGGTTATGGCGTAGGCAGGATCAGTATCACCTTGTCGACGCGCGTTCGAAACAGTGTCCCCAAACCATTTGAAACACGTCGCGGGTGTATACTCAATCACATGGTAGATACAGGTGACTTTTAAGCCTTTGATTAAGTACCACCGAAGCAGAGGTGTTGTCAACAGAATTTTCTTGCCCACATAACTCCCGACCAACGTCCGTCTGGGGGTAGTCAATAGTGTATGTTTTTCGGCGTATTCCCGCATGAAAGGCCCAATATCTTCCCTCGTGACGTCGACATTCTTAAAAATGGGCGTCATTTCAGAGAAATGTTCTTTTAAAGAGTCGGGGACATGTATGTCACACTCGACTAGACCAAACAAGGTCTCGTCTAGCACCGAGGCGAGAATATTCTCCTTTGATAGCGGGTACCGACATTTGGTGTAAGATGGTTTCTGGGTCGGGAAGGTGGCGTTCAGAAAACGATGGATTGATGGCTCGGTTTTCTTCAATGCCTGCCACTCACATTCCCACATTTCTACCAATTCGACGTTGCAATCGTCCCGTAAATAAGAACTTATTTCCACCGTCTTCGCGTACAACTCAGACAAAGGTTTGTTGTTGACTGGGTTAACGTCACGACCGGTGGTTAGTGGGCAGTTAGGGTGGCCGTGGAATAGGCACCCATGGAACTGGTAGGCGGTACGAGAGTATTTGTCCCAACCGTCTACCCTAATGCATATATCACCCAACGCCTTCTCACACCCGTTAAACTGGGTTTTTAAGGTCACTTTATTTTGGTGGGAGACCAAAGCCAAATAATCGCGGCACTGCACGGTATATTTGTGAACTTTGTGGTGCTTGAAACCATCCTCCTTGTACTGTCTAACGGGAAAGTCAGTGGGCATTTTCTGCATTATCGCCCACAAATAAAGGGCGTTGGCATCAAAACCTTTAATGGCTTGAACCGTTTTGCCACCTCTAATGCGGGTTTTGCCTTGCTCGTGGAACCTGTGAAAAATAATTAAGGGTCCCCCGACTATATTTTGGCGCAAGGTGTTATGCAAATCTGCCTCCTGCTTCGAGCATAAAGAAAACATGACGTTGGACGGGAGTGTTTTGAAGAGGTACTTTAACGTGACACCGGGCACGGAGATCGCGTCTTTAAACATGTCTACACCTAGGTGCGCGTAAAAACTAACTTGTCGGTCTAACGCTGCCAGGAAAGGGACCACGTCTTTATTGTTGTACCACGTCAGAAAATCGCGCAACGTGGTCATGTGGTTCTCGGCCCACACCTTCTGGCATTCGGCGTACTCGTCGACGGAAATGTTAGTGTTTTTAAGTTTGGAAAAAAATGCCGAGTGGGGCGGTAACGCCGTCTCGTCTAACTTTGCTAAATCTGTTATGTATTCATAACAGAAAAAGCCTTTGGTTTCTTTAACATTGTACGCCACGAGATATTTGCTATAGCTAAATCCGGGGGCTAGGTAGTTGACTATGTCTAAAAACTTTAACTCGCTAGTGGCAATACACATAAAATTATTGTTTCTCTTGAATAAAAATGTGAAGTCTTCCCCCATGAAATATTTGATGAGGTACGGTTTGATTACGTTAACGTCATACTTCCCCGAATTGAAACCTAATACGGGTAGCTGCCCCAAATAACCCTCTAATCTAGCAAGGAGCCCGTCTGAATTACCGATCGTCTCTATAGCCTCGAGTTGCATGCAAACACCGTCAAAATACGCACGCAGAATCTCGTAAGAGGCCGTGGCAATTTTGAGCAGATGGTCAGCCATCTTATTGACCAACTCCTGTGGATCACCCTTTGTGATAAAACACACGGGGGCTTCAAAACCGGGGACGTTAGAAGCCACCGAACACGACAGGGGCACGTGTTTGGCCGTGTAGGTAGTGGCATTACCACTGGGCACTAGAGTATTCTAAAAAAAAACACTCATAGTCAAATGTGGCGCGATACGGGAAGACGAATTTTGTGTCTACATCTGTACCCTCCTCCTCGATTAATTCCCAAATGGTCTCTGGGGGATTATACACACCACCTCTAAATGTTTCTCTTCGCTTAGAGCCGGTACAGGTCTTTTCATGGCGCACCAGTCGATAATACTCCTTCCACAACTTACCGCACTCGGGACACGAAAAAGAGTTACTGGCCCTATCGATATCTACAATGTACATAAAATGGTTCTTAACCATTAACAGACGCAACGTATCTGGAAAACTATCGCTACCTCTAAGTGTGGGGGTCAGGTTTTGCGCGTCGTCAAACTCGAATACGTCAATATTTACGTTAAAACATTTCTCTAATTGGGGCATATCGATTAAACTAACCCCGGGGAAATCGATGAGGGACGTAAGTCCCTGCTGTGTTTGCCATTGTTCGACTAGCCGGCGCGTCGGTTTTCTAACATCTTTAACGGCACCACCCCTAAAAAGGGCTAGACATCTAAAAAAGCAAAAGTTATCACTGTATGGTTTGGAGTTTGAATCGTGTTGTAGTGTATGGATGTGGTTATTGTCCGTGATGAAAGAGGGAATGTCTTGTAAGCAGCAGCCAATGGGGAAGTCTTGAATGTGATATATATAGAAAGAAGTCGATGGAATGGCTTCGACAAAGTATTTTGTGTTTGGTCTGTTTAATTGTGCTTGTGTGACAATGTCGCTGTCGTGTAACTGTGAGAGAAAAGCTTTGAAATCTGTAATGTTGTTGACTAGGTGGGGTTGATCTAAGACGGCCGCGTTGTTATGGGAAGAGTGAAAAAATCTTAACTCGATTGTTTCTCTGTGGCGTAAGATGATGTGGAAACTGTAGTTTATTTTGAAGCGTTTTGTTTGTTGTGTGAAGACAGGGTGCAAGAGACGGTCCCAGTCGATATTTTCATTATTGTGATAGAATGTGAATGTTGACAGATATTTATGTTTATTGGAGTGTGTTTTGATTGCATTCCAGTTGTCAGTGTAGATTTGTCGTATGTCAGCCTGTAGGTCATCTAACGAATCTTCTTCAGTGGGCAGACGGGGTTTTTGGATATGGGACTGGTGGGTACTGTTCATGGGGCGTTTTTTGGTCTGACCTGTTTTTGGTGGGTGAGATGGGATGGGATTTGAAGTGAGTCCTGTATGTGGGGTGGAAGTTGTTGTGGTCCCTGCTGCAGCAGATGATGATGATATCTTTGTGCCTGATACTGTCTCTTGGTGCGTCGATCTTGATGGTGTGGTGTCTGCTGGTGATGTCTGTTGGTGCCCCGATGATGATGTTTGGTGGGTTGATGATTCGGCGCCTGGTGGGGCACCTGATGTTGATGTGAGGACAGTCTGATGTTGTTGGATTCTGTGGGCCTGTAAACTATCACCCCGGGTAAATTGTTTGTCGCAAATGTCACAAGAAAAACGAGGTATAGAGTGCACTGTTTTGCTGTGACGTGCTAAATTGTCAAGGCGGGTAAATGTCTTACCACAGCGGGCACACGTGAGACTGTGCCCCACTGATGTGTTTGGTACCAACAATGTGGTTGTAGCGCCCGCCGTTGCAGTGGTGGTCCCCACTGGCGTGTCTATAGTAATAGCGGCCCCCGGTGCAGTGGCTTCCACTGTGGGGGATTTCGGGGCCGCTGGGCCATGAAAGAACTCGATGTGTTGTTGGAGTGCCTCAGGACTGGTAAATATTTGAGGACAGACACGACAGGGATGTGTCGGTTCAGCGTGGACCGAGGAGATATGACGTGTTAGGTTGCTTTGACGAGTGAATGAGCGATTGCATTGTCCACAAACGTAGCCTTGAATTGACGCCATCTGTTGATTAGAAACAAGAAAACATTACTCACACATAAAATTAAATATATGTATCAATCAGATAAATAGAGAGAAAGAGAGAAAGAGAAAGAGAGACAGAGAGAGAGAAAGAGAGAGAGAGAGAATGATAGAAAGAAAGAAAAAGAAAGAGAGAGAAAAGCGAGAAAGAGAGAGAGAAAGAAAGAAAGAAAGAGAGAGAGAGAAAGAAAGAAAGAGAGAGAGAAAGAGAGAGAGAGAGGGAGAGAGAAAAGCGAGAAAGAGAGGGAGAGAGAGAGAAAGAGAGAGAGAAAGAAATAACACTGTGTTATTTCTTTTCTCTCTCTCTTTCTCTCTCTCTCCCTCTCTTTCTCTCTCTCTCTCTCTCTCTCTCTCTCTCTCTCTCTCTCTCTCTTTCTTTCTTTCTTTCTTTCTCTCTCTCTTTCTATCTTTCTTTCTCTCTCTCTTTCTCGCTTTTCTCTCTCTTTCTTTCTTTCTATCATTCTCTCTCTTTCTCTCTCTTTCTCTCTCTCTGTCTCTCTTTCTCTTTCTCTCTTTCTCTCTATTTAACTGATTGATACATATATTTAATTTTATGTGTGAGTAATGTTTTCTTGTTTCTAATCAACAGATGGCGTCAATTCAAGGCTACGTTTGTGGACAATGCAATCGCTCATTCACTCGTCAAAGCAACCTAACACGTCATATCTCCTCGGTCCACGCTGAACCGACACATCCCTGTCGTGTCTGTCCTCAAATATTTACCAGTCCTGAGGCACTCCAACAACACATCGAGTTCTTTCATGGCCCAACGGCCCCGAGATCCCCCACAGTGGAAGCCACTGCACCGGGGGCCGCTATTACTATAGACACGCCAGTGGGGACCACCACTGCAACGGCGGGCGCTACAACCACATTGTTGGTACCAAACACATCAGTGGGGCACAGTCTCACGTGTGCCCGCTGTGGTAAGACATTTACCCGCCTTGACAATTTAGCACGTCACAGCAAAACAGTGCACTCTATACCTCGTTTTTCTTGTGACATTTGCGACAAACAATTTACCCGGGGTGATAGTTTACAGGCCCACAGAATCCAACAACATCAGACTGTCCCCACATCAACATCAGGTGCCCCACCAGGCGCCGAATCATCAACCCACCAAGCATCATCATCGGGGCACCAACAGACATCACCAGCAGACACCACACCATCAAGATCGACGCACCAAGAGACAGTATCAGGCACAAAGACATCATCATCATCTACTGCAGCAGGGACCACAACAACTTCCACCCCACATACAGGACCCACTTCAAATCCCATCCCATCTCACCCACCAAAAACAGGTCAGACCAAAAAACGCCCCATGAACAGTACCCACCAGTCCCATATCCAAAAACCCCGTCTGCCCACTGAAGAAGACTCGTTAGATGACCTACAGGCTGACATACGACAAATCTACACTGACAACTGGAATGCAATCAAAACACACTCCAATAAACATAAATATCTGTCAACATTCACATTCTATCACAATAATGAAAATATCGACTGGGACCGTCTCTTGCTCCCTGTCTTCACACAACAAACAAAACGCTTCAAAATAAACTACAGTTTCCACATCATCTTACGCCACAGAGAAACAATCGAGTTAAGATTTTTTCACTCTTCCCATAACAACGCGGTCGTCTTAGATCAACCCCACCTAGTCAACAACATTACAGATTTCAAAGCTTTTCTCTCACAGTTACACGACAGCGACATTGTCACACAAGCACAATTAAACAGACCAAACACAAAATACTTTGTCGAAGCCATTCCAGCGACTTCTTTCTATATATATCACATTCAAGACTTCCCCATTGGCTGCTGCTTACAAGACATTCCCTCTTTCATAACGGACAATAACCACATCCATACACTACAACACGATTCAAACTCCAAACCATACAGTGATAACTTTTGCTTTTTTAGATGTCTAGCCGTTTTTAGGGGTGGTGCCGTTAAAGATGTTAGAAAACCGACGAGCCGGCTAGTCGAACAGTGGCAAACACAGCAGGGACTTACGTCTCTCATCGATTTCCCCGGGGTTAGTTTAATCGATATGCCCCAATTAGAGAAATGTTTTAACGTAAATATTGACGTATTCGAGTTTGACGACGCGCAAAACCTGACCCCCACACTTAGAGGTAGCGATAGTTTTCCAGATACGTTGCGTCTGTTAATGTTTAAGAACCATTTATGTACATTGTAGATGTCGATAGGGCCAGTAACTCTTTTTCGTGTCCCGAGTGCGGTAAGTTGTGGAAGGAGTATTATCGACTGGTGCGCCATGAAAAGACCTGTACCGGCTCTAAGCGAAGAGAAACATTTAGAGGTGGTGTGTATAATCCCCCAGAGACCATTTGGGAATTAATCGAGGAGGAGGGTATAGATGTAGACACAAAATTCGTCTTCCCGTATCGCGCCACATTTGACTATGAGTGTTTTTTTAGAATACTGTAGTGCCCAGTGGTAATGCCACTACCTACACGGCCAAACACGTGCCCCTGTCGTGTTCGGTGGCTTCTAACGTCCCCGGTTTTGAAGCCCCCGTGTGTTTTATCACAAAGGGTGATCCACAGGAGTTGGACAATAGGATGGCTGACCATCTGCTCAAAATTGCCACGGCCTCTTACGAGATTCTGCGTGCGTATTTTGACGGTGTTTGCATGCAACTCGAGGCTATAGAGACGATCGGTAATTCAGACAGGCTCCTTGCTAGATTAGAGGGTTATTTGGGGCAGCTACCCGTATTAGGTTTCAATTCGGGGAAGTATGACGTTAACGTAATCAAACCGTACCTCATCAAATATTTCATGGGGGAAGACTTCAAATTTTTGTCAAGAGAAACAATAATTTTATGTGTATTGCCACTAGCGAGTTAAAGTTTTTAGACAGAGTCAACTACCTAGCCCCCGGATTTAGCTATAGCAAATATCTCGCGGCGTACAATGTTAAAGAAACCAAAGGCTTTTTCTGTTATGAATACATAACAGATTTAGCAAAGTTAGACGAGACGGCGTTACCACCCCACTCGGCATTTTTTTACAAACTTAAAATCACTAACATTTCTGTCGACGAGTACGCCGAATGCTAGAAGGTGTGGGCCGAGAACCACATGACCACGTTGCGCGATTTTCTGACATGGTACAACAATAAAGACGTGGTCCCTTTCCTGGCAGCGTTAGACCGACAAGTTAGTTTTTACGCGCACCTAGGTGTAGACATGTTTAAAGACGCGATCTCCGTGCCCGGTGTCACGTTAAAGTACCTCTTCAAAACACTCCCGTCCAACGTCATGTTTTCTTTATGCTCGAAGCAGGAGGCAGATTTGCATAACACCTTGCGCCAAAATATAGTCGGGGGACCCTCAATTATTTTTCACAGGTTCCACGAGCAAGGCAAAACCCGCATTAGAGGTGGCAAAACGGTTCAAGCCATTAAAGGTTTTGATGCCAACGCCCTTTATTTGTGGGCGATAATGCAGAAAATGCCCACTGACTTTCCCGTTAGACGGTACAGGGAGGATGGTTTCAAGCACCACAAACTTCACAAATATACCGTGCAGTGCCGCGATTATTTGGCTTGGGTCTCCCACCAAAATATAGTGACCTTAAAAACCCAGTTTAACGGGTGTGAGAAGGCGTTGGGTGATATATGCATTAGGGTAGACGGTTGGGACAAATACTCTTGTACCACCTACCAGTTCCATGGGTGTCTATTCCACGGCCACCCTAACTGCCCACTAACCGCCGGTCGTGACGTTAACCCAGTCAACAAAACACCTTTGTCTGAGTTGTACGCAAAGACGTTGGAAATAAGTTCTTATTTGCGGGACGATTGCAACGTCGAATTGGTAGAAATGTGGGAATGCGAGTGGCCGGCATTGAAGAAAACCGACCCATCAATCCGTCGTTTTCTGAACGCCACCTTCCCTACCCAGAAACCCTCTTACACCAAATGTCGATACCCGCTTACAAAAGAAAATATTCTCGCCTCGGTGCTAGACGAGACCTTGTTTGGTCTAGTCGAGTGTGACATACATGTCCCCGACTCTTTAAAAGAACATTTCTCTGAAATGACGCCCATTTTTAAGAATGTTGACGTCACGAGGGAAGATATTGGACCTTTCATGCGGGAATACGCCGAGAAACATAAACTCCTGACTACCCCCAGACGGACATTGATCGGGAGTTATGTGGGCAAGAAAATTCTGTTGACAACACCTCTGCTTCGGTGGTACTTAATCAAAGGCTTAGAAGTCACCTGTATCTACCAGGTGATTGAGTATACACCTGTGACGTGTTTCAAACGGTTTAGGGACACTGTTTCGAACGCGCGTTGTCAGGGTGATACAGATCCTGCCTACGCCATAACCAGCGAGACCAATATATCGTCTTCTTGTTATCTCAAAGTTTTCCTATTGGCTAAAAGGCTTCTTGTTATCTCAATATAACGGCTTCTTGTTATCTAAAACAACACATACAACAACACTAATATATAACAACAAATACCCCACCACGACCCCGCCATCTTGCGACTGCATCGCCCCTGTCGAATTAGTATATGTCTATAAATAACGTCTTTTTGATATCTAAAAATAAACACTAATATATTACTATATAAAAAGTCATCCCACCATCTTGGGTCTGAGCTCCGCTGGCGCTCCGCCACATTTTCCTTATATAAAAATCACCCCGCCCTCTTGTGCACCTCCTGCACACTGAGTATTTCCTTATATAAAAAGTCATCCCACCATCTTGCGCCATATAACCTCTTCTTGTTATCTCAAGTCCGCCATCTTGCACCTCCACATTTCCCTTATATAAAATGTCATCACCCTCCGCCTGATGCTCCACCTGCACAATGAGTATTTCCTTATATAAAAAGTCATCCCGCCATCTTGCGCCATATAACCTCTTCTTGTTATCTCAAGTCCGCCATCTTGCACCTGCACCTTTTCCTTATATAAAAAGTCACGCGCATCCGGCTGCGCCTCCGCCTGAAATCTAACGCCTGAAATCGATCGGCGCCACCTGGCGTTTTTGCTATATAAAAAGTCATGCTCCTCCATAGCTCCTCCATCGGCTCCTCCAGAATACTACCTAAGTCCGCCATTCCCTACTACTATCGTCTGGTTGCGGACCATGTCTCTTCTTGTTACTTCAACCACCCTCCTCAGATACCTCATTTCTGAGGTTTGGATCTGGCTTTTGTGGGATGTAGTCATTGCCTATGACTTGCATCCATACGTCATCATCATTATCAATCATCAACTTCTATTGGGGAGGAGCTTCAGCAGTCAAAATAGGCCCAGACATGAAAATTGGGATTATTCTGTATTCAGATATTTATATTCCCCTGAATCCAAACATGTAAAAACTGTATGTCAGAACACATGCTAAGTAGGTGTATTTTGATTTTGTAAATAATATTTTCTTCAGAATTTGTGCTTGTTCTGTGAAGAAAATCATGATTTTATCAGAACTTAGTATTTTGTTAATAATGCTCTTATAACTTGCATAGTTTCTAGCCAATCAATATGAGATTTAGCACAAATAATTGTCACTGCATAATAAAACTTTTATCAGATCCAGTTTTTTAATATCTTATCAAAATGTTGATTTATTACAAATATTTAGTAAAATTCTGAAAAATTTATTATTTTTTTTACATACAAATGTTAAAGTTCTATTTCTCATGATCTACTCATATTATCAAAAATCCAATCTGACAAAAGTTTTAAAATATAATGATTAAAATTGTGTTTAAATATGGTATTGATAGCTAAATAATAATAAAAAAGCCTCAGCAAAATGAAATAGAACAATATAATCCAATATGGCCACCGTTTCCATGACAGCCAATTATGTAATATCATGGAACTCTTCATTATACGCATCCATGATTGATGTAGGTTATGTCTGTGATTGATGTAGGTTAAGTCTGTGATTGATGTAGGTTAAGTTTGTGATTGATGTAGGTTAAGTCTGTGATTGATGTAGGTTATGTCTGTGATTGATGTAGGTTAAGTTTGTGATTGATGTAGGTTAAGTCTGTGATTGATGTAGGTTAAGTTTGTGATTGATGTAGGTTAAGTCTGTGATTGATGTAGGTTAAGTTTGTGATTGATGTAGGTTAAGTTTGTGATTGATGTAGGTTAAGTCTGTGATTGATGTAGATTATGTCTATGATTGATGTAGGTTAAGTTTGTGATTGATGTAGGTTATGTCTGTGATTGATGTAGGTTAAGTTTGTGATTGATGTAGGTTAAGTCTGTGATTGATGTAGGTTAAGTTTGTGATTGATGTAGGTTATGTCTGTGATTGATGTAGGTTAAGTTTGTGATTGATGTAGGTTAAGTCTGTGATTGATGTAGGTTAAGTCTGTGATTGATGTAGGTTAAGTCTGTGAGTGATGTAGGTTAAGTTTGTTGTTGATGTACGTTAAGTTTGTGATTGATGTAGATTAAGTTTGTGATTGATGTAGGTTAAGTCTGTGGTTGATGTAGGTTAAGTCTGTGATTGATGTAGGTTAAGTCTGTGATTGATGTAGGTTAAGTCTGTGATTGATGTAGGTTAAGTCTGTGATTGATGTAGGTTATGTCTGTGATTGATGTAGGTTAAGTCTGTGATTGATGTAGGTTAAGTCTGTGATTGATGTAGGTTAAGTCTGTGATTGATGTAGGTTATGTCTATGATTGATGTAGGTTAAGTTTGTGATTGATGTAGGTTATGTCTGTGATTGATGTAGGTTAAGTTTGTGATTGATGTAGGTTAAGTCTGTGATTGATGTAGGTTAAGTTTGTGATTGATGTAGGTTATGTCTGTGATTGATGTAGGTTAAGTTTGTGATTGATGTAGGTTAAGTCTGTGATTGATGTAGGTTAAGTCTGTGATTGATGTAGGTTAAGTCTGTGAGTGATGTAGGTTAAGTTTGTGGTTGATGTACGTTAAGTTTGTGATTGATGTAGATTAAGTTTGTGATTGATGTAGGTTAAGTTTGTGGTTGATGTAGGTTAAGTCTGTGATTGATGTAGGTTAAGTCTGTGATTGATGTAGGTTAAGTCTGTGATTGATGTAGGTTAAGTCTGTGACTGATGTAGGTTAAGTCTGTGATTGATGTAGGTTAAGTCTGTGATTGATGTAGGTTAAGTCTGTGATTGATGTAGGTTAAGTTTGTGCATTTTCATTGAAATCGTGTGATTAATAACGAAAATAGCATTTCACGTTAGCTCCTCCCCTAGGAGCATGGAGCCACCAATAAAGCTGGTTTCTTGCAGGAAGCCATCCCCAAGCATTTACATGTGATCTGTTAGCAGTAGTTTCCGTGGCAACTTGTTTCACATGCTGGGGGTTACAGCCGCTTGTAACATCATATTAGTCGCCTTGTACGACATGCGTGAGGGTACAGTATTTCTAGTTTTTCTTCATCTCTTCGGAAATCCCCGACAGTTGCACGAGACAAGTTTCAAATTTACATGTTATAGTTTTTTAAATAATAAATAATTAATCAGTCGTAAGGCTTTCAGGTAAGTCGTAAGTGGTAATACAAGTATATACAAGCAGGTAAATTTAGGCCAAAAGAAAAATGTAATACTCTGTTTGTTTATTACTTTTGGAAGGCCACGACATTAAAACACATCAAAACATAAACATTTGGTTGCGGTAAAAATACAACAAAAGTATTAAGTGTCGGAATGGCTAACAGGTATGGCGTCCGCCTCTTGTTCTAAAGTTACCGGGTTCGATTCCCAGTACAGGTTATATAATTTACGGATTTTTTTGAGAACTACTGGTCCTAATGATGTCATACTCCTTTCTGGCCTTTTCGGTAGTGAGATCGAATGCCTAGCCTTCTCGAATAAGGGTGAAACTATAGGAGGTCAAGTGTGGATGTTGGACACATAAAAAATCCAAGGCCAGTTGGATATCGTAAAGATAAGGCCATAATGCCCTCTGCCCTGGCAAACGTTAAAAATTAGAAACCTACCCACAACAAAAATATTTATAGAATGCGTGATTCCTAAATAAACACACTGGAATTCTCGCCGGTGCTACGGAGATCGTGCACTGAGCTGACATCCTCCTTGTGTGCTCTAAGGGAGGCGATTGGAGCACTGATGGAGTTGTCCATGTGCAATGAAGATAGTCCTTAAAACCAAAAGTACACAAATTCAACCATAGCATCAACAACCAGTTCTTCTTCTTCTTCTTCTGCGATCAGTTTCTTATGCTCGTCAGTCTAAACAAGGAGATGATTTGTCTCCATGAATCCAGTCGTCAGCAGGAGGTCCTCGCGGGTGCCCCACAGTTTCTCTTCCACTTTTGTCTCCTGGGGCCAGGTTTGAGCTCTCAAATCGCCAAAGAGAGGGCACGTTTGCAGAATGTGTTCCGGAGTCTGTGGGCCATTTTGGGGCAGCTTGGTATTGCAGGAAATGAGGCAGCCGACAGACTGGCAAAACCAGGCACCCAGAAGGAACAGTTTCACCGCAGAGTCTCACTGAAGGAAGCAAAGACACTTATCAAAAGAAAGTACAAAAATGCATGGAGCCAGAGAACAAGCAGCAATTACCCACAAGACCCCATCCTAAAGTTAGACAGAAAACAGCAAACCATCATTTTTAGGCTCACATGACACTGCAGACTACAAGCCCATCTCCGCAAAATGAAAGCTGCCCCAACTGACCAGTGAACAACCAGTTCAAATCAGCCCACTTGCTAATGACAGACGATCTACGGAAATGTATGTCAATGATGTGTTTACACTTGAATTTGAAAGGACCATATTTTGAGAAAAGCTAAGAAGTAACAGAAGACGAGTAAAGTCGAAAAGGAAATGAATGGCGAGCTCAAACAAAGCAGGTCATGGGTCTGCAACTGGTAGATCACAGGACATCATTTGATAGATCTCTAGGTGATGGAGAAAATTTTTTTTTTTAACTTAGGTAGATTTTGGAATAGCCCACTCCCATCGGCACTTAAAACGCGGTGTCCCCAGGTGTAAAAGTATTTTCACCGCATTCCCAGTAAAAACTTGCAAGCTAGCTGTCTAATCAGTCCTGGATTATTCATTAGGCCCACCAGACACGTCCCTAGGGCCCCACGCTTACAGGGGCCCCGCGAAAAAAGCACCAGTCATAACGCACAGAGCTCTACAGCAACGGCACATGCACGATAGTACGCTCATGCGTGCATGGTCATAATTTCTGCACAAGTTAGTTAATGATCGATAAGTCTCTCCGCAGTGGGTTCAGTGCTTGAATACTATGAATCAAGGGAAACAATCCAAATGATAAAATTATTATTAAAAGGTCGTAATTTACAACTCTACATTTCTTTATCTTACATAGCAATTTAAATTACAAGTATTTAAACAGACACTAATGCTTTATGCAAAAATAAAAATAAAATACTACTTTTATGTAGTAATAAAGTAAATCTAATTAAAGTCAATTAAAATAATACTATTTACTGTATCATAAAATGTTAAATTCATATTATTAAAGCACTGAATCCACTGCGGAGAGACTTCTCGATCACCCTGTATTAATAAAAACATTTATCTGAAATCCATTATTTTTTTTAATAGTTTTACCTTCCAGAAGATTGGAGAGGGACCCGAAAATATCTTAGTAGCCAAGGGCCTCATGAGTTCTTAATCCAGTCCTGTGTCTAATCTTCACTTTGTTCATGAAAGCATCAGATAAGGAAGAGATCTTATCCTTTGAAGTAAAGTTAACTTTCGGTAAAATATCCTTTGGTTATAGTTTTCCACCACTTTCGACGGAATTGCATCATATCACGTGACAGAGATAAAAGTTATATATATATATAAGGCAAGAAGGAAGTAATGGAAAGATGGAAAGAATATTTCTCAGAACTCCTTGATGGTGAGCAAGGTCAAGCATCAGAAATGATAACCACTAGCACAGAAGAGGAAACAAATGGTGATGAAGATGACATAAAGATGGAAGAACTGAAGGCAGCACTGGAGAAAATCAAGATGGGCAAAGCAGCAGGGCATGATGGTATAACACCAGAAATGGTTAAGTACATGGGAGCATCAGGCGACCTATTACTCTTAAGGGTCCTACAGGCAGCGTGCTGCAACAAGACCATACCAAAGGACTGGGAGATTGCCATCATAACACCAATTTTCAAAAAGGGTGACAATCGACAATGTGGAAACCATAGAGGTATATCCCTTCTCAGTGTCCCTGGTAAAATCTACTCTAGAATCCTAGAGCAGAGACTCTGACGCCTAGCTGAGCCACAATTGGATGAGGTCCAGTGCGGATTCCGAGCAAACCGAAGTACTCAAGACCTAATCTTCACACCCAGACAGCTGAGTGAAAAGGCCCTTGAGTATCAGAGCGAGATCCATCTCTGTGTCATAGATCTGGAAAAGGCGTTTGACAGGGTCCCCTGGAACAAACTTTGGGAATGATTCATGCTATACAGAGCTTCTACAAGTCTTGCAGAAATTATGTGAGGACAGCAAACCATAAGTCAGAAGAGTTCAGGACTACCACTGGTGTAAGACAAGGTGATATCCTGTCACCTTATCTTTTCATACTCCTCATGGACGATGTTATCAAGTCATGTAAGGAGATAACAAGAAAGTACTCAGTGGGGTACTGAAAGATGAGACAGGTATGTATTTCAGAGCTGGCATTTGCTGATGATGTTGCCCTGATTGCTAAATCAGAGGTACATCTCCAATCCAACGTGCAAGTCTGGAAGGAAGAGCTGGAGAAGAGAGGGATGGTCATAAGCAGCTCTAAAACAAAATCCATGGTGATATCACGAGAAGAAAGAAGACATCAGATTAAGCTGGGAGAACAGGTCCTGGAGCAGGTCGACCAATTTAAATATCTCGGAGCTATTATAGACCGAAAGGGAGGCATCAAAGAAGAGTTGGCCACTCGAAAAGCAGCAACTGGGAGACTTTTTCAAGCCATAAATCGAGGATTCCTCAGCAAGAGAGAGGTTTGTAAGAAAACGAAGATGGCTGTATACCGCTCCACCTATGTCCCAGTCTTGACATACGGATGCGAGTCATGGGCAATGACTACAACCCATAAAAGCCAGATCCAAACCTCAGAAATGAGGTATCTGAGGAAGGTGGTTGAAGTAACAAGAAGAGACATGGTCCACAACCAGACGATACGTCAAGGCCTAAAATCCCACCCCCTGCAGACCCAAGTAGAACAGTCCCAACTAATATGGTTTGGCCATGTCTGCAGAATGGGAGAAGATCGGCTACCACGACAAGCATGGGAAACAAAGAGCCAGGGATCCAGACCCCCAGGACGACCCAGAGTCCGCTGGGAGGACAACATTAGACAATCTTTGAAGGACCGAGGACTAGAATTTAACCAGGCCAGGAGGAAGACAGCCGATAGGATAGTCTGGCGCTCTCTCTTCCAAACCTCTACACCTCACGGTAGAAGGGGAACGACTAAGTAAGTAAGTATATATAAGGCTGCACTTATTCCAAATTCTAATTACCCTGAAACCTGGAAACATACACATACTGTCGCAGGGGAACGAAGTATTAAAGACGTCACTATATTAGGTCCACCATCGAGAGGTGGGGGGGGGGGGGGGGGGGCGGGGGAGGGGGGGGGGGGGGGGGGGGGGGGGGGGGGGGGTGACCATTTCCCTTCCTCGCTACCTTTCCCTTCCCTAACTCAGACTCAGGTACCCATTTACAGCTGAGTAGACTGGAGCGTGTCGGTACCGTGATTCGATCCCGGCACCTTAGCCGCAAGATACCAGATATCTAACCACTTTAGATAGCTATAGTGCGTTTCAAAAAGATCGGTCGACGATTGACTTCAAATATCTTCATATTCCTTGCACTAATAAACATGATTTTTTGCATGTCGTCTTATATTTTTAATGTCCCAAAGTTTTTATAAAATTCAATGTTGCAGGTAGTGTTCTTTTCTTGCAACGGCTAATTCCTTTGATCTTTTTTAACGAAGTAATTATTTTGTCCTGGAAGAAAATAATTTACCGTAAATGACGGAAGTTGCATATTTTCGGCAAAGGCGTCTATACAATTCGAATGTTAGAGGGGTTTGTTAATTGATTACTACGTGAGGTTCTTTTTATTTCTTCGAAATATTTGAGAGAATAATAACGCTTATTCGTTGTAAATGTTACTTTTTATACTAAAACGTGAATGGATTCATGAAGAGGTGAAAGTACTGTGTATGTTAAAAATAGTAGTAAAATCATGGAGATAAAAAGGAAATGAATTGGTTTATATATACACATAGATGGAGGAGAATACATATAAAACATATAAGGTATTTACACACTTATTCTGAGTCAGACGAGTCTAACATATTGATGACTATTCTCGGCTGAACGAACGACAGTCCATCTTTTTTCCAAGTCATTTTCCTCTTTTAAGACATGGTCTTCACATTTACACCAATAATCTTTGTCTATCTGCGAGAGGGCGGCATATGTTAGTTCTTTCATATTGCATAGTTTGAAAGTTTTATTTTCAGCTGCCACCTGTCCTTTAACTTTTGCCCAAACGAGTTCAATTGGGTTTAAATGTGAATGATAAGGTGGCAGTCTCAAACACATATAACCATGCTGTTGAATCAACTTGTCTATATGGAATATCTTGGTCTTTTGTAATTTCTTAACAAGGGACAGTAATTCAGGTTTCAGAAACCCCTCGTTAAATGGAATGACTTCTTTTCTAAGCCAAATCTTTATAGCATCTTTTGTACTCGAAGATTCCGGATTTTGTCTTCTTCTGCCACAGCGTTGCGGTATGATGCGTTGTCCATTATCAAACAGGATGGTCTGTCTAGGGACGAAAGAAGAGTATCTTCAATCCACTCTCTAAATATGTTACCGTTCATCTCGGTATGATAGTCTTGGTTGTCCGTATAATTGGAAGTGAAAATAAGTTCAGCATTTTTCACTAGCCCATTATGTCTGCTGCCTGAATGTGTCATTATCAGACGTTGTCCTTTTCCACTGGGTACACATCTTTTAATCGTTCCATCTGATAACTGCCATTCCTTTTTCACTTGTGTGGTGTGCATTGATCCAAGTTTTGCATTGATCCAAGTTTCACTTCCACAAACAGATACAACTACCTGTGCGGCTTCTCGCAGATGACGTTTCTTCCACTAGCGTATTTCCTAAACGTAAAGCCAATGCTTCTAACAGTTCTCCATAATGTTGATTTCGACACATCAATGTCATTGTGTGTTCTCAGCCGAATTTTCAGTTTTCTTAGTGTCACAGTTTCTTTGGAACTGAAATATTCTACAAATCTCTCTTCTAATCACATCCCTGTCAAAACTATCTACTACTTCCTTTCTTCCTTGCATCCTGGTATTGATTGAACTGAAAATTCCATTAGCTTTGAGTAATTGATGAAATGAGCGTTTACTTAAACCCAAAGCGTGAATAGTTCTCTTTTCAGGATTTAAGAGACTCCGATGCAGTTTACCACGCTTAGCTTCTCTGCATAAATATTTATACATCTTCACTGCCATTGTATGCAGTGTAAGAAACTTGACTTTCATACCCATTGTATTACAGACCTAGAATACCGCAAGATACGCCTATGCACTGAAATACACAATCATTAGAACGGTAACTGAATGCACCGGAAGGATCAAAGTAATGTTCAAAACAGTGCGATAGTGAGCTGAAACACGGGAAAATCACGTAAACTTGCGTTCAAGATGTTAAATCGAAATAGCGCACAAATATGAAGGGGTAAGCCCTCTCAATACACGGTTGGACTAGGAGGTGGTCGATTTTGTATACTTTAAATAAAGAAATTTAAAAACCATAAGTTTGTTAACGAGGAAAAAAATGTTCCCCTCGGGACATAGCGATCATTAGGTCATATGCAAAGTTGCAACAATTACGATCAAGTGGTTGCAGAGATATTGAATATTAAACAGCGGCAAACATTGTGAAACGCACTATAAGTGTTTATAAAGTAGATATTCACAGATCCTGCGTTACCTACAGCTGATGTAGGTTAAGGATGAATAAAGTAAGTGTCGTGAACAACTAGACCGCGCGCTCCACAGAGAGGGACAATGGAACGAAGATCATTTTATTGCAATAATAGTATTTGATAGGATGAATTATGAATATAATAAGAATTATGGTATAGTTCTAGTTAAAGTGGCTGTTGCGTGTCTTTTTACTTGATAATGTTAATATTATATGACAGGATGGTTCCTGTAGGACAAGTTCACGTCTAGGGTAGCAAACACATCAGACCCCGCAACCAGCCGACATCAAACAACCTTACTTGAGCCACAATGGACGAGGTGGACAGTATACATATTTATTCATGGTGCTCCAAATTGAGATACATTTGATTTCAACATGCAAATGGCATATTAGATGCAGTCGTCGATAAAACTCTGTACAGTCTGTTCATATCTAGAAAGCTGTCTTTTCAGTTTCAACATTATTTATTAATATCCATGCATACTCGACATTGAGAATCCATACTCCCTTTAAATGAAGATCCTAGACACACCTCACAGAAGATCTTGATGTACTAGTGATGGAAAAACATAGGGATGTACACTAATAATATATTTTCAGGAGCTCAAACACATGCGTCCACTCGCCATGACACACAATCGTAGAAGCCCTGCAGACGATCTCTGCACTTCTGCGTTCTTAGTTTCACGTCTGCCAAAATCACCATTGAGGCATGACGTCCCTTCCCGTATTAATAAATGACCCCGCATAAAATAAACAAACAAGGAGCCTTGTCGAGCTACCTAATGATATCGACACAATCGTTATGAATTTTAATCATAACAGTGGCATTTAAATTGTTTGAGAATTCATGAAATATAAAGTTTATTTTTTCAACGTTACAATGTGTATTTAAAAAGAGCCTTAACATAAAAAATAATTTAAGTCTGAGCCTGGAGCGGAGCAGGAGTAGTCACTATCGATGCCTGAGTGTAGCTGGAGCGGAGCAGGTGTAGTCACTATCGATGCCTGAGTGTAGCTGGAGCGGCGGAATTTTAAAAAAATTTGATTGCTCCAAACCCCTGGTTCATTCCATTAAATAATAGTAGACTCTTCATAATATTTTGTGTTGTTTAGTTTTAGTATTTAAAAAAAAATGAAGTTGTGAGGTGCCCGAAAGGGAAAGATGTGGTGACGAGATAATGAGAAGGAGAAAGATAAGGTGGTGAAATATAATGAAGAGTCTTAAAGTAGAAGCAGGGGAGCCGCGCTGGTGTAATGGTTACCACATTGCGCTGGCGATCAGGTGTTCAAAGTTCAAGCCCGGGCGTGGGCAGTGGAAGGAGTGTCATCGACCGGGATTTTGACTGAATAACTTGAACGGCTACTGAGATAAACCCTCTGTGGATGGGGAGGAGTAAAGCTCCTGACCGGGACCCCAAGATGCAGCAATAGTGAATGCAGTCAGCGACCCATAGCTGTACTGCTTGCATCAGGACCAGCGAACTAGAGCTGGTCAAGACCGTACTCCACCTCCACGTGGTGGTCCTGGAAACAGTCTGCAGCAGTGCAGTCTGGCTGAGCGAGTGCGGATCGCAATGGGAAGGCAAACCCGGTCCCTAAAAAATGCCGTGCTGAAGTCGGATGTGTCGACCGAAAGGTGCAGATATCACAGCTTAGGCGTAAACAGACACAACGCAACCACCGTCCTTTTCAGGGCGAACGAGGAAGAAGAAGAAGAAGAAGCTCCTGACTGGGTTGGAAGGAAAGTCTACAGGCTCACCAGCTTCGCAATGACATGTCATTGGGCCAAAGGGCTGAAAGCCCAAGTGCCGCGGGTTAAGGGGAAAAAAAAGTAGAAGCAGAGTGAATGAGAGAGATAGAAATAGAGAAACAAGGAGAAAAAGAAAACACGATGGACAACGCAGTAGACGACACAGCTATCAAGATATGGCCGGATGGATACTCCTTTGAACCAAGACACGAAAGTAGGTTTCTAGGGAAGTGGAATAGTGTAGGTATATAAGATTGTTCTGACGAGACGCTGCTAGTAACTTGTGAAGTAAGCGGAATGCGATGATCCATTCTTCGTCGAGCGCTGATGACATACAAGAATGGCTACGACAGAGGAGGAATGTGTGTACTTATGTTGCTGTATATATGTATGTGATAAAAATGGAGGTGAAGAGAGGGAACAGCAAAATAAAGAAGCCATAAGCGAAAACACATGTAGGCAGAAACGGATACATATCCAAGGGAAATGATAGATTAGATATCTGAACAGAAAAATTGAGTAAATAGACATACTTACTTACTTATTTAGTCGTTTCTTTTCTACCATGAGGTGTAGAGGTTTGAAAGAGAGAGCGCCATACTATCCTATCGGCTGTCTTCCCCCTATTCTGGTTCCATTCAAAGATTGTCAATGTTGTCCTCCCAGCGGACTCTAAGTCGTCCTGAAGGTCTGGATCCCTGGCTCTTAGTTTCCCATTCTTGTCGTGGTAGCCGATCTTCTCCCATTCTGCAGATATGGCCATGCCATCGTAGTTGGGACTGTTCATCTTGGGTCTGCGATCGACAGCTTCATCCTCCTTGGTTGCTGGATTTATGTTAATGCCTTCATGTCTTTCTTGCACACATCTTTGAACATCAGCTGCGACCGCCCGGCTGCTCTTTTGCCATCTGTCAGTTATCCGTAGAAAATGTCTTTAGCGAAGAGACTATCTTCCAAGAGGTTGATATGGCCAAGCCAGGTAGTCTGCGCTGTCTAAGCAGTGTATACTTGCATTGAAGTATTCATTCATTTATACATACAAGTATTCATTCATTTATACATATAAGTATTCATTCATTTATGCATACAAGTATTCAATAATTCATGTACTCGTCAGCCGGTCAAGGAGCATATGCCTTCAACTAACCCATGGCACGATCTCCTGTCACGTGCCATCAGCTCACGGTTTTTCCATGACATCTTCATCTCTTTCTCCCTTCTCTTCTGCACGTGTCTTCAGTCTCCCTATACCTCTCTTTCCCGGGAGATTCCAGAAGAAGACCAGTAGAAAGACTGCCTTGTAAGGCTATTATCAAGTTCCTTCAGTGTGTACTATGTCCATCGCCAGGGTCTCCTTCTCATCTTTTGTTTCACTGACACTAGGTCGTGTCTTTTTCATGTCATCAGTTTCTCAATGGATACATACGTATTATAGATATATAAATGCAGACGTACTGTGTTGTGTTAATGTAGATATGCATTTTTTGACGTTTACTTTAGTTACATCTACATTACACTTAATTCAGTCCTACATTTTCAGAGTTTCAGTATATGTTTCAGTACCAACGTGTGTTGCTCAATGGACCAATACCCAAACAGCCATTTCCAAATCACAATTTTAGAAGAAGGAATAAATAAATGTAAAAGACAGACAGACAGACAGATAGACTGACAGGCATACAGACAGACAGACAGATAGATAGATACATAGATAATCAGATAGATAGATAGATAGATAGATAGATAAATAGACAGATAGATATATAGAAAGATAGATAGATAGATAGATAAATAGATAGATAAACAGGCAGTCAGACAGATAGATAGATGGATAGACCGAGAGACAGACGGACAGACATATAGATAGATAGATATATAGATAGATAGGTAGATGGATAGATAGATAGATAGATAGATAGATAGATAGATAGATAGATAGATAGATAGATAGATAGATAGATAGATAGACAGACAGACAGACAGACAGATAGATAGATAGATAGATAGATAGATAGATAGATAGATAGATAGATAGGTAGATAGATAGATAGATAGATAGATAGATAGATAGATAGATAGATAGATAGATAGATAGATAGATAGATAGATAGATAGATAGATAGATAGATAGATAGATAGATAGATAGCATTTGCAGTTTTAAGAAAAGCAATTTTTTCATCATCATCATGATTATATCATCATCATCATCATGATTATATCATCAAAATCATCATGATTATATCATCATCATAAACGTTTTCCGTTGTGCTCCCTATGTAACACGGAGCCACAACTGCATCAGTTCTCCCTGAAGAAAGCCTGCACCAAGGATTCACTTGCTCTCACAGAAATGGTTTATGAAGTTATTTTTTTAAATAATGTAGTTGCCAGTCTCGTGCATAACCGCATATTAGTCACCTTGTACAAACTGTCTTATGGAGCAGTAGTTCTATTATATCTTGTCTCACCAGGACCTACATGGGGAATCGAATCCTTCATTCAGTGAATATCACGCATCTCATGCTCACGAAAATAAATTACGACGGTTTAGATTCCGAGATACCTGTTTTTCATTCTCATTCATATCAAAGGAAGGTTCTGCAAACTGGGTGAGGGATTCTCGTGTTAAGTCTGATGATATCACCAAGAGAGATGCCAACAATTTTGACAAGAGAATGATTCCTAAATGTCTCGGGGAAGTTCCCTGGCGTCGTCTACATGGAGACAAAGAGACAATGGGGCTATTACTCCGTCAGGCATCTCGTAAGATGCGACTAAGATGATGGTTAGAGTGGTGCTGACAACCCCATGATTTTAAACAGGTTGCTACAGAAACCATCGATACAAGAGCATATGAGTGCTATCATGCAAGTTTCCAGCAAGAGAGCCAGCAGTAGCGATATGTTCATCGGCCATAAGAAGCAAAAATCGAAAACGCTGATGATAATGATAACGACGACGACAATGAAAATGATAATGATATAGAAGAAATGATTCCTTAACTCTTTGACTCTAGAACAACACCCAGAGCGTTGGTCAGATTTGACACCCGTGACAAAATAACTGTCTGAGCGTTGTTTTTAGTCTATCACGAATTAAAATTACGGCATAGGATGGAAAATAATTGCGGAGTCAAAGAGTTAATGTTGGGTGTTTTCAAACGGATTATGACTATGACGAATAGTAATTCAGTCGTTAATTTTTCTGTGACCATATTTGCTTCCTTGCACCTTGCCATACCTTCTTCCTTCTTATCGGTTCACCATCTTTTGTTTACGCCTGCGCCTGTCAGGTTATCTTCTCCTCGAGTTGACAAACTTCGTCACTCCTCACGTTTTGACCTGACCGCACGACATGTTATCCTTTGATTGTGAGCAGTACTCGAGTAGCCAGATGGAAAAATAAAGATTAGGTCAACATTAGGTTGATATTGGTCGCCAGACTTATTGTGTAAGCCAGACGGACTAGCGATAGATAAGCAAGTAATTTTCCTCACCCCAGCCAGCAAATGGCAACAAACAAAAATGTGCGTCCATGATTTGAGATAACGAATGTTTAATTCATGGACATGACTTGCAGAAAAATGCAACTTCCAATGTGGTTTTGGTTTTATCAGTCTGGATGCTAGACATACCACGTAACGGTTTACCGCAGGCCTCCATAACAATCTTAAGTATTGGAACACCAGGAAGTGATATAATCACTTTAGACAAGATGTCTTGTTGTAATAAACAAGGTGGGAAGTAAGGGCAACCGTGGAAGAGATTATCATATGTAATAATTAAGGGCGGGTTGCGTGATATAGTAGATTTGGTAAAAATAGCACTTAAGGGGCAATAACATATATGGTCATGTAGTAACTTTCAGAATGAGTGGTGAGGGTAACATTTACTAAAAATCATACGCCTTACTTATGGTTGGTATGAAATTAGAATCTTAAACTATTAGAATCTTCAACTAAATTTTATTATGATTGGGTTTTCCCCCAACAGAATCTCACAAGGTGAAATTTGTGCTTTGGAAGAAAATTCACCTTAAAACCTAGTACAGTTTAAGATTTCCCCAGTGTATCCCATCTTCGTCAAGGAGAGATCATAGACAGCAAAAATAAGGAGTAGTAATACAGATTCCAATATAGTCTAATGTTACAAATATCTTTTTTTATACTTAATGCTTCAAATTTCTTTCTTTCGGTCAAATCTTTGTTACTTTTTGGTTATCATCAGCTTTCACTTTGAAAAACTAGTAGTTCCAGATCTTCAAACAAAAGCTAATTAAATCGTCTGCAATTATAACTAACCTACACAGAAGTATACAAAATAGGAATATATACTTGTGTTTTTGCATTTTTTAAATGTCATTGTACTTACATGTTTATATATAGTGGTAAGAGTGGGCATCTTTGTACTTAGTGGTACACATAAATGTCTTGTTAGTATTTAGTGGTACACGTAGATGTCTTGTTTGTATTCATTGGTACATGTAGATATTTTGTTTGTATTTAGTACTGTATGTAGATATTTTGTTTGTATTTAGTACTGTATGTAGATATTTTGTTTGTATTTAGTAAGGTAAAAAGGTAAAGGAACCCGTTACACGCCCATTGAGGCATATTGGGAATATGGTGTTAGGCCCATATTATCTTGACCGTCGGCACATTTAGTGCTATATGTATATATTTAGGTTTCTATTTAGTGCTATATGTAGATGTTTTGTTAGTATTTAAGGATATCTGTAGATGTTTTGTTTTTATTTAGGGATATCTGTAGATGTTTTGTTTGTATTTAAAGATATATGTAGATGTTTAGTTTGTTTTTAATGATATCTGTAGATGTTTTGTCTGTATTTAGTACACTATATAGATGTTTCGCTAGTATTTAGTGATACATGCAGATGTTTTGTTTGTATTTAGTGCTATATGTAGGTGTTTTGTTTGTATTTAGTGATATCTGTAGATGTTTTGTCTGTATTTAGTACACTATGTAGATGTTTCACTAGTATTTAGTGATACATGCAGATGTTTTGTTTGTATTTAGTGCTATATGTAGGTGTTTTGTTTGTATTTAGTGATATCTGTAGATGTTTTGTCTGTATTTAGTACACTATGTAGATGTTTTGCTAGTATTTAGTGATACATGCAGATGTTTTGTTTGTATTTAGTGCTATATGTAGATGTTTTGTTTGTATTTATTTAGTGCTATATGTAGATATTTTGTTTGTTTTTAGTGCAAATGTAGATGTTTTGCTAATATTTAGTAATACATGCAGTTGTTTTGTTTGTATTTAGTGCTATATGTAGATGTTTTGTATGTATTTAGTTATATCTGTAGATGTTTTGTTTGTATTTAAAGCTATATGGAGATGTTTTATTTGTATTTAGTGTTATATGTAGATGTTTGTTGGATCCATTTCGTTCACTGTTGAAGTCGTTATGGACTATACTGCATACATGGTGTATGGGTTGTAATAATATGGCGCGGTTAGCAACTGTTAATATAGTCGATTTAACTGTTATCAACTTCAGTCGGGCTTACATATAGCCGACACAAATTCAACATTATGAAACAAGGATGTGGTCTTAAGTACTGACCACAACTGGCAAAAGGATGTAAGTCGAGTCCATTTCTTGACGAAGACGTGGACAATTTATTACAGACGTTAGTACAAATTCAAACGTAATATTCATAAGCATGCATCAACAATGTAGATTACTTCTTTGATATGACAGTTCATATTGTTCTCATTCTTTCCATTTTTATTAATCATGAGCTTGATCAACATTTTATATGAAGGCCCGACCCTTCAAGGACGGTGACGACCTTCATGGTAATAATTTCTTCTTGGCTTTCTTGGAGCCTACACGCCACGACGGGCTTCTGGAGTGATCCATAAACACAATAGTAATCTTGAGAGTATTCGGTGTACGTCTGGAACCCACTAGCAATACGACCTGTAGTTCGTATTGAAGTCCAGCCAGATCAAAACATGTCAGAAGAAATGACGAGAAAATATCATATAATTAATGTACACATTATCGCCCTACCTTGGCCGATACAACTGTGCACCACTCCGGAGACTTTGAATACTTTATGAAGGCTTCCCAATATCTGGGCAAGCTTGAACAATAGTGCACACAAAATACATGACAGACATCGGTCATGGCCATAAGGTCACTCTACACGTCATTGCTCTTTGGCAACTCTCACACCCGCGCACCGCGTTGCGCCTTTTTCCCACTAATGTGTTTAACCGTGCGTAAATAATGAATTATATATATACTTACTCAAATGTGCCCCCACATTTAAATTACATGCGCAAAAAGGACGTAACATTACCTCTCCCCCCCCCCCCCCCCCCCCCCCCCCCCCCACGGGACCCCAAAAAAGCGAATTTTTTTGTGTTTTTGTTTTAAGATATGAAATTTCATATTGTTCTCATTCTTTCCATTTTTATTAATCATGAGCTGGATCAACATTTTATAATAAGGACTGACCCTTCAAGGACGGTGACAACCTTCATGGTAATAATTTCTTCTTGATTCCCACACTGGCCACCAGCTGTTGGATCCATTTCGTTCACTGTTGAAGTCGTTATGGACTATACTGCATACATGGTGTATGGGTAGTAATAATAAGGTCACATGTTTTGTTTGTATTTAGCGTTAAACGTATCCGTCTTGTTTGTATTTAGTGGTAAACGTATCCGTCTAGTTTGTATTTAGTGGTAAACATATCCGTCTTGTTTGTATTTAGTAGTAAACGTATCAGTTTTGTTTGTATTTAGTGGTAAACATATCCGTCTTGTTTGTATTTAGTGGTAAACGTATCCGTCTTATTTGTATTTAGTGGTAAACGTATCCGTCTAGTTTGTATTTAGTGGCAAACATATCCGTCTTGTTTGTATTTAGTGATAAACATATCCGTCTTGTTTGTATTTAGTGGTAAACGTATCCGTATTGTTTGTATTTAGTAGTAAACGTATCTGTCTTGTTTGTATTTAGTGGTAAACGTATCCGTCTTGTTTGTATTTAGTGGTAAACGTATCCGTCGTGTTTGTATTTAGTGGTAAACGTATCCGTCTTGTTTGTATTTAGTGGTAACGTATCCATCTTGTTTGTATTTAGTGGTAAACGTATCCGTCTGGTTTGTGTTTAGTGGTAAACGTATCCGTCTTGTTTGTATTTAGTGGTAAATGTATCCGTCATGTTTGTATTTAGTGGTAAACGTATCCGTCTTGTTTGTATTTAGTGGTAACGTATCCATCTTGTTTGTATTTAGTGGTAAACGTATCCGTCTTGTTTGTATTTAGTGGTAAACGTATCCATCATGTTTGTATTTAGTGGTAAACGTATCCGTCTTGTTTGTATTTAGTGGTAAATGTATCCGTCATGTTTGTATTTAGTGGTAAACGTATCCGTCTTGTTTGTATTTAGTGGTAACGTATCCATCTTGTTTGTATTTAGTAGTAAACGTATCCGTCTTGTTTGTATTTAGTGGTAAACGTATCCATCTTGTTTGTATTTAGTGGTAAACGTATCCGTCATGTTTGTATTTAGTGATAAACGTATCCGTCATGTTTGTGTTTAGTGGTAAACGTATCCGTCATGTTTGTATTTAGTTGTAAACGTATCCAGTTAAGGTTACTTATAATGATAATATTATAGAGAAACAAGGTAACTATTCAAGGTCTTTGATTAAGACTTGTCTCTCAAAGAGAGTGAAATAAAGTGAAGTGAGTATACAAGTCTAGTATTACAGACTTGTCTCCCATCAAGGTGGGATAGGTGATTTATTTAATTTTTCAGGTTACTGATCTCATTAGACAGAATGTCTACACTGGACTTCTTTATTGCACAAGGGAAAGCCCTTGGTATGACTGGAGATAAATTAGAAGAATTTGTGATGGGCGAATATTACAAAGCTCAGGAGGCTGAAGAGAAACGGTTAGAGAGAAAATTTGAGGATAGAATGCGAATGCAGAAATTGAAGATGGAATTGCTGGAAAACAATGATGCATTTGAGAGTTTGATTCGAAATGTAAACTTAGAGAATGAGAAGTTGAAGTCAGATTTTGTAGAAATGAAGAAACAGAAATTAGAAGCTGAAGAGAGAATGCTGATGCAAGTTGAAATACATGGGAACTTGCATGAGAAAGTCTCAGCTATGGAGCTGGACAAAATAAAGGTAGTGAATGACTTACATAAAGCAAACTTGGAACTTGCTAGTTCGCAAGATATGTGTTGCATATTAAAAGCTCAGGCCAGACAAGACAAGAAGTCTTATGAAGAAACAATTCTGAAGTTCAGAGGTGAGGTGAATCTTCTGCGAAGTACTGCTATAAAGAAGAGTATGGAATCTCTGGAGGAGTGTCGTGAAACATTCTAAATCCACATATCTAAATTAGACATTAAAGGTAAAGCCTAACGAATTAATTCAATAAAAGGAAAGAAGAATGGTAAAGAACAGTGCTGTCACAATGACTGTACTCGAGATCCCCCTTTTTCTACTTCGTCTGCATATTGTCACGCTTTCACGTTTACTAGTAAAGCCTACAGCAGCATACACGCGTTTCAACAAAACAATAAAACGTGTACTGTATTTCTTAGAAAACCTTGAGATACGCAAGCTGCTTAATGACCTAGATTAATACTAGCATTAATTTCATTTTATACACTGCGTTATGAAAAGACAGATGGACTTAGGATAGAGAGAGAGAGGGCTGAACGGAGGAACGCATGCAACACTAACCCGCGTCTCGCGATATAAAATTAATGCCACCCCAAGCGTAAGGCATGAAGCACTAACTTTTTTTCAAATAGACAGTGACAAAAAAAAAAAACACTACCAATACGAGGGTTAGGTTTTAAAAACCTGTTTAATGCTTATTAGTAAACATGACATTATACTGTTTTATGTCTGAAAGCCTGACAGTACAGAAGACACCACATCGTATCGAAGTGAACGGGAGGTAGAAGAAAATGCATATTTTGAACGCAGCCACTTAGCCCCATTAAATTTATATATTTGGGTTCCTTAGGACTTGCTGACAAAGAATATGTTAAGTGTTACGCAAATAGTCTAGGAATTAACAAATTATAGCCAAAAGAAAATAGTGAGGTTGTCTGACAGCACCAAATCATAATTGCTCAGTGGCATGTTTTGAAACCACCATTTTACGGGAAATAGGCCAACAAGTTAAATCCTATTTGATTGGCTAGAAGTATATGTAAGGCGAAACACGATTAGTCGGACTGCAAATACTATTTTTGGTTGTTAGGGGAAACGTAGGAAGGGTAAATTTTTTCAAAAGCTTTTGTAAACATGGTCCTATTGGCTAGACCATTTGATATAGTCAATTATGAGCGTCTGTTCAGTGCCACATTTTAGAATAAACTTACTAAGAAGCAGTGCGTTGAGATCCAGCTCATATTTTTCTAAATAAAAGCCTGGGACAGAGGCAGATCGGAATTGTGCCATAATTCATCGCCAGTCAACGTATTTGTTTATTATTTCCATGAATTGTGGTAAGATTGACATATTTGATATCTTTTAGATGAAAATTGAATGTGAATTGATAATTTATGTCTGTATATGTGTGTGGTTCAGTAACAAACATGAGGCAAAGCCTAGATATTGCTCCAACCTGAACAAAACTTGTCGGAGAAAAGTATAACGGCATGGAATTGCCAAATAGTAATGTGACACCTATCTTATTGTATGGAAGGAATTACAGCTGAAATTGCAGAGGCGTGGTAACCATTAGGGAGAGGAATACTGGTGAATGTTGTTACATGAGAAGCTAACAGTTGGCCTACCGCGCTGAACTCGGTGTTTGTTATGTATTGTGTTTCAGTGTGGAAATAGATTATAAATTAGTTCTGAAGTAGGAGGTACAACCTTCTTGTTTCAGGGACCGTGGTCCTAACTTATTGAAGCAGCACCTGGTCTGAGTTTTGCTGAATCCAGAGGCTGGTAGCTTACTCCTTGGTCAAGATAGCGACCAGTGTTGGTTCTCAAGTATACGGTGAAGCAAGCGAGCAGAAGAGACTGTTTCCTGCCGCCCTCACAGAAGATAAGATTCTGTGGCCAGAGCAGCTCAATCTTATGTACCCCCCTCAAAAATTGACAGTATATTAAATAAAGAGGGACAATTAATTGTTTCATATGACAGGAACTGTGAACTTTTCCTAATACTATTTCCGCCAGAAGCAAACACTTGAAGTCATGATGACCAACAACCACCTAGCTTGAAAAAGCCAGTATTACCTCATAGTACTACATCACAACTTACACACATATGATAATAATAATAATATATGTCAATACAAAGATCATATCTATAAATTGTGTACATACAACTTGTAATTACATTTGATTGTGATTCCTGGTTCACTTTGTAGTTGAATCAGGATATCTATTATTGAAAAGAATTAATACATATTTTTAAAGGTAAAACTTGACTTATTAAGATAGTCTTATAGAGTGTTCTATGTGTGTGAGTGTCACAGTGTTGTAAAGAGTTGCGGATTAAACTAAATTGTTTATCTGTCTGTTGGTTGTTGTGAACATACACTTCATCACTTTCATAACCCTAGACATTCAACGTAGTCATCACAATATTCCAGAATAATTCTGACTGAGGTATAAATGTGGTAGCAAAGTAAGGTCATCTGTAATACACCACACTTATTAGATACAGATACCTTCACAGCTGATCTCAGTCAGTACACTAAGTCCCCTATAGATATTTATATCATCCCACTTTACCACATATATTGGGGTCCTGTCCGGGATTTTGAATCTTTCCCTATTATAAATATTGGGGGTAATTCACTTCAGGGAATAAGAAAAAATTAAAAGGTATCCTGGGGTGAAAATAAATAAGGTTGAGCTCTCAGTGCCTGTGGTTGTCCTTAGATAATTATTGATAGATTGAATTGTTTACATTTGCCTGTTAGAAAATGGCCGACCTGGCAAAATTTCGATCTGCTGCTGTGCAGGCTGCGAAAGAGTTAGGAATGGACGGGCAAGTTATGATTGCTTATGTCACTACTGAAAGTGACAAATTTATTGAACGTGAAGAAAGAAAGTTTGAAGCAGAACGAAAATTAGAATCTGATAGATTGGCCGAAGATAAGAGAATAGAGGCTGAAAAAGAAATTAAGAGGTTGCAGATTGAGGCTGAGGCTAAGGCATTGGAGGCAGATAGGGAGATTGAGTTTAAAGCACTGAGTATTAATGCGACTGACGGTAACTGGGAGTACGATTACGTAGTGTTGGAGTAGCTCGTGGTTAGTCTCAGTCGTGAAGAGCGACAGTCTGATACACACACGTGGACGTGAAGGTTACATCGAGGACACTGAGACTTACTTTTGTGCTATGACGCGAAAGTACACGTTAGTAAGGGGCAGTGAGGACACAGAAGTTTTGTGTGACGTGGTTCGATCCGTCCCCTCTACATCGACGAAGTTATCCCAGGTGCGAGTAGCGGACAGAACTGTAGAGTAGCAGTAGGCGAGATGTGTGCTAGATGACGATCTACGTCTTGGTCAAAGTCTGGTAGTAGTTTAGTTTGCTACCGTGACCGCAACAGTAATAACTAGGATAAGGTCACTGTAGACCATCTTTATCCCACGGTAAAGTGACGAATAAGTATGTCAGATCCCTTGTAGGTGATGACGTCTGCGAGCGAGTAAGTTGAGTAGCTCATGTCGTGTATAGCGTGAAGATACACTAGGTACTGGGATGACAACAGAGGATATTGAGTATGTGATTAGCAATTATAAGTGTAGGATATGTGAGTAAAGATAGAATTGACACGGTAGGGTAGTATTTAGGAGTACGGTGCCAGTACGAAAACTGGCGCTACCACTGTTCTTCTAGCTGTAACGGGGACGCTATAGGGTCAGGTCATATATGGCGATGTATAGAGTTTGACATTCCATAGAGAATCAGTCGAGCACACAGAGTGGTGATCTTTGAGTACAAGATCTGAAAGTAGGAAGTCTCGAGACGAGGCAGGGGGGTGTCTAAGTCCATATAAGTCACTAGAGTTGTGAGTGAGGTAGACGTTTGCCATTGAGTTAGTAACAGTGTGACACAAGTGTTATACTGAATAGTTTTGTATTGGAGTTTACTCGCTAAAATAGTAAGCAATGTAACCACGTATAGTCAGCTAGTCTTTCACTAGAATGGTATGCGTATGCGTTTATAGTGCACAAGACCTGAGAATAAAGGTGTATCAGGAGATAAGAGGAAGAGACTGATAGGATGTGAGCACACGACAAGACAAGAGGGGCTGTAGAGCGAGTTTATGAGTGATGCGGTGTGGATGCGCGGAGCTTGGGAAAATAGTGTGAGTCAGTCAAGGCAGCTCAGGGCAGAGGTATCAAGGTAATAAAAAGAACAGGTAGATAATTTTAAGGCACCTCACGAAAACAAATAATACATTTGAATAATATCCTATGAGAGATCAGAACAAGGGTAAGCAGGTCTGGGTGATGGAGGGGGACTTGCCTGCTGGTTATGGACGTCTATAATAAAGTTGATTTTAAACCCCACGAACATACAATGTCGGAAATTTAAAATTGAAAGAAAATCTTTCAACGACGGAAAAGGTGGCGTAGGAATGTGGAAATTGTCAGATGGACACAAGGGGTCAATTTTATCAGCTGACACGATTTGAGCAGAAGAGTGAAATGTGGGGTGTGATATAGAGCAACCCCTTTCAGTCAGGTTCCGACCTCTCTAAGGTATTAGGAGGAGCGATATTACTGTTCAGAATACCCGGGGAGCATGCGAGATGTGGAGACGTGAGTGTGAAGCACAGGCTGAGGATAGGGGAAACACTCAAGCCTTGTGTGTGGGCTATGAAAATAGATATCAGACTTTGGATGCATACGACTCCTTGCTGAGAGGGTTGTCATAGTTTACAGGAGAAAAACTCTATTAGAGATGATATGGAAGACGCTGAAGCTGAGGTAGATCTCATCCAATTATTCACAGGTAGTCTACAGCTGGTCGCTCGAGCAAAGAGTGCATACTGGACAGTTCGGCATCACGCGTAGTGGGGTGAGCCTACATTGATAGTCACCAAGAGCTCGGTAGGATCCGTGCGAGGGGTCAAACTAGCATAGTGGAGCCGACGCATATAGATGACATCGAGATCAAGTGGGATATCAGCGCATCGGACTGGTATAGAGAGAATGTATCCTGATATGCTCACAGTAGGTGACTGGACATGTAGTGAGTAGTATGGATGTTGAGGTACATCGCTCTCTGAGTGGAGGGCCTGTGAGTGCAGCTTCGTGCAGAGCGGGAGTGTGGAGGCTGAGGGCGACGCGACATGAGCGGATATAAGCTACATTGTGCGCATCAGGGAGGACGTGCTGGTCGGGGGCTGAGCGGACAGGCGGATAAAAGCGTGGTTTTTTCAGAGGACGGTGGGCAAGGTTGGTGACATTGGGTGGGGGGAGGATGTGGCGGGGGGGGTCATGATGCGGGGGATCGGCTGAGACGAGTGGGTGGCGATGGAAGGGGGGATAGTTGAAGGTACGTTCTGGGTCACGCGTTATAGAGGTGGTCATCTGTGGGGTGTGCCGCCGGGGCTTGTTCTTCTCGTGGGGATGCAATCGGTCAATGGAAGCTCCTTGTTAGGGATATAGACACTGGTGGGATGATAGTGAGAGGGGGCGTTCGAGTGGGGGCTCTTCTAAAGGGGGGGAATTCTGGGATTTGGCAAGGGGCGTACGCCGGGGATGAGGGGTGGAGTTGCCTACAGAAGGGTAGACCTGAGGGCGGGGTATTGCACAAGGATAATGCACACCATACAAGGTATGTATAAATATTCTGGGCACTGCCACGCGAGTGCAAAGGTTTAGTGCGTTCACAAGCTGAAGAGGGTCGCGTTTGTAGGTGCTGGGAGTGGGTGAGGATCCCCTCTTAGTGAATACTACAGTAGAATGCTCAGCTGTACTTGGCAATTATTTTGGTTGACTGTAAATGTCGCAAGGACACTTGCGTTGGGCACACAGCAATAGGCCTGTTCGACTAGTGGTGTATGGGTCATAAAGTTAGTGGAGTGGTGAGCTTTACTAAGTGCTGTAGAGACTTTGGGTTAGGCAATATGGAGAGGTATAAGGAGACTGCTTTCCCGGTTCAGTATGACATGTTAGCGTTAGGTGACTATGTAGGGATAAATGTAAGGGCGGTATAGAAAGATTTGTCTAGTATCAGTAATGGCTGAATAAAAAGAAAACTCCCACATCTAGCGAGTTTATGAGGTAGATCAACACAAAAATTGACAAGAATTTAGCGGGTGCAGAAACACGAATGGAAAAATGAGGGTATTAGCTAGAGATGCTACGCAGATAGCACGCGTTTCAACAATAACAATAAGAATAGTATGTAGCTACTTGTGCTTAGGAAAAGAATCATTGAGATGCGTACCTATGACATTACGAACTGGCGAAACTGAAACAATTCAAAATACGGTTGTTTAAATAAAACATCGAGATAGAATCAAAACATGCAAGTTACAACTGGAGAAACGATTGTTGGGAAAACGTAGTGAAAGTAACTGACAGATGGAATGCGTAGTCTGTACGATAGTCGACGACTGGCAGGAGATCTAGAGTGATGTAAATGAGTAGAAGGTGAGCAGATGAGAGAGGTGTTACGAGAGGAAAATCTACGAAGGCATAACTAAAAAAAGGTGTTCTCATGCGATTAAAAATTGTTATCGTAATACCGTGGAACGTAAATGTTTCTCCATCAACACTTAGTCTAACTTTGGCAAATATAAAAAACATGAGGACAAGCCAACAGATGTGACTTCGCACCCAGACAATTACAGCAGTTTGAGACGAGTTTTTAGTCACAAAAAACAGTGTCTTCATGACTCTGGGCTACACCATTATGTTCCACCGAATAATATAGCGGTGGTTGAACACACGAAGACATCATATCGTTATGTCCTGAAATCGAGTGGACTTGTGAGTTATATGTGATCGTACCTAGAGTACAGTCACACATGTGGACAGGACATATATGTATCGGTTTGCTAAATGGGGCTAAAATGCTGTTACGAAATAGTTGACCAGTACTACGTGTGATCCTAGAAGTGGAATGCAATGGTTTTGACGTAATGCACAGGGCTAGTCATGCACAACTTATACGCGATTCCATGTTAATGTTGGTTTGAATATTGAGGGGTTCCTTTTGAGGAGCGTGTGGCGTAGCACGGAAATCTTGAGATGCGAGATGTATAGCATGTAAAATGTGGTTAGTGAGTAGGGACAGTTAAAGTGGGGGGGGTGGGATCGGTATGATATATTAAATGGGAATAGTAGGTATACTGGTGGGATAAGGGACACATTTAGATATATAGTGACACTTAGTAGATTTCGTCTGACAGCGTTGTCATGATCATAGAGAGAGTACAGAGTTTGTCATTGATTGAGAACGTCATCCAGTTATGGAGTGGAGAGAGGACAAAGATAGAGAGTGTGTTAGGGGGATTATTGGAGTGGTTGGTGGGGTTATTGAGATGTTGTAGTGGAGAGGTAGGTCACTAACTAGATCATGTATAGTGTGTGTTGAGGCGGTGGAGGGTAGTATAGGTCTTGTAGTACTAGTCTGGATGTCAGGGAGATGGTGGGGTATCTGAGGAGTTATTAGAGTAGGGGAGGGTGGATAAAGGAGTACTATGGTGGTGAGGGGTTTGGGGGGGGGGGGGGGGGGTCAGCGGGGGAGAGTTCAGGGGGGGGGGGAGGATGGGTGGGGGGGGGGGGGGGGGGAGGTGTGGGGGGAGGGGGGGGGGTACTATCTCAGGAGTTATGAGGTAGGATATAATAGGGGGGGTAGGCAGTCTTGGAGGATATCTGTATAGATAGACTGGGGGGGGACATAGGGGATATGGGAGTGGTGGATGGGGACTGGGGATGTCAGACAGTTTTGTGAGTGTGGGTTGTATTGGATACAGTGGTTTTGTAGGGGGGTGGAATGTGTGAGAGAGGATAGGATTATTAGGATTGTTTTTTTTGTTGGGTAGTTGAGTGGGGGGGGTTAGGATGAATGGGGGTTTGTGAATGGGTAGGGTCATGAAAGGAGGGATACATCATATGACGGTGAAATTGTGAGATGTAAGGGCATCAAGGATTTTGTAACTAAGAGGATGAAAAAGGGGTTGAGTGGTATGAGGGAGGTGGAGAATGTGGGGGAAGGGTGTGTATTGGGAAGGGGGGGGATGGAAGTTGGTATAGGATTGTTGGAATGATAGGATTATGGTGATCTGGAATGGGGGGGGGGAATTTATTTACGTGATTTTAGGATTGGGGGATTGGAGGATAATGGGGGGAGGTTGAGTGGTTGATGTGATGTGGGGGGTGGTTGGTACATGGGATAGGAGGGTTTTAGAAGAGAAGATGGTGTTGGTAGGATTCATATGCGGGGAATAGGGTGGGTAGGGAGTGGTTTGGGGGGATTTGGGGGTTGGGGGTGAAGAGGGGATGGGTTGGGTGTGATATATGGTGTGGTGAGTTTTTTGGGGTTTGGTTTTTGGTGTGTATAGTGCAGTTGAAAAAACGTTGTAGGATCTCAGAGGGAATGGAGAAGAGTTAGGTTCGTAGGGAGTAATGTTTTTGATTGGGGGTGGGAGGGAGGAGCAAAGGAATTCAGTATGGTTTATTGGAATGGACGAGTTTGTTGTAGGGAAAAAAGGGGTTTTTTTAAATAGGCGTGTTGGGTAAGGGGGGGGGGGGGGTTTTTTGCATTTTATGTGGCTAGAGTTTGTTTTGTTTTTGGGCCTCACTATACAGTGAGGGTGATTTTTCTTGTCCCCCCCCTTTTGTGCACCGAGACTTTTTAGTATATATGTTTTCTAATACAACTGTGTGTTACGACCCAACCGACCTGTGTAGAATATCCCGCCTGGTGTGTGTACTTATGACGCTCACTCCGAGGGCTTCTGGTGCCTCATATTATATCGACCGCCCGTACCCCGACGTGGAAGTGGATTCATGGACCGATATAAACAGCAATAGCCGTCATGCCTCGGAGAGTCAAGATAGATTGGAGACCCCGACTAGTACCCATCGACACATCAGATGCTATAACCTAACTGGACGGATGACCTTTGGAGTGACTCGAGATATTTTTTGTAGTATGAAGTATGTGGAATTCGTACCTGCCTCTCATTATCCTCTATCACACGAAATGTCCTGAGTATGGGGGGGGGAATTTAGAAGCCACTCCTATGAACTCTCAACACGTCCGAACAGTAGGTTGACTTCCGAATTAAGGAATAGCGGTAGTAGTGATTGGATTGGTTGAATATGTCTATAGGTCAGATAGGAAACTGGGCGGCCCGTGGGATTAGTATTTGTGGAGCGGAGGGGGTAACTGGGATGGGGGGGGTAAATGAGATGTTGAGTTGTTAAGTAGAAAGTTTTATTATGGTTTGTAGGTTTGATGGTTTTTTTTTGATGTATTGGGTAATTATATATGAATGATGGTTTATGGTAGAGGGAAAATCTGGTTTGATTTTGCAGTTTAGCTTTTGCCCTCTCTAACTAGAGTAAAAAAACTCTAAACCTGTAGGAAGAATGTAACCAAGGGAATTTATTATTAGGTTTGTGTATGGTAATTTATGTTGTGAGTTTGTGTTAGGATTGGTGGTATGTTGGATAATTTGTGGGGTAAAGGGATTTTGGTTTTTGGAATTAGGTGGTAAAGGAATTAGGGGGTTTATAGATGGGTGTGTTAATGGGACAGAAGGTGTGTGTGATAGGGGGAATGTCACGAAAAAAGGTTTGAAGATGATTGGGGTATGCAGAACCCTATTTTGGCAATTGGTTTTGTTAACCGTAGGATGGATTGTTGGTATGTAAGATGGTTTATCGCCTCCTCCCTGCCAATAATATGTGTATGGTTAAGGTGACCCCTGGTTCTAAGTTAAATCAGTTTGATTGGTATGGGGGGTTGGATTTAACCCCAGTGGGATTTGGATGATTGTTTGTTGGGAATTGAATAAAGCTGAAACCAATTATTCAACTAGCGAAAAATAATGTCTTGCTGTAATATGGGCGATCAAGAAATTCAATATTTATCTGTATGGGAAGGCATTCAAGTTGCAAACGGATCACAAACCCTTGTCGTTTCTAGCGCAGGCTAGGCATGAAAACTCGAGGTTACTCAGGTGGTCCTTACTTTTGCAGCCATTTGAGTTCAGCATAAAGTATATTTCTGGAAAAACAAATCTGGGAGCGGATTTTTTAAGCCGCCATCCGTGTGATGAGAATCACCGTAAGCCCCAGAAATAATAATAAATTTCTTTATGTGTATATAGCATTATAGACTGACATATAACGTCTGTTTTAAGTGGGGAGAATTTGTCGTGAAACATTCTAAATCCACATATCTAAATTAGAGATTAAAGGTAAAGCCTAACGAATTAATTCAATAAAAGGAAAGAAGAATGGTAAAGAACAGTGCTGTCACAATGACTGTACTCGAGATCCCCCTTTTTCTACTTCGTCTGCATATTGTCACGCTTTCACGTTTACTAGTAAAGCCTACAGCAGCACACACGCGTTTCAACAAAACAATAAAACGTGTACTGTATTTCTTAGAAAACCTTGAGATACGCAAGCTGCTTAATGACCTAGATTAATACTAGCATTAATTTCATTTTATACACTGCGTAATGAAAAGACAGATGGACTTAGGATAGAGAGAGAGAGAGGGCTGAACGGAGGAACGCATGCAACACTAACACGCGTCTCGCGATATAAAATTAATGCCACCCCAAGCGTAAGGCATGAAGCACTAACTTTTTTTCAAATAGACAGTGACAAAAAAAAACACTACCAATACGAGGGTTAGGTTTTAAAAACCTGTTTAATGCTTATTAGTAAACATGACATTATACTGTTTTATGTCTGAAAGCCTGACAGTACAGAAGACACCACATCGTATCGAAGTGAACGGGAGGTAGAAGAAAATGCATATTTTGAACGCAGCCACTTAGCCCCATTAAATTTATATATTTGGGTTCCTTAGGACTTGCTGACAAAGAATATGTTAAGTGTTACGCAAATAGTCTAGGAATTAACAAATTATAGCCAAAAGAAAATAGTGAGGTTGTCTGACAGCACCAAATCATAATTGCTCAGTGGCATGTTTTGAAACCACCATTTTACGGGAAATAGGCCAACAAGTTAAATCCTATTTGATTGGCTAGAAGTATATGTAAGGCGAAACACGATTAGTCGGACTGCAAATACTATTTTTGGTTGTTAGGGGAAACGTAGGAAGGGTAAATTTTTTCAAAAGCTTTTGTAAACATGGTCCTATTGGCTAGACCATTTGATATAGTCAATTATGAGCGTCTGTTCAGTGCCACATTTTAAAATAAACTTACTAAGAAGCAGTGCGTTGAGATCCAGCTCATATTTTTCTAAATAAAAGCCTGGGACAGAGGCAGATCGGAATTGTGCCATAATTCATCGCCAGTCAACGTATTTGTTTATTATTTCCATGAATTGTGGTAAGATTGACATATTTGATATCTTTTAGATGAAAATTGAATGTGAATTGATAATTTATGTCTGTATATGTGTGTGGTTCAGTAGCAAACATGAGGCAAAGCCTAGATATTGCTCCAACCTGAACAAAACTTGTCGGAGAAAAGTATAACCGCATGGAATTGCCAAATAGTAATGTGACACCTATCTTATTGTATGGAAGGAATTACAGCTGAAATTGCAGAGGCGTGGTAACCATTAGAGAGAGGAATACTGGTGAATGTTGTTACATGAGAAGCTAACAGTTGGCCTACCGCGCTGAACTCGGTGTTTGTTATGTATTGTGTTTCAGTGTGGAAATAGATTATAAATTAGTTCTGAAGTAGGAGGTACAACCTTCTTGTTTCAGGGACCGTGGTCCTAACTTATTGAAGCAGCACCTGGTCTGAGTTTTGCTGAATTCAGAGGCTGGTAGCTTACTCCTTGGTCAAGATAGCGACCAGTGTTGGTTCTCAAGTATACGGTGAAGCAAGCGAGCAGAAGAGACTGTTTCCTGCCGCCCTCACAGAAGATAAGATTCTGTGGCCAGAGCAGCTCAATCTTATGTACCCCCCTCAAAAATTGACAGTATATTAAATAAAGAGGAACAATTAATTGCTTCAAATGAGAGGAACTGTGAACTTTTCGCAATACTATTTCCACCAGAAGCAAACACTTGAAGTCATGATGACCAACAACCAGCTAGCTTGAAAAAGCCAGTATTACCTCATAGTACTACATCACAACTTACACACATATGATAATAATAATAATATATGTCAATACAAAGATCATATCTATAAATTGTGTACATACAACTTGTAATTACATTTGATTGTGATTCCTGGTTCACTTTGTAGTTGAATCAGGATATCTATTTTTGAAAGGAATTAATACATATTTTTAAAGGTAAAACTTGACTTATTAAGATAATCTTATAGAGTGTTCTATGTGTATGAGTGTCACAGTGTTGTAAAGAGTTGTGGATTAAACTAAATTGTTTATCTGTCTGTTGGTTGTTGTGAACATACACTTCATCACTTTCATAACCCTAGACATTCAACGTAGTCATCACAATATTCCAGAATAATTCTGACTGAGGTATAAATGTGGTAGCAAAGTAAGGTCATCTGTAATACACCACACTTATTAGATACAGATACCTTCACAGCTGATCTCAGTCAGTACACTAAGTCCCCTATAAATATTTATAACATCCCACTTTACCACAGGCGGAGATTAATAAGTTTAAGAATAGCAAGAATAGTCAGATTCAAGCACTACAACGTCATGTTTGTATTTAGTGGTAATCGTATCCGTCATGTTTGTATTTAGTGGTAAACGTATCCGTCATGTTTGTATTTAGCGGTAAACGTATCCGTCATGTTTGTATTTAGTGGTAAACGTATCCGTCATGTTTGTATTTAGCGGTAAACGTATCCGTCATGTTTGTATTTAGCGGTAAACGTATCCGTCATGTTTGTATTTAGCGGTAAACGTATCCGTCATGTTTGTATTTAGTGGTAATCGTATCCGTCATGTTTGTATTTAGTGGTAAACGTATCCGTCATGTTTGTATTTAGCGGTAAACGTATCCGTCATGTTTGTATTTAGCGGTAAACGTATCCGTCATGTTTGTATTTAGCGGTAAACGTATCCGTCATGTTTGTATTTAGCGGTAAACGTATCCGTCATGTTTGTATTTAGCGGTAAACGTATCCGTCATGTTTGTATTTAGCGGTAAACGTATCCGTCATGTTTGTATTTAGCGGTAAACGTATCCGTCATGTTTGTATTTAGCGGTAAACGTATCCGTCATGTTTGTATTTAGCGGTAAACGTATCCGTCATGTTTGTATTTAGTGGTAAACGTATCCGTCATGTTTGTATTTAGCGGTAAACGTATCCGTCATGTTTGTATTTAGCGGTAAACGTATCCGTCATGTTTGTATTTAGCGGTAAACGTATCCGTCATGTTTGTATTTAGTGGTAAACGTATCCATCTTGTTTGTATTTAGCGGTAAACATATCCGTCATGTTTGTATTTAGTGGTAAACGTATCCATCTTGTTTGTATTTAGCGGTAAACGTATCCGTCATGTTTGTATTTAGTGGTAAACGTATCCGTCATGTTTGTATTTAGCGGTAAACGTATCCGTCATGTTTGTATTTAGCGGTAAACGTATCCGTCATGTTTGTATTTAGCGGTAAACGTATCCGTCATGTTTGTATTTAGCGGTAAACGTATCCGTCATGTTTGTATTTAGTGGTAATCGTATCCGTCATGTTTGTATTTAGTGGTAAACGTATCCGTCATGTTTGTATTTAGCGGTAAACGTATCCGTCATGTTTGTATTTAGCGGTAAACGTATCCGTCATGTTTGTATTTAGCGGTAAACGTATCCGTCATGTTTGTATTTAGCGGTAAACGTATCCGTCATGTTTGTATTTAGCGGTAAACGTATCCGTCATGTTTTTATTTAGCGGTAAACGTATCCGTCATGTTTGTATTTAGCGGTAAACGTATCCGTCATGTTTGTATTTAGCGGTAAATGTATCCGTCATGTTTGTATTTAGCGGTAAACGTATCCGTCATGTTTGTATTTAGTGGTAAACGTATCCGTCATGTTTGTATTTAGCGGTAAACGTATCCGTCATGTTTGTATTTAGCGGTAAACGTATCCGTCATGTTTGTATTTAGCGGTAAACGTATCCGTCATGTTTGTATTTAGTGGTAAACGTATCCATCTTGTTTGTATTTAGCGGTAAACATATCCGTCATGTTTGTATTTAGTGGTAAACGTATCCATCTTGTTTGTATTTAGCGGTAAACGTATCCGTCATGTTTGTATTTAGTGGTAATCGTATCCGTCATGTTTGTATTTAGTGGTAACGTATCCATCTTGTTTGTATTTAGTGGTAAACATATCCGTCATGTTTGTATTTAGTGGTAAACGTATCCGTCATGTTTGTATTTAGTGGTAACGTATCCATCTTGTTTGTATTTAGTGGTAAACATATCCGTCATGTTTGTATTTAGTGGTAAACGTATCCGTCATGTTTGTATTTAGTGGTAAACATATCCGTCATGTTTGTATTTAGTGGTAATCGTATCCGTCTTGTTTGTATTTAGTGGTAATCGTATCCGTCATGTTTGTATTTAGTGGTAACGTATCCATCTTGTTTGTATTTAGTGGTAAACATATCCGTCATGTTTGTATTTAGTGGTAAACGTATCCGTCATGTTTGTATTTAGCGGTAAACGTATCCGTCATGTTTGTATTTAGTGGTAACGTATCCATCTTGTTTGTATTTAGTGGTAAACATATCCGTCATGTTTGTATTTAGTGGTAATCGTATCCGTCATGTTTGTATTTAGTGGTAATCGTATCCGTCTTGTTTGTATTTAGTGGTAATCGTATCCGTCTTGTTTGTATTTAGTAGTAACGTATTCGTCTTCTTTGTATTTAGTGGTACATGTAGATGTCTTGTTTGTATTTAGTGCTACATGTAGATGTCTTCTTTGTATTTAGTGCTACATGTAGATGTCGTGTTTGTATTTAGTGCTACATGTAGATGTCGTGTTTGTATTTAGTGGTACATGTAGATGTCGTGTTTGTATTTAGTGGTAAAGGCAGATATTTAGTTTGTATTTAGTTGCCGTTTTTGTATTTAGTGGTAAACGCAGAAGTTTTGTTTGTATTTAGTGGTACATGTAACTGGCTTGTTTGTATTTAGTGATACATGTAACTGGCATGTTTGTATTTAGTCGTACAAGTAGATGTCTTGTGTGCATATAGTGGTACATGCAGATGTATTGATTGTATTAAATTATACACATAGATGTTGAGTTTGTAATTAGGAGTATGAGTACTTATTTTGTTTGTTTTTACAGTTACACATATATTTCTTGTTTGTACTTAGTCGTACACATACAAGCCTTATTTTTATTTAGTGGTAAACGTGTCCTATCTAGCCTTCACTTTTTTTCCTTTCCCTGACGAAGACCTTGTGGCCGTAACGTTGGCTATTATCTTTGTCTTTTGTCCTCATAAGACGAATCACCTTTTTCCGATTTTTTTTCACACCCATCCTTTGTTTTCAGTAGTACACTTAGATCTCTTGTATCTAATGCTACATGTAGATGTCTTGTTTGTATGTAGTGATACAAGTAGATATCTTGGTTGTATAATAATGCATTAATTGAAAAGAATAAGAATTCTGTACTCAAAATACTTTTTATTCGAAACTACTTTGCTTTACTTCATCCCCACCCCCTCCGCCCCCGCTCCCCCCCCCCCCCCCCCTCTCCCCCGAGGTTTGTTTCAGAAACTGCTTGCGGTTGGATCACCATTTAAAACACCAACGTCCTTGGACCTGTCACTTGGCTGGAACATTTTGAATAACTGAACACAGCCAGTGCCAGAGAAAACAGAACTTAAAAGGAAATAAAAGGTTGGAGGTCAGCGCGACATCTACGCAGAATATAGATGAATATTATGGAAATGAATCTAAACGAAACGCGAAGAATTAGTCAAACACAGAAAGGAAATTGAGAATAGCTGTGCTCGCATCGGGTATTGAACTGAAATATTAAACTATGGACTAACGTGCCCAAGGAATAACTTCGGGCAGACAGCTTTATTATATACGTCAATTATACTTTTATCTTATATCGTAGACGTATATTATGAAAGGGCAAATGATGTCAAAAACAGTAAGTCAAGAACAGAGAGTGGAAACATACGTTCAGCGGTGTCACACAAATATTTATACCCACATAAATAACTCACCAATAAAATATGAGCATCATCAATTCCTAATATATTATTGATTGCTGTATGATCAATCAATCAAGCAATACCCTTTAGCTCCCCAAGGAGCATAGGCCTTCAACAAACACATGCTGTCGTGAGAAATTCTAATCCACATATATAAATTAAAAAGTAAATGTAAAGCCTAACAAATAACTTCAATAAAAGGAAAGAAGAATGGTAAAGAACAGTGCTGTCACAATGACTGTACTCGAAATCCCCCTTGTTTTCTAAGTCGTCTGCAAATTATAACGTTTCACGTTGATAGTAAAAGCCTTCTGCAACATACACGCGTTTCCACAACACAATAAAACGTGTACTCCCTTTCTAAGAAAAACCTTGAGATACGCAAGCTGACCTATATTTAATATTCCATTCATGTCATTTTATACACTACGTTACCAAAAACGAACAGACAGATGAACTTAGGATAGAAAGAAAGGAGGGCTGAAAGCAGGAACGCATGCAACACTAAACACGCGTCTCGCTATACAATTAATGACATCACGCGTGTAAATCCACAAGCACTAGCTTTTTTCAAATCGACAGTGATAAAAAACACTACCTATACGAGAGTTAGGTTTTAAAACTTACAAAATGCTTATTAGGAAATATGTCATTATACTGTTTTATGTCTGAAAACATGACAGTACTGTAAAGTTTCTTTTCTTCTTTCCACTCTAATGAAGTGTCAGTCTGTATGCTCTGTAAGGAAGAGTGGTGTGTTGTTGAGATCAGGCATGCTCCAGTCTACCCAGCTGTAAATGGGTAACTCACCCTAGTCCTGAGTTAGGGAAGGCAAAGGCTCCAGGGGAGCAGGCCCTAAACTTGGTCACTTCAACCGACGCAGGATGGTGTATGTATGAAGTAGAAGTGTAGAGTGTGATTACTGCGAATGGTGTACTGTTCGTGTGCTGACCAATATAACCACTCATACACATGTGTCTACAAGGCACCAATGCAGACTGCTGGAATCTTTGTTTACTCAATTTATTCAGACGTACACACTGGGACATACGAGTACATCATGGGATGTTGACATATCAATTTGTAGGTATACATAGCAGATCTGAAGTCATGACACATTCAGAAATAATGGGCAGTACATCAAAAGTTCAATGTCATGATATATTATGGCCGCATCCCCCTATCTGACTAAACGCGTCAGTGAAGGCAGATCGATAAATAACTAAAGTTACTTGACGTCCATAGTTTGTAGTATATATTATGAAACCACGAAAGAGGGGGTTT